>JBBPLD010000003.1:11708-499259 GCA_038089555.1 Chalciporus chontae
ATAAATCTGAGGCTGTGAAAATGGAGTAAATTGATCCGGAAAGTCCAAGACCGGTAGTTGTGGGGGTTGTGGGGATTGGGAGGTTAACTGCACACCCAACTCGTGTTCGAACTGCGAGGGAAGGCCCTCGAAAGGGACCAAGGTGTCGAGGACGGGATTCAGTGAGATAGAAGGTGACGGAGTAGGCAATGTCCGTGTAGAATCGGACGGATGTGACAGTGGCAGGTTTTCTAGGGATACAGGAGGTGGAGATGGAACAGAGGCCTGTCGGTCGTGGCCAGGCAAAGATGGCGAAGACTCTGGCGAGGGTGTGAGAGGTGTGAGAGGTGTTAGTGGTTCCGGTGAGGTGGATGGATCATGGGGTGTTATTGGCGGGAGAGGGGGTGATTCTGTGGATATTTGCGAAATGGGTATCGAAGGCTCCGGTTTGGTTGTTGCCTGAGGAGATAGCTCCTGAGGATCGCTGTCCTTGTTGGGGAAAGTAGCAGTGAGGGACAGCTCGTGCAATGTGGCCAATGTTTTCGGGTCCGATTGAGGTGTGGATATAGAGATCAACAAGGCGGTGTCGTTTGGAGGCTCGGGTATGGGTGGTGATAAAGCCGATATCTGGGGAGCGGTATCGGTACTACGGAAAGAGTGAGTGGGAAGGAGAGTAAGTTGGTGAGATGCTCACGTTTCTACGGCAAGGGTACACTGAGGTGCGAGGGAGGAGGACGGGCGCTTAGGACACTGAGTGAACGGGTGAGGATGCAGAAGGGCCAGAGGGAGCAGACTCACGTCGGTGTCCCTGCGAGGGAGTTGGGAGAGGTCCGTGGCAACGAAATTCTCCTTCCGTCTCTTGTTTGGGCGGGTACGGGGTGGAAAGGGAAGACCATCGATGTCGAGAGCGAGACGTTGGCGTTTGAGAGCTCGGAGTGCACGGGGAGTCAGTTCGTTTTCTGGGTCAGAGGAGGAAGAGTCTTGGTCGGGTTCAGGGTCGGGTGGAGGTCTCGGGTGATGTGGTCGTCTGAGCTTGCGAGTCTGTGATTGTTGTGTGGCGGGGTGGGCGTGGGCAAGTCTGGTCGAGCGGCGGAGAGAAAGAGCAGCCATTGGAGATGAAGAAAGAACAGAGAGACGATAATCGGGTGGGAGTTGACTCGCTGGAATAAAAAAAATTAGCATTCACAGAACCTCCGTTCGCAGTCGTTCGCTAATACCAGATCACCGCAATGTTCCTACTTCCTCGCCTTTCCCTTGCCGTAGTAAAACTACTAGACAGACTCGTCAACTTCAAACTTGATCGACAGGCGACATATCAAAAATTAATTGTTATTATTATTACTTAACAACAACAACAACTAAACGGATGCACGGACCATACACGTGACTCACGCGCCATTAGATGACATCACATCACGCGACGACGTCATTCAAACAGCCATGAGCGACGACGACTCTCATCGAGGTACACTCGTATCTTTCTTCCACTAGATCTTATCTGACCTTGTCCAGTACTCGATCCAGAGCACAGTGAGTCTCACATCTCCCTGTTCCATCCACATCCATGGACGCCCTCCCCAGCTGAAAGGGAGCATGAACATCGCTCTCCCAGCCCTAATTCAGACGGTCGAGTGCCACCAAACAGTCCCGTCGACACCAGGAATAGGAATGATTCTCTTTCCGAGGGTGCAAAAGGCGTAGGGATCGGCGTTGATTCGCTGGAGTGCCTACTGAAGCAGAGGAAAGCCAGAGAAGCCGAGATCTGACCTGCGCAGAACAAATCACTGGTAAATAAATCGTCTCTAACATCGAACCTCGTCATCTGTTCCTGTGAGTCTGGCGTAAGCGGGCGTGATTTCGACGAAAGAGCCGTCGAATCTTGGTTCCGTTCCTTGGGACATAGTGCGGTCAATCACACACTTAGAGAACGTACCTTGGACTACGCTTTCATATTGATCACCGCAAGGCCTAGATTTCTCGGCGCTACGACGGCATGTACGAGCCGTAAAAAAAAAAAACTCATTCAAAGATCTCCAGGCTTCATCGACCGACGTTCAGAATGGCGGTTGCGATGGCTAGCTCAGCGCAGTGGTTAGTTGTGGATCCACTGGCAGTGAGCAAAGATCTGTGCAAGTCGACGGTATGATATATCAAACAAATAACGTCAAATACTTACCAGACACCAGATCGAGACTTGAGTTTGTGCCTCATCCGTGCCCTAGAGCCTAAGCACGAGGTACGAGTACTGAGGTACGTATGCATTAAACCTTTACTTACTATCTGCCCTTCAAGTTTGCAAGAGTACTTACCGTCACGACGAATGCATGGCTATGCATGGGCGCCAACACCATGACAGGAATGCATGACCCTGTTTTGCAGCTGACACTGCCTGACAGCAAGACAGCGCTACGGTGATCGTACGTGATCCAAGAACCCACAAACGGACCGCGGAATGTTGGCTAATTTCGCCGGAGCAACGTTTTGATGCTCATCATGACATGCGGGTTGGAACCGACTCGGCTTGGTAATGCCTATCAGACGCATATGGCTCATCCAAGTCTGCACTGCGTAGTCATTTCGTACGTCCTTCGCTTCGTTCGAACGGTGATGTTATGGGTGACGACATCCTTGATCAGGCGAGCTCGCTTAGCGAACTTGCTCTCCGCACATAGAAACATAAATTCAATTGTTTCCGTTCTGAGCAGTCGTTTGAGTTCTGACTGCGTGCCTACTAACAGCCACTCCATTCCACTGTCAACTCCCAGTTCGCTAGCCTATCCTATACCCTCACCACCTCCACACAATGCGTGTCTCTACTGCGTTCTTTATCTTGCTCTCAGTTACTTTCAGCGTCTTTTCGGCGCCCATCCCCGAGTCGAGACATGATGTAAGTTCCGCGCGATTGAATTCCTTCGTTTTCTCCATTCGATGGAAAAGTCTGATCACATGAACAGGTCGTCGCAATGAGGTCTAGCGGATACCCCCCACAAGGCCCTCCTGATGTAGGCTTTATCTGATTAGCTACGTTGGCCATGAGATTGACTGCAGCGTATCGAAGAACATCCATGGACGGTCAAGTGGTAACCCTCCACAAGGCCCCCCTGATGTAGGCACTGTTTGATGCGATGTTGACCATGAGATTGACTGTGCCGTAGAATGTCCAAGAAAGGTCAAGTGGTAACCCTCCACAAGGTCCTCCCGATGTAAGCTCTCTCTGATCCCCACGTCGACCATATTATTGACTGTGATGCAGAATATCCAGGGACGCTCGAGTGGTAACCCTACCGGTCCTCCTGATTATTACAAAGGTATCGTCCGTTCTGTGATTCCTCTCACGGGCATGCATCGATGATCGATCTTAGAAGCCCCCCGTATCTAAACACGTCCCGTCGACAATCGAATGCGATGACATTGAAAATGATTTTTGACGGAACGGAAGACTTGATGTTCAATCTCCCATTTTTTGTTTTGTTTCTTTGGATGGAGATGCCTCACTCGACTAGGAAACGTCCAACTCCACACGCTCGTTTTCATACATTCCCCCCCTCCCATACCTATTTCGTTTGACAGTTTCTTTCTGTTCGTTCTGTTTAATTCAGACGTGCAATACATTCCTTCCTACCTTTCTCACATCTCTGTCTGTTTTCAGTTCTCTTGCGTTTCTGGCTTCTAATTTATCGTCCACTGGAATCTAGCTTGCGATGTGGATAGGTCACTGGCAGCAGCAGCGTGTATTGGGGTTCACACTCGTCTATAAATTTATTGAATTCAGTTCGCCCGAATAACTCTGGATAAAGTTATGTGTGTACGAAGATCACAGCTATCATATATCATAAAAGTTAAAACCACACTTCTTCATGTTCATGGTGGTACACACAAACCAGTGCGCCGTTCGCTAGATCCGCTTACGTAATACTCGCCCATCATCCGGATTATCTAAGGACCCCACATACACAGCCACAGCATAATATGAGCTGCGTTCGATCGTCCACGTCGGTAACAATTCCCCGATGGCAACATCATCATCCACCACCAACCTGCAGGTCCCACTGACGTCCCAACAATCCGACGCAACGAGTATACATTCCTCCCAAGCCGAAGTCTGGTATCTCAAACACATCCTGTTCGGCACTGGTGACTCCCGACGTAGCGTCAAGATCATCACACAGAACTTCAACGGGTGAGTAGTCCATCCTCATGCATGCGCAGTCGTGGAGGAGAGTTTGACGCCTCGCGCTAGACCATGTTCATTTGTTGCTATCTGTCAGTCGTTCCGACCGTTCTGAACGTGTCGTTCGCTGACGAGTCTTCGGTTTGGTCGGTCGGTTGGTTGGTCGGTCGCAGGCAATATTCTAATTCTACGTGGTAACATTGAGATTTTACCACATGACCGTATGACGGTGTCATACGAGTTCTTGTCTCAGCTCGTTGGAGAGTACCTCCTCATGAACTGTCCCGACATCGATATCTCGGCTGCACTGTCGATAATGCCGACGACGACGAGTACGTCTGCGTCATTTGTTCCCCGCGTTCCATTCGCACGTTACTGACATCGAGTCCACCACCCCTTCTCTCTCTCTCTCTCCCTCTTTTTTATTATTATAGAGGGTCTTGACCTTAATCCACAGTTCACGGCCGTCACTTCTTTCGACCCAACAGGCGACGGTGGTGGTGGTGAACTCAAGCTTTTCAATCAAGCAGGCATCAAGCTCGTTCACGGATGGCTCGTCGATCCTCACAGTCCCGAATCGAACGTCATCTCTCAATTACGAGACTACGACAGCGCGGTGACGCTCATCGCTGACGCAGATCATATCACCAAAGGGAAATTATTGACCTCGAGGTCGTCTGATGCGGGAGCTGGTTCGAGCGACGTTGGGTCTAGTAGTCAACCTGGAGGAGGAGGAGGAGGAGGAGGAGGAAGTTCGAATCGCGTTTGGTCGAGTGATGTTGGTGTTTCTTCTCAAGGGAGTTATGGTGATAACCTCAAGTATTCGGAAGAAGATAGGCAGAAGATCGAACATGGTTAGTTTTTGGATACGCGCATCGCTTTGTAAAAAAAAAAAAACGTATCTCACCCACGACCCCTAGCCATCGTCGCCAAACAATTTCTAGATTCTACTCAATCTCAACTGACCTACCACGGTCTCTTCCAATTAGCGTCCACGTTAACACCCGGGTCGTTGGTCGCCCTCTTTCGGAATTCACATCTCTCTGTATTATATAAATCCTCTTCCTCCTCCTCCTCGGACGACGACGACGTTCCGGCACTCTATTCGCTCGTGACGGATGACGTGTTCCAGAACGAACCGTCGGTGGTTTGGGAACGATTAGAAGACGTGGACGGAGGTTGGTCTACGTTTGTAGATTCTGATTTCAAACCGTCGACGCCGATCGGAGGCGATTTTGCTGGTCAAACTGCAGAGGGAGCGCTTCGTCGTTTTGAGATCGAGACTGGTCAAGAGTACGTTGTTGATTCGTGGTTTTCGTATAAAAAATAAATAAATTGATCGATGGTGCTCACGTTTTTTTTTTTGGTTTCGTAGTCAAGCGCTCGCACAACAATTACAAGCTGAGGAAGACGAAAACGCTCAACAGGCATATTTGCGACGCCAACAACTACTTCAAGGGCGACGATTGGAAGAGGATAAGAAGGCGAAGGACAAGGACAAGGACAAGAAGGACAAGAAGAAGAAAGACAAGGACAAGGATGGTGAGGATGGTGATGGCAAGAGTAAGAAGCGTAAGAATTGCGTGATCATGTAGATTCTGGAAACATATCCTATCCTGATACCCCCGTATATATATCATTGTATCGATTCGGTTTTGTACCATCACCGCGATTTATTGGTATATACTTACTCCTGGGTCAGACGAGTGGAGAATTGATCTATAGCGAGGCCCTCCTCAGCGGCGTTCCGGGACCCACACAAGTCGCCAGTGAGTACTTACTGTCGAGCTCAGTTGACGCGCGCGTACATACTACGTACGTACGTGCTTGCTATCCGATGCGAAAACTCACGAATTAAGAATTTAGTACCTGTGGCATGGAGTCATCGACCACGACTCAGTCTTCCAAAAGCCTTCTTGTGATCAGTAACTGGCGGCCAACAGTACTTTTGACGAACAATCGAGACGGAACCGGTCGAGGCTGCCAGTGGTGGTGTTCGGCAACGGGCCAGTGAACGTTGGTGGCATATGATCAAACCCACCAGATCG
Organism: Chalciporus chontae; assembly: GCA_038089555.1. NCBI lineage: Eukaryota > Fungi > Basidiomycota > Agaricomycetes > Boletales > Boletaceae > Chalciporus > Chalciporus chontae. The sequence goes on from JBBPLD010000003.1 coordinate 17,907, forward strand.
ATCCGCGGTCAGTCCACACTCCATAGACATTCAATTCTCCCATGAGATATGAGACGACAGACAAGCTCGGATCACGCCGTGGTCAACGACAACGTCACGGTTGTAGTACAGACATTCGCTCATGCTGACAAACGAACGTGACAGTGGCAAACCGGCAACAACTTCAACTTGTAGTACAGTAAGTGAGCAACCCTTCTGCAAGAACTTGCAACAAAAGGGACACAAGACGCGAGTACCGTAATCTTGAACGTCGACACCTCGGGCTTTGTAACATCCCAGGAACCTCGAAGCCAACTGATAATAAGTACTAACTTAGATACGAAAGGATGCGAGGTTTGCGTCATGTGCTGCGTCTCTGATGGCAAATGTCATCCTGGACCCTTCGGTTCCTTGCAGGGATGACAACAGCAACGAAAAGTCGCAAGGGCGGGCTATACTGACGGTATGTATCTGTCACATATGTTGATGATCCACAAACCTCGACCCTTTGGTTCCAGTGGTTCCAGTGATCTGAGGCCGAGAGTACTATCATGAACAACTACTTCGTCAGACACGGCAATATATGATAGTACCTCATCCTGTTCATCTAGATTTGCAACCCGTAAATCGTACACGGCAAGTACTTAAAGCTTGAGAATCATGAAACGGTCGCTTCACTGTCACTCTTCCCCACCCTTGGCGCTCGCTCGCTCGTCGTGAGATTCGTGAATAATGGCTCCCAGCAAGTTCAGACGAACATTTATCATCGGATGCGGAAGTACCGCTTTCATCAAGGTAACTTCTCTGTTCCGAATCTCGGTCTCGGGCTCGATCGACACACCGCATGAGCTAACGTCGACTCCAACGTAGCCCAGAGGCTTGAGAACGACTGAAGATGTGAGTTCCGATGTTATTTACTTTTGTTGACTCTAAACAGACGGACGAATGCGTCTTTCGTCGTTACGATAGATGGGCCTCGAAGCAGCCACGAAAGCACTCCTCGATGCAGGTAGGTCTCCCTTCACCTCCTTTTTGCAAGTTGAATGTGGCACGACGCAATCTTTTTTTTGAGGTATCACCTACGATGCAGTGGAGACTGCTTTCGTTGGATTTTGTTATGGCGACTCGACGACCGGGCAGGTAAGTTACCGTATCCCCAGTTAGCACATCTCCCCTCGCGCTGTCTGACATGTCGGCCCAGCGCGCACTCTACAACCTCGGCATGACCGGTATCCCGATCACAAACGTCAACAATCACTGCTCGTCCGGAAGCACAGCTCTTGTCAACGCCAACAACGCCGTGAAGTCCTCTCTCGTCGAGTGTGCGCTCGCGCTCGGGTTCGAACGCATGGCACCAGGGAGTCTGGGAACCAAATTCCCCGATCGCGCACCTCCGACTATTTTGTTCAGTACTAGGACGATGGAGTTGGAGTCTGGCCTGAAAACGGGAAAGAACTTTGGACCGGATGCACCGAGGATATTTGGTAATGCTGGTCAAGAATACTGCGAAAAGTATGGTGCTGATGTCACGCACTTTGCCAAGATCGGTGAGTCTTGGTGTCTCTTCGTGGTGCCGCCGTCGGTCTTGTTGTTGTCGTCGCTAACCAAAGAGATGACATACGACAGCTGCGAAGAATCATAAACATTCTGTCAACAATCCGTACTCTCAGTTCAGGAACGGGTGGACGGAAGAACAAGTGTTGAGTGCGCCAAAGGTGAACAACCAACTCACCAAGTTCATGTGCAGTCCGACATCCGTAAGGTACTTCGTTACTTTGTTCCCGACTATCACTCAGAAGCGTCGCAGGATGGCGCCGCTTGTTGTATAGTTACCTCAGAAGACTTTGTGCACGCGCACGGTCTGGAAAACCAGGCTATCGAGATCGTCGCACAGGCACTCGAGACGGATGCCCCTCTCGCCTTCGAGTCGGAAAGCCCAATGGAGGTCGTGGGATATGCGATGACGAAACGATGTGCCGACAAGGTATTTGCACAGGCTGGTTTCGCACCTGGCCAGGGACGGGATGAAGTCGGCGTAGTGGAGCTCCATGATTGTTTTGCTGCAAACGAGGTCGGTGGTGCTTTTCTTCATGCTCGACTTGGTGTCGATCAAACATATATTCAGCTTATCACATACGCTGCTCTGGGCCTGTGTGCCCCCGACGCGGCTCACAAGATGGTCGAGAGAGGCGATAACACGGTGAGTGAGACCACGGTTCTCCCATGCTTCTCAGAACGAATCCGTTACTGTACAGTATGGTGGTAAATACGTCGTCAATCCGAGCGGCGGTCTCGAGGCCAAGGGACACCCACTCGGTGCAACCGGTTTAGGGATGCATTTCTATATCACGAGTACGTATTTACTCCTACCCCGCCTAGCTCTCTCTGACTAAAGCTGTGATCTCAAAGTGCAATTGCGCGAATGTAAGCCCATGATACTCTGTCGTCGGGAGGTAACTAACCGCGACGCACATCACATCACAGGGGCTGGTTCGATGCAATCAACAAATCTGTTCGACACATCTGACAAGCGGGGTAAATATGGTCTTGTCCATAACCTCGGTATCGGAGGTGCCGTTGTCGTCAGTCTCTTGCGCCGCCCCGAGTTCTTCAAGTCCGGCGGAGTCGACGGACGAGCTAGGTACGTGGTCATCGCCTTGTCTTCGTCTCGCCTCGGTCGTGGTCGCTTACGGTCGCGGATGGATTAGGTTGGGATACAATCATGGGTGCGAATGCAGGTCGGTCACTCTTGCGGATGTGGACAAGATCAAATCGAAGCACTCGTCGCAGTATGTGCTTCAAGCAGCCAGGTTGTGAATCCATGGGTTCTTACACCACTGGGAACCGATCATCGAGAATCACTTTTTATTCATTTTTATTGAACAGTACTTTGTTACCTTCGTTCCGCCGGTCAATTGCATCCCCAGTAATTCGGGACCGCGAGATAATCATCTTTATCTTTTTGAAACATATTGTTACCAAAGTAAACTATTTCCAAGTATGAGTGGGTTTGAGTTGCAGGAAAAGGATAGCAAACGAGTCCAGTTGCAAAATGAGAGTGGTTCCATTTCCTCGGAGCCGGACATTTGAGGAAAGTAAGGAGTTGTTCTCCTGCTTTCCAATCGTGGACATGGTACACCATAGACACTCATGTTCGTCCAGAGGAATGCAGTCAAGGAATGACCTATGAGCAGGTCATAATTCCTTGAGGCAAAGTATGGGCGCAGGTCTTCCAACGATGAAACTCGGGTGGTAGTCCGTGAAAGACTCTGGACGAGTGACCGATGAGGTTCGGCGCGGTGACCATGTATTTTCGTTACGCAAGTTCAGCCTCTCTCAAAATCCACCACTGAACGGTGAACTATACCTTGTGTAGCTAGGGAAGTGGCTACCCTGTGCCACGTGTGCGAGGAGGAGGTCAGTCCATGGATTAAGAGAGCGTGTTTTGTAGCAGCTGGTGAACCCCATGTCGAAGCAGAGAGGACAGCGGTCATGATAACGACGGGGACAGTCGAACGCCAAGAGAGCCCAGAATCGCCTCTACATATAAGTGCGGAGATTCTCAGGTCGAGCCCGGGGTTGACATGTGTCTGTACCGTTTCACGTCGAACCAGTGCTACACGCACGGACGCGACGTGACTGGATCGGAACAAGTCTCGCGAGTACCTCAATCCGCTAACAAGGCAAGTAGAGACTCCGACTGCGCTGAGCGAGGAACATAAGGAACGCGAGGAAGGTACGTTTAAACGACGGACTCGTCAGATTTGACAGCGTATCGATGGCAAACGCCGCTCTGAATCTGAGTGCAGATCAACTTCCACGACACGTTATATCTCACCCTATCGTCAAATATCACCGTCACTTCGTTCTGTACCACCGCGAATTGGTAAAGTTATATACCCGAGCGATTCCCAGTCATGACCTAGGGTGAAGACGAGTGTGATCGTGGACCGATTTGCCTCCGGCTCGGATGCAAAGGCTGGCCGAATCCCAATCACACGACAACTTGTAAGCTTGAGAATCATGAAACGGTCACTTCACTGTTACTCTTCCCCACCCTTGGCGCTCGCTCGCTCGTCGTGATTCGTGAACAATGGCTCCCAGCAAGCCTAAGTTCAGGCGAACATTTATCATCGGATGCGGATGTACCGCTTTCATCAAGGTAACTTCTCTGTTCCGAATCTAGGGCTCGAACGGCCCCGCATCTCCATGAGCTAATATCAACTCCAACGTAGCCCAGAGGCTTGAGAACGACTGAAGATGTGAGTTCCGGCGTCATTTACGTGTGTTGACTCTAAACAGACGGACGAACGCGCGTTTCGTCGTTTACATAGATGGGCTTGGAAGCAGGCACGAAGGCGCTCCTCGATGCAGGTAGGGTCTCGCTTCTCCTTCCTTTGCAAGTCGAATGGAGCACGAACACGATCCCTTTTGAGGTATCACTTACGATGCAGTGGAGACTGCTTTCGTTGGATTTTGTTATGGCGACTCGACGAGCGGGCAAGTAAGTTACTGGTATCTTCGGTCGGGGGACTTTCTTCCCCACAAACCTTGCTCATTACGTTCGGTTAGCGTGCACTCTATAATCTCGGCATGACCGGTATCCCCATCACGAACGTCAACAACAACTGCTCAACCGGAAGCACGGCCCTTTTCAACGCCAACAACGCCGTGAGGTACTCTTCTGTCGAGTGCGCGCTCGCGCTCGGGTTCGAACGCATGGCACCGGGGAGTCTGGGCACCAATTTCCCCGATCGCGCACCTCCGACGATTTTGTTCGGTGCTAAGACCCAAGAGTTGGAGTCTGGTATGGAAACGGGAAAGAACTTCGGACCAGGCGCACCGAGGATGTTCGCTAATGCAGGTCAAGAATACTGCGAAAAGTATGGGGCTGACATCACTCACTTTGCCAAGATCGGTAAGTCTTTTTTGTTATCTCGTGCTCGATGGGATACGATGGTCTGCCGCCGCCGTCTTGTTGTCGCTAACCAAAGAGATGACATACGACAGCTGCGAAGAATCATAAACATTCTGTCAACAATCCGTACTCTCAGTTCAGGAACGGGTGGACGGAAGAACAAGTGTTGAGTGCGCCAAAGGTGAACAACCAACTCACCAAGTTCATGTGCAGTCCGACATCCGTAAGGCCCTTCGTTTCTTTCCTCTCGACTATCACTCAGAAGCGTCGCAGGATGGCGCCGCTTGTTGTATAGTTGCCTCAGAAGACTTTGTGCACGCCCACGGTCTGGAAAATCAGGCTATCGAGATCGTCGCTCAGGCACTCGAGACGGATGCCCCTCTCGCCTTCGAGTCGGAAAGCCCAATGGAGGTCGTGGGATATGCGATGACGAAGCGATGTGCCGATAAGGTATTTGCCCAGGCTGGTTTCGCACCTGGCCAGGGACGGGATGAAGTCGGCGTAGTAGAGCTCCATGATTGTTTCGCTGCGAACGAGGTCGGTGGTGCTTTATTATTGCTCATCTTCGTGTCGACCAAACGACTTTCCAGCTCATCACCTACGCTGCTCTGGGCCTGTGTGCCCCCGATGCGGCTCACAAGATGGTCGAGAGAGGTGATAACACGGTGAGTGAGACCACTGTTCTCCCATGCTTCTCAGAACGAATCCGTTACTGTACAGTATGGTGGTAAATACGTCGTCAATCCGAGCGGCGGGCTCGAGGCCAAGGGACACCCACTTGGTGCAACCGGCTTAGGGATGCATTTCTATATCACGAGTACGTATTCACGCCTACCCCGCCTAGTTCTCTCTGACTGAAGCTGTGATCTCACAGTGCAATTGCGCGAATGTGAGCCCATGATACCCTGTCGTCGGGAGGTAACTGACCGTGACGCACATCACATCGCTGACATTGCAGGGGCTGGTGCGATGCAATCAACAAATCTGTTCGACACGTTTGACAAGCGGGGTAAATATGGTCTTGTCCACAACATCGGTATCGGAGGTGCCGTTGTCGTCAGTCTCTTGCGCCGCCCCGAGTTCTTCAAGTCCGGCGGAGTCGACGGACGAACTAGGTACGTGGTCATCGCCTTGACTGGTCTCGTCGAGATCACGGTCACTTACGGTCATGGATTGATGTAGGTTGGGATACAATCACGGGTGCGAATGCAGATCGGTCACTCTTGCGGATGTGGACAAGATCAAATCGAAGCACTCGTCGCAGTATGTGCTTCAAGCAGCCAAGCTGTGAAGGCACATGGGGTTCTCACACCGCGGGAGGCGATCATCGAGAACCACTTTTTTTCTTCGTTGTTGAAACAGTATTTCTGTTACCCTCGTTCCGCCGGTCAATTGCATCGGGACTTCATCTTTCCTGGAACATCTTGCTGCTATGTGTAACTCGTGTCTGATGCTATGCAGCCTACGCTGCTGGCGTCGTACCCATTACCACGTACCTCACTAGGCCTCACTAGCCGACTGCTTGTATGCTGGAGTCAGACTTTCATTGACTCGGATCTCGTCAACTTGGGTTTCAGCCTTCCAGGTATTGACCAAAAGGAGAATCCAGTGGGCAATGGGTAAAGTGCAAATCAATAACGTGGATGACTCGAGTTCTTTGCTTGATCATACTTTGAGGCTCCCTTCTTTCGCTGAACCGCACCGGAGTTCAAATGATCCACGATCAGCTACCCATTGAACGTTGCACGCTCTCCGGGACGAATCGCCACTGGGTCAGGTATCAATATATCATCTCCGTCTGTGAATCTGCAGAATTGACATATACGTTCTATATACGACCTGCTCATCGAGGACTGAACTCAATCTACATCCCTCCTGTCAGGTTCTGCTCTGGCCTCCTTCCTCGATCTCGATCTCTCCCCCGGGTTTCAGTCGCCGGTGCCGGTACCGCACGACCTGGACTCCGCTCGTCATTAAAGCATTAAAGATTAATATATCTCATCCATCAGGCCCTTCACGAGTCCTAATACTCACGCATCCCCTGCACCCCCAAAGGCAGCATCAAACGGTATCAACGATCTGCCACCCGTGCTCGCAAATTCAAAAAAAGGATGCAGTCCTGTCTCCTTCACACAACCCGCCCTCCCCTTGACCCTGGTCCGCGATTCAGAACCCAAATCAACGAGATCGTGGAGCTACCCCAGATCCTTGTATCGGGTGTTGCTAAACGCTCGTTACGACGCACGTCGCACGGAAGTAATCTCTCTCTCTCTCTCTCCTCCAATCACGACCCCCGCAGAGGAAAGAGAGAGAGAGATCATGATCTTGACAACCACACGAAAGCCCACCCATCGATTTCGCACGATCGAACCCCCGGGGCCCGAGAGCCTAAATATTGATACAAGTATATCTACTTATATATTGTTCGTTCATCCCTAGGGCCTACTTACTGTACCCTTCAGCCATTGCGCGTGTTTCTTCTGAAACTTGACGACCCATCCACATGCGGATAGCCCTTTCCAACTTGACTTGTCGATCACCACCACCTTTCGATCGCCAAGAGAGGTCGGGATGCATCGGTCCTGATGAGTCCTGATCGGGGTTTCCTGACGGGGGGGAGCATCCAGACTTGATCTCTGATATCGGATCCATCGGCTGTGTGCCAAGCGACGATGATACTCACTGTACTAATTCTTTTCATGTCTTTAGCCTCGATGCTCCAAGCTTCGTCTCCCTCGACGTGCACGCTACACAATTCGCTTCGACAAAGAGACTCACTCCTTACAACGATGTAGTAACAAACGATCTCCTCACGAAAAACCGCGCGCAAAACGACAAGAAACAAAACGACGTCCTTGACTAAAAAAAGAGCCACCAATATTTCAGAGCAAGCCGAGATACAGAACATATTTCAAAAGCGTACGTAAAACATGGATACCTAGCGTAAAAAAAAAAAGAAGTGGAGGGTGAGGGTGAGGGTGAGAGTGAGTAAGATGTTTCCATGGATATCTGAATGATTCGACGATTATGGGGACGAGCGCGAGTACTGGCGTTATCTACATCGTACAAATGTATTAAACGATGGGGGGGGGGGGGGGAATCACGTGCAAGGAAACTGTACAATCTGAGACTGAGAAACCCGAAGATCAAAGCTCGAATCCAAAAGATGAGTTGGGGAGGGTAGCAAGCAGGCGCATGCATCGTGTGTCGCACGATCGACAAAGCTAGCGTATAAACCAAAAAGATTGTGACGAAATCAAGGGTAACGGGTATTCTTTCTCTTCATGGGGGTGATGCCCCACTCGAGACAGAATGAGACGTACGCATGAACGACTGTTGTTGATGCTGCATCTCCTGGCTGTACCCTTTCCCCACCCACGGAGGTGGTGGAGGACCAGGATGTCCGCGAGTCTGCGAATAACGAGAGTTTCCCTGGGAAGGTGGGTGCGCCGATGGTTGATGAGCGTGAGGAGGAGCAAGTACGTGACCCTGTCCAGAACTGACTGCATTGGGGTGGAGGTGGGGCGTACCCGCACCAGTAGGCGGGGGAGGAATCTGATTCGGGGGTTGTTGCTGTTGCGTCTGTGTCGGTCCTTGTGCTTGACCTTGTGCTTGTGTTTGACCCTGCACCTGTCCTTGTGCAGGGCTGGGCTCGTGGTCCATGCTCACATTCATGGACACGATTTGAAACGAACCCGTGTGTACCGTCATCTTTTCCACCTCCCCACTCCCGCCAGGCCCACTCGCAGAGCCAGCACCAACACTAGACGCACTCGCGGCCGCTCGGGTAGCTTTCTCGTTTTCTGCAGCTCGTGCCGAAGCACGGAGCATCTCCATATCGATCCGCATCACCGTGCCAGACCCACCCTCAGCAGCGAGCGCCTTGTCGCGTTTACGCACCAGCTTGGCATAGTCTGAAATAAAACAGATCGGCGTTTGAGTATGGCATAGCATGTAACAAGGTGGTCGGATACGCACGAAGACCGCATGCATTACACAACGTCCGAGCGCCATCCGGACCTCGCCTCCACTCTGGCGTCTCCCTAATGTTACACGAATGACACTTGCCAGGCGGTGTCGCGCGCTACATGGCAAAACGCCCACTCAGTCAGGCTTCCAGTACAAAAAGGGAAGACGAAATGGAAGACTTACACTCCTCTTCCGATACTTGTTCTTACCGCCCCCTACCGCACCCCCAACAGCGCCTGCTATAGATCCCGTACCACCCGCAGCAGCAGCAGCAGCCGCCAAACTCGTCGTTAGCGCGCGCTTGGTTCGAATGATCTCCATATCTTTCTCAGCCGCACTTCGTTCGGCTGCCGTTTGTGTACTTCCTTGACCAGCGTTCGTAGATGAATTGAGATGAAGTTGGGAGACGTGGGGTAGGACGGTGGAGGGTGGAGCTTGAGTTTCTTCCCAGGGACGTTTGGGAGCGCGTGTATCGAGATCGGTGGAAGGACCCCCAGCGTTCACGGCGGGACTTGAAAGGGTATGCGAAGAGGATCTCTCACCAAATGTAGGTGAAGTGGAAGATCCATGGAATGCAGGATTGGGGACGAGGGAGGACGTCGATGCTGCCGATTTGCCCAGCCGAAGCGATTCAAGGAGACGAACCACCTCTTGAGCATGATGAGTCATCTCTACGAGTTCTTCTGGCGTAGGTTGAGCCAGAGGTGTCGAAGACTGTAACTGGGCTATATGCGGCGAACGAACCACAAAAAAGGTCATCGTCAGACGGACGGTCAGACCACCAGGACAGTAGATGGAAACAATGAAAAGAAACACCACTCACCATACCGCGTCGCAAAGTTGTACAACACCGTGCAATGTTTCAATACCTCATGCATAATTCCCTCCCGCTCCCTATCCTTCTCTCTCTCCCTCAGTTCTTTCTCCCTCAGCTCAGCCAACCGCTCCCGTTCTTTCTCCCGCTCCCTTTCCCTCTCTCTCTCCCGTTCCCGTTCCCGCTGATTCTCCCTCTCCCTCTCTCGTTCCCTCTCACGCTCCCTTTCTCTTTCCCGCTCACGTTCGCGTTCTCTTTCCCTCTCTCGCTCTCGCTCACGTTCATCTTCACCAATGCTAGCCATAGAAAACCGCGGCTCCCTCGGATGCATAGTATCTGCAGGAGAAACAAACGCAGGACGTGGCGCCTCAGCATGATGCATCGCTTGTTGCGACGCTGGATGAGAAAGTGAATGCGCCGGTTGCGATGGCGTCTGAGTCTGAGCTGGATGCCCAGAATGCACAGACTGAGGCGCATGCCCAGCGTGTGCACTCGGAGGTGGAGGATGAGAGGGCTGAGACAAATGAGATGGATGAGAAGAGTGGGATGTATGCGCTGCCGATTGCGGGGACGGTATGTAGGACTGAGATTGAATAGCGCTGGATGGGTGTTGGCCATTTGACGCTGGAGATCCACTAAATCCTTGGGCCGTATGCGAGGGTGGATATGATGACATGGCTGATGGGTAGGCGTGTTGCCCGTTCGGGTGGTGTTGCGATGGTGCCGATGGGGCAGCGCGCTGCGATGGTACCACTGCGGGAACTTGAACCGAATCAGAGGCAGTGTAACCACCTCGGGAAGGCTCATTTCCACCGACGGGATATCCACCTGCTGAACGGGAATCCCCATACGAGGAGCGCTGATCAGTATTGCTAGGAACATACTGAGGAGGCGGACCCGGAGCATGTCGTTGCTCAGCTGCTACGTAGGAAGAAGATACAGCAGATGCGTCAGAATTGGTATACCCATGCCTCGTGTCCTGAGGAGTGACATATCCAGACGATGCCCTTGTCTCCGGCGGGTATGAAGCAGTTGCTGCTCGATTGTGGGATTCTTGAGTATGAGTGTAACTAGCCCGCGTATCCTGTGAATAAGTAGGACGCGTAGTGCCTTCCGAGGGATATCCAACCCGGTGGGGATGATCCTGAGCAAAGCCGGCTGTTGCGCGTGCTGTAGGCTCGGGAACATGTGATTGAGTGTAGGGAAACTTCGCATCCTGAGTATATGCACTTGTGCGGGACTCGGAAGCATATGACCGAGATGTCTCGGATGGTGTTGATTGTGGAACAGGGGCCTGTGGTTGCCCTTGCGCAAAAGATGTTCCAGGCCGCGATGGCTGCCCCTGATGGGAATACATCGAGCGTGCATCGTGCTGAGGAACAGGAGGGGCAACAGAGTGGTGATGAGCATACATATCATGACGCGTATCTATGCGCGTATCCGCAGTTTTAGGTTGCGCAGGTGGATACCTCGCGCGATCTTGGAGAGACGCGCGAGTGTCCCTGCGATTCGGATAAATTGAAACGAAGGGGCGCAGCCTCACGGAATACGTACCTGGTTTCCTGGGTTTGCGAATGTCCCCTGACAGCGGTTGCTGAACCCTGGCCGTCGTAACCTGTGCTGGGCCTGGTATCATCGAAGGCATACGTTGAAGCAGAACCTGGAGGATGTGCGTAATGTGGTGAAGCCTGGGTGTGGGCGTGTGGATGTGGATGTGTTGGTTGGGTCGGCGTTGGAGTGGGCGACGGAGGAGGATGAGGGTATGCAGAAGTGGGGGTTGGATATGGATGGTGAGAAGAATATGAAGATGCACCATTGGCTGAAGCAGAGCCGTATGTCGGAGAAGTCGAAGGGCTGAACGCAGGAGAAGTTGAGGCAGCGGTATAGGCCGGGGAAGTGCTATAAGACGTATACGTTGCCGACGCCGATGCGGAGGACGGGGGATAAGAAGAGGAGTACGGGTGAGAAGTATTTGGTGTGTATTGGGATGGAGGGGGATATGTCGCCCGATGTTTTGGATGGGGAGGGTGAGGAAAAGCAGAGGATGAACGAGACGGGGCAGTATTTGGTGTATCGACTGTGGTGGGAACAAGCGGTGTCGTGCGAGCAAAAGACGACGTTTGGTTCTGGTGCACTTGCGCGTGTACTTGCGAGGGCGTTTGCGAGTGGGATGGGGCAGGCGCGCTCGCGCCGTGTGGATGTTGTTGCTGCCATGTCGAGCTCTCGTTCTCGTGCTGCTGTGGGTTCTGCGCCGTTGCCTGTCCTTGAAGTGAAAATGGTTGGCGGTGAAGATACGCAAGTGCCGAGGTGGGTGTTGGAGTTGGGTATCCAAACGCCGAAAAGGATGCGCCGTTTGTGGTTGTTGCAGATGCTGCTCCACTCTGCGCTGGGGTGTGTCCGTTCACATCCTGGGCGACATCAAACTGGGAATAGCCAGTGTGTTCGGCTGCGGGAGGCTGAGGATGACCGTCATGTTGAGGGGGTCTGAACGAGAAATTGAGGCTCTTGAGCGGAGGGAGGCGAAAATCGCTGGATGGCACGTGGGGAGGGGGGTGGGGATTTGAATTGGAGTTTGGGTGAGTTGGATAGCGATGAGGATGAGCGTGGTGAGCATGCGAAGACGCCATTCGAGGACGGATGAGTCGGTGTTAGTGTCCGAGTCCTTCTTGACAAGGAAGTCGGGTTAGTATAGACTATGGAGCGAATAACGTTCAACTGAACGAGATATCGGCGATGATGATGATGATGGCTCACACAGCAAAAAGAGTGCGATGCAGATCTCTGGACAGCAAACAAAACAAGGTGAGATTCTGAGCGCACTCGAAGCGAAATGGAAGTTGATCTCAAGAGCGAGAAACTGTCAGAAAACGAGAAAAAAAAATGAGAAAAATGGGGATATGAAGAGAGCACAAAAGAGGGTAAAAAAAGAGAAGATCGTTGTATTGGCCTTGCTGGCCTTTGGACGTATTTTCGACTGGCCAGAGACCGAGTCGTTCGGTGGGGGGAAGTTATCAACTTTGAATGGAATGAGTTGACCGTGCCGTATCTCCCGATGGCGACGGATCTCACTGGCACGCACTGACACGATGCAAATCTGCACGGAATATCTTCCCACGCCCACCTCAGATTTCCCGATTCACCGATCCAGCACATCCACCGACTCCGTCAAACGAGGAAGACGACGTACCTCGAGCAATGACCTTTCCGATTTCTCGTATATGCAGTAGTTGGGGTTTGTTACTCCGTACACATCCGCCTATAAGAACGCTTCTGTGGGCTGTACATATCCGATTAAGCAAACACACTTCCCCTTTGCCCACACGACCCAGACCAGACCACCTGACTGGCACGCACCAACTCACCCCAAATCATTCCTTCCATCACTACCCCCACGCCCTCCCAAGCGTGGCATTGTTGCAACTCTCTTCCTCTACCCTAATGCCTCACCGCCTTGCGATCCAATCCGATCCATCTTTGATCCATCTTTCCATCTACGGGGTCCTTTTGTACTCCCAAATAAGGAATTGGTGAGGCACCCCCAGATTACCTTAAACGGGAGTTCGTTCTTCAGATTCATCACCGATGAGAGTACCGTGCCCACTTGTCGCACCGCATTCTGATCTCGATACGGTCGCCCAGCACACTTGGACTTGCGGCCAACTTGAACTTGGCTGTCGATCGAAACTCGAGGCGGAGGATATTTACGATCCAGTAATCGTCCGCTCGTTCATTGCGCCGACTTACTTTCAACCCTGGCATTCCCACTTTGGTCGTCAACAAGCCGTGGCTTCCACGGGACATGGCGAAGAGTCTCTAACACGTGTCTACCAGCCCGCACTACCTATCACAACTTTGTTCACATGAAAACTCCACTCCGCAGTTCTTTCCCAATGGCCCCTGGTACCTCCTGCTACTTAGATGACCGAACATTGCAAAAACACGTGGTCTCCATCAAGTTGAACACGCTTTATGACCGTGAAACACAATCGAAGCCCTCTCTCCCGTCATCCAACCTAATCCCAATCTCGACACAGATCACGCGCTCACCGCATTCGAAGCCGAGCATCGAACGTTGATCCTACCTCGATCCCCGCACGAGTCGGGTCCCGTGAGTGCCGTGGATCGTTTAGGCTACTGACAAGCCAGCACTTACGGCGACAACAAGTCTCTATCCCCTATTTTATTGGCCAAGCGCAATCCTGCGCATCCCATCATGATCCGAATCGCGTGCGTGAATCCTTCAAGTTGTCCAGCCTCACTAACTCATACCTACTATGCTACGTACGGAAATCAGATTGCGACCACCAACTTGCCTTTTGATTTGCCACTCAGATCGGGTCATTTGCCCACCATGATTTGACGTACTGAAGACGTGTCGGAGCCGGTAGATTTGGTCGTCGGTTGTTCATCCCCTGTGATTTTCACGCCTCATCACCGGCCAAGTGCGTATTTATGGGTCTGGACTGTTCATTTCTAAGGGCCTATTGGACCTCGTTGACATTCAACGAGTCGATTCGGGTCTTCGGCGGGGGGAATATCGGAGCGGGGACCTCTCTATTTTACCTTTCTCATGGGGTTATTTCCCTTCTATCAGGGGTGTATCTACTGACGTTTGGCATTGCAGGATAAGGATGAGGTTCGCCGTTTATGGTTCCTACCAAGACACTTGGTTAGTCTTCTTTCCGCTAACCCTTTTTTGAAGGAATTGTCGCGTTTGAGCGTGGAAATATATGTACCCTAGAGCGAGACTAACCGGACGTGGCCTATTCCCGCTGTCAAGTTTGAAACGGCTGTCTTGGGTCGACTTGCTCAGACCTTGAAGTCAGATCGGTCACAGAACACCCAGACTCTCAGATCATTCATTTATCGCTCGTGGACGGCATCACTCGACAGGAAGCAACACATGTCACTCAATGAACGACGGCCAACATTACGGCAGTGCGTATATTGACTGAAGATTAACTTCTCAACGCAGACTCGACTATGAACGAGGACTGGACGAACATATCGCTCAACCGACCACAGAGCCCATGGTCCTGGACTCTTGAAATTAATCGACCTACACAAGGACGATCGTCCATTCGCAAAAACGCTGCAGGCGACTGAACGCAACGTTCCAAGTATTATCGCGACATTCACCTTCGGCGCAGTACTCCTCGGTCTCCCAGCGACGGTCAGCTCGTATCTCCCCCAGACGAAGTTTGGTAGTTTAACACGTGTCATATACACAGGCTTTCCAATCCCCAGTCTCGTAACCCATCAACGACCACCAACCTCATGTTCACTTCTTGCCTCCATAAGCCACGTTTCAACCAGTCCACGAAGCGCCATTGGCCACGATACTACCTGACAACCTGACAAACATATAATTCTCCCAGACACCCCTTTGTCTCTTCTCTCGCAGCCACACAACTAACTGGCACATGCGAGCACGGAGATGGAGAATCGCCGACTCGGAGGCCACGATAATGTATCATAACAAAACACAGGTTCCACAACACACGCACGCGCGCAATAACACAAGCGCGAGAAACGACAAACCACGCATACTACTAGTACACGCGTTCAGAAAGAAGCATCACATTATCACTGATACATGATTCCGGCCACCGGTGTTCGGTCGATACTATCCCCGTCGTTCTTCCATTCTTCCACCTATTTTATTTGCACTCACCCTGCTGTTGCTTCTGTGAAACTACCGGAGGGGGGGGGAACCTCCTGGTCATCGAAAACACGAAAACACGGCCCACACGACCACCGTCGACGTTCATTTTGATTCTGAAACAGTATAGCTCTATTCAGTCCGGGATTTATGGATCGCCGAACAGCAGAAAACGATATGCCACGTATTCTCGCCCTGTCAGCGAGAGATACCACGCGACGGGTTCGAGGCACAGACACAGCCCAAGATGGCGGTCATCGCTCTTCCCACAGAGTAATAAACATGGTAGTAGAATTTACCACCAAGTTGATACTTTGATTCACGTTCTCTCATCTGTCCAACGGGACGAACTCGAGATCCGTCCCGTCCGTGAATGCAAAGGTAATTGCTAATCGATATCAGATCAATCGATCTAATCCCGATTAGGGCATCTCGGCGTTCAAGGGGGCTACCTATATATGCCTGATGCGTTGGCGTATATGATCATGACCCCGAACAGTGAAGTACTTGAGTTATGAGTTGCACCATGGTAAGACAATGAATGAGGGCTCAACTCATCCGAGAATGCATGTATGTTACTATGTATGCATGCCGGTATCATTCGGTACCTGGGTGGCAGCAGGGTGGACCTGCACAGTCAGGTTTCATTTTGTATGTCACACAGGGTCTTTTGGGCCATGGTGTTGGACACTCGCGGCCTCAATATCAATCAATGGTTGGCGGTTGCGTTGACGACCCTCGAAGCTTGATAACGACTTCCACGCTCGTCATCTATGTAACTTACTCCAATAATAATGTGTGTCTTTTCATAGCGTGTTTCACTCAGCGCATATGGCCTAGTTCTAGTGATGAAAACACGATGACTTATCTCAAATCAGCTCGCATCTCGCTTCCATTACTACTCATGTTGCGGCGTATTTGGTTTCATATATTTGTCCGAGACAATTGAGGGATTAATGCCATGCCATGTCCTTGGTAAGAGAGGACGTTTGAGACACGAGGCCAATATTGCTGGACATCGCAATCGAGTCGTTCGGCTTCAAGTATGAGACACTGGCAGAACGTTCAGTCAGATTCGCGGTCTGTAACTTACTACTAGTACATGTTTACACACCACAAGGCGCATCGCAGTCTTCGGAGAGGGGGGAGGGGGGGAACCAATCGTAAATTACCGTGGATTTTCGGGTCGTCCGAGTCGGGTTCAAAGCACTGTGTCGCCGAAATGACCTGCCAAGTAAAAGTTCGACTGCCGACCTCGATTGATCAGTTTGCTCCAGCATTCGGCGACCCCCTGACCGAGACATCACTCTCTCCCGCGGGTACTTACAGGTTTCCGTACCTTGACAATCGAAACGAATCTACGCGGCCCAGACTGGCAATCGACAAGACAACTCGTCGCGGATCTGACCTGTACGCCGTTCAGATCCAAATCCAAACGTCAAGCGAGGGGACGTCTCAGCGAGCCGTTGGAGTCTGACATGGTTGCTGAGGGGAATCGGTGCTGCTCAGCGAGTCGGATAGATCAGACGGAGGGAGATGGGTGTATTACATAAACTATGCCCTGGGACTCACACTCACATCGGGATCGCGATGATCGTGTCGCTCGCTTGGACGTTGCGCCGTCGGCCCGTTTTTAATGCGATAATCGATAGCGGAGGTAACTTATATGTAAGCTGTTTGATACACGAAAAATGCATCAGTACGAGCAAGTGCAGGCTCACGATCATCATCGAAACAAAACATCGAGTCCAGAAAGTGATTACCTGAACAACACTTTAGGGACAATACCCTTCATCGCAGGGCTTCCAGTGAGTACAAAAAGGTTTCAAACAGTCGTCAATGACGTACTAACTTAGCTGAAGAGTGCACGACTGTCTTCATCCCGACTCTTGGGTCTACCAACGGGAGACTAGATCAAGCAAACTCGAGTCATCCACGCTAAATAATACTGACTTGTACTTTGCCCATTTCCCACTGGCTTCTCCTTTCGGTCTGGAAGGCTGAAATCCTAGTTGACGAGATCAATGAAAGCCTGAGGATGAGAGCTGAGAAGCAAGGGTGCGGAGTCCTGGCCACGGACTCCCGGTTCATAGTGTGGGCGCGATAAGATGCCCAGTCGAGTCTGCTCGGATTGGAAAGCGGGAGAACAACTTCATTGCTTTCCTCGAATGTCCGAAAACGGTTGAACCACTCTGCAACTACAGAGCCGGAACTCGTTTGTCATCCTTTTCCTGCAACTCAAACCTACTCATCAGTGAGCTTGATATTCCCTCCTACTGCTTGCCAGGAGTAGGTGGACATTCAAAGATATCACGGAATCCATTTCGCAAAGAGTAGGCTAAATTACAACCGCTATACATTAACTTACGCTCCTATGTGTATGAATAAAATACGCTGATCAAACGGCATCTTGACAGTCTTCAGCGTTTTGTGCAACGCGAACGCTGCACGGTCATGATCCAGGCATCCCGACTCGCCCACCATATTCTCATAAAACCTTGATGTGATCTGATTCGTGTACGCATCATCGACGGCCCACATAGTTCCGATTACTGATCGGAACCCAGCAAACTGCATCACAGCAGCGAGATGAATGACTTCGTCCGGACTCTCCTCATCTCCAACAGTGGTATGACAAGCAGAAAGATACGCAAACCGCGGGTTGTGCATGTGATAACGCATGATGTCTTCGATCTTCAATGGCCCATTGCCGAGCGCGAAGGCGGACTCGAAGGGTTTCTTACGGTCCGGGATCCCATGACAGGCGAGGTGAACAAACTCGCTCTTTTTCAGTTCCTCAGAGACTTTGGCGATTTTGGCATCGTCGCCTTCGAGGTGTTTGAACGTGGTGAGCGGCGAGACGATTCTTTGTATATCATCCAGCTCGACAGTAACACAAGCAAGCACATTCTCTCCTGGAGCCTGCGCTTGGCCTACAGCGAGAAAATGTGGCTGACTTTGCTTCAAGTTCGATGGATGTGGCTGCCGAGCACGAACGAGAGCGGTTAGAGTTGGAGTGTAGGACGATATATAGAGATCGGATAGGTTTTTCGGTTTCATCTTCCCGTACGATCCAGCGGCATGTAGAGGCAAGAGAGAGAATTCGGCTGTCGGACACCACCATATGCGTGATGGAGGAGGTTGTACCTCCTGGAGGACATCAACGATCGGTGATACGACCCCCGTCCAAAGTTCTCGTAGGATCACGACCAGTTCCCGTGTTACGTCATTCCATCTGACGCTCGCTGTGACAGCGGAAAGCTGCGATGATAATCGTTGAACGTCATCTTTGCCGATCGAGAGTGGAACATGAATGGGGTCCTGATCGGATAACACGACCAATGCATCGCAGCCATACTGGCTGGCATTGACGATGATGACGGGTCCCCCATCAGCCGCCTTTCGGAGATCCGAGAAAAGCGGGGGTAGCAAAAAACGTGAGTGGCCAGGTAATCTTCGAATCTCGAACAAGACATCCTGCAATTGCACGTTCAGATGCCATGCCCAATCGTGCTGAGAAGTTGGCCCGGATGATTGATTGTGCCTAGGATTTGATGTTGAATCGAGGACATGGCGAAGGAGGCCGGTCAGCCACTTGAACTTTTCTGCCAGCTCTTTGTTCGTGTCACCAGCTGCGATCACATCATCAATAGGGGAGCGGATGCGAGCGAGCTGGTTCCAAAAGACACCACGACCTTGTTCGAGGAGTTCAACGGACTCTGTGAGTGCACCATGACGAAGACATGCCGAAAACGCGTCTACAGCCAATGAGGAGATAAGGTTCTTGAGGACTGAGAGATGTTGGGGCAACGAGGGTAATGTAGCAAGGTAGCTGGCGAGTGACCCGAGTGATGTTCGATAAGCCAGGACTGTCGTGCCGTGCATATGCTGTTCAGCTGCACGAACCCATTCTTTCGTGGCATGCACGTCACGGAATGAGACTGTTTGTGGCATGTCGGAGAGTGTTGTGTACAGAGTGAATACCTCTTCAACGTCTGATATTTCCCCGAACTGGCTGAAGCGGAGGGAGAGGGAACTCGCAAGCTCATCCAATGAGCTAGATCGAAGCGGATGTCCTTGCGGGCAGAGACCCAATGCCTCGCGACGGAATGCGATAGTATCTTCGAGGTCAGATACCGCGCCCAGCTGGCTAAAGCGGACGAAGAGGCAACTCGCAAGGTTGTTCAAGGACATGGGACGAAGAGGATGTCCTGTTAGGCGAAGTCGTAAGGCTTCTTGGTGGAACGTGATCGCCTCCTCGAGGTCCGACATCTCCCCCAGTCGTTCAAACCGCTCGGAGAAGCAATTAGCGAGGTTGTTCAGTGACTCGGATCGAAGCGGATGACCTTGAGAGCGAAGCTGCAATGCCTCGCGGTTGAACATGATCGCTTCCTCTAGGTCGGACACGACCTTGAGCTGCTTGAACCGGTGGGAGAGGCAACCTGCAAGGTTGTTCACGGAGCTGGACCGAAGATAGTGTCCTGGAGGGCAAACTTGCAATGCCTCTCGATTGAGTGTGATCGCCTCCTCAAGGTCAGCCATCACCCCAAGTTGGTCAAACCGATGAAAAAGACCATCTGCAACGTTGATTAGCGAAACAAGCCTGAGGAGATGGCCTTGTGGGTGAAGCTGCAATGCCTCGCGGTGGAGCATAATCGCCTCTTCGAGGTCAGATATCACCCCTAGTTGCCCAAACCGGGTGGAAACGGAAATGGCGAGGGAGGTAAGCGACCTGTGTCTTTTGACTGGATCTTGTGGACAAAGCTTCAGCGCCTCGCGGTGGAATGCGATTGCTTCCTCGAGATCAGCGATCGCGCCCGTCTGGTTGAACCGCGTGAAGAGACAGCTCGCAATGTTGTTCAGGGACGTGTGACGAAATCGATGGCCTGGCGAATGAAGTTGCAATGCCTCACGGTGGAGTGTGATCGCCTCTTGGAGGTCAGAAATCAACCCCAGCTCGTCGAACCGGAGCTCGAGGCAAAGTGCAAGGTCGTTCAATGATGCAGCTCGGAGGATATGACCCTGTGGGCAGAGAACCAATGCACTTCGTACGGTAGTGATTGCCCTCTGAACGCAACTGATCCCGCCATTGGCCCAGAACATGTTACGGAGACGCCCTGCGATGAGTAGCAACACTCCAGCTGGTACTAGGGTCGGAATGCTCCAAAATAACGAAGAGATGGCTTGCAATACTGAGAGCTCTTGGTAACGAGGGACCAGGTCCATCTGATAATTGATTTAAGCAAAGAAATCAGCAGAACATTTCAAGTTCAACAAAGAGGGAGTAGGCACTTGAGATGAGAACCGAGTTCGTAACGGTGGTAAAGTTATTGCTGCGGCCCGTCTATCTGTGCTGCAGGGGTGTCAGGGCAGAACTTCGTCGTCATTCGTTGAGGAGGATACCCGACTCGCAGTCAGACAAGTCATTTACAGCGTACACTGGTGAAGCCTGAGGCCTGAAGCTTGAAGGCAGTCGGCGCGAGGTAAATTACGTAATGGGCATGACGCCATAGACTGCATGGCATCAGACACTCGGACACGAGCCTTTACACATAGCACCAGGACTTCAAAGCTTTGGGTATTGTATAGACAGGCTACATCAGAGGAGCCTGGCATGCTATGAGAGGAATAGTAGTCTGGGAACAACATGTTTCAGGAAATATAAAGTCCCGATGCAATTGACCGGAACGAGGGTAACAGAAGTAGTTTTCAATAACAATAAAGAAGAGGTGATTCTCGATGATCGTTTCCCCGTGGTGTAAGAACACATGACCTCACAGCCTAGCTGTTTGAAGCACGTACTGCGACGAGTGCTTCGATTTGATCTTGTCCACATCCGCAAGAGTGACCGATCTGCATTCGCTCCCGTGATTGTATCCCAGCATCCATCAATCCATGACCGTAAGCGACCACGACCAAGAGGAGACGAAGACAAGGCGATGACGACCTGCCTAGTTCGTCCGTCGACTCCCCCGGACTTAAAGAACTCGGGGCGGCGCAAGAGACTGACAACAACCGCACCTCCGAGATTTGTTGATTGCATCGAGCCAGCCCCTGTGATTTGATTTGCGTCACGGTCAGTTACCCCCCGACGGCAGGGTATCATGGGCTTACATTCGCGCAATTGCACTTTGATATCACAGCTTTAGTCAGAGAATACTGGGCGGGGTAGGCGTGAATACGCACTCGTGATATAGAAATGCATCCCTAAGCCGGTTGCTCCAAGTGGGTGTCCCTTGGCCTCGAGCCCGCCGCTCGGATTGACGACGTATTTACCACCATACTGCACAGTAACGGATTCGTTCTGAGAAGCATGGGAGAACAGTGGTCTCACTCACCGTGTTATCCCCTCTCTCGACCATCTTGTGAGCCGCGTCGGGGGCACACAGGCCCAGAGCAGCGTAGGCGATAAGCTGAAAATATGTTTGATCGACACCAAGATGAGCAATAATAAAGCACCACCGACCTCGTTCGCAGCGAAACAATCATGGAGCTCCACTACGCCGACTTCATCCCGTCCCTGGCCAGGTGCGAAACCAGCCTGTGCAAATACCTTGTCGGCACATCGTTTCGTCATCCCATACCCTACGACCTCCATTGCGCTTCCCGATTCGAAGGCGAGAGGGGCATCCGTCTCGAGTGCCTGAGCGACGATCTCGATAGCCTGATTTTCCAGACCGTGGGCGTGCACAAAGTCTTCTGAGGCAACTGTACAACAGGCGGCGCCATCCTGCGACGCTTCTGAGTGATAGGCGAGAGGAAAGAAACGAAGGACCTTACGGATGTCGGACTGAACTTGGTGAATTGTTTGTTCACCTTTGGCGCACCCAAAACTTGTTCTTCCGTCCACCCATTCCGGAACTGAGAGTATGGATTGTTGACAGAATGTTTATGATTCTTCGCAGCTGTCGGATGTCATCGTTTCATTAGCGACGACAACAAGACCAACGGCGGCACCAGCACGAAGAGACATAAAGACTCACAAAGTGCGTGACGTCAGCCCCATACTTTTCGCAGTATTCTTGACCAGCATTACCAAATATCCTCGGTGCATCCGGTCCAAAGTTCTTTCCCCTTGTCAGGCCAGACTCCAACTCCATCGTCCGAATCCTAGTACTGAACAAAATCGTTGGAGGTGCGCGATCGGGGAATTTGGTGCCCAGACTCTCTGGTGTCATGCGTTCGAACCCGCGAGGGCACACTCTACGAGAGAGGACTTCACTGCGTTGTTGGCGTTGACAAGAGCTGTGCTTCCGGACGAGCAGTGGTTGTTGACGTTTGTGATGTGGATCCCGGTCATGCCGAGGTTATAGAGTGCGCGCTAACCGAACGTAATGAGCAAGGTTGGCGGGGGAAGATACCAGTAACTTACTTGCCCGCTCGTCGAGTCGCCATAACAAAATCCAACGAATGCAGTCTCCACTGCATCGTAGGTGATACCTCAAAAAGGATTGTGTCGTGCCACATTCAACTTGCAAAAAGGAGGTGAAGGGAGACCTACCTGCATCGAGGAGTGCCTTCGTGGCTGCTTCCAGGCCCATCTATTGTGACGACGAAAGATCGTCCGTCTGTTCAGATCAACAAAAGTAGATAACATCGGAACTCACATCTTCAGTCGTTCTCAAGCCCCTGGGTTACGTTGGAGTCGACGTTAGCTCAGGGGTGCGCCGAGCGAGCCCGAGCCCGAGATTTGGAGCAGAGAAGTTACCTTGATGAAAGCGGTACTTCCGCATCCGATGATAAATGTTCGTCGTAACAGTGCAGTGACCGTTTCATGATTCTCAAGCGTTTGAAGTAGTACTTGCCGTGTGTGATTTACGGTTGTAATCTAGGCTCATCGAAGGAGAGGAACACCATGGGCAGGACTCGGACCCTCGGAGGCCATCTCGCGGTATCTATCAGGGGTCAGACTGCAAGAACCATCATCAAAGAAACGTTTTCTGGCTGCTCGACAGATGATAGGCCGCCCTTGCGACTTTTTATATCTGTTATCGGCACCGAAGGGGCCTTTGGCACGAAGGACTTGTTCTGCGTAGGCCACTCGGAAGCCCGTTGTCTACACAGAACGTCCAGTGCGGGAGGACATTTGTGATCAGAGACGCAGCACATGACGCGAACCTCGCATCTTTTCGTATCTACTTACTTATGTGTCTTCTCATAGCGTGTTTCACAGTGGCGTTGTCCAGTGATGAGAACACGATGACTGTCTCAAATCAGCTCAGATCTTGCTTCCATTACCCATGTCGCGGCGTACTTGGTTCATATATTTCCCGAGACAATTGAGGGATTAATAATGCGATGCGATGTCCTTGGTGAGAGAGCAATGTTTGAATGCCGGCGCAGCCACAAATTCACGCATGCCGCCACTTCTCCCACCGTGCCACTGCCACTAATAATTGAACACCGCGAGGTTTTCAAGAAGGTTCAACGTTCAATGTCACTACAAACTACCTGCCCGACTCTTCTAACTTATAAATGTTTCAGAATACTCGGGTATAAACTGTCTCACCTTGGGGCCACTCTGTCACGTACACCCCTCCGCGAGCCTACTGAAACATGCAAACGGAATGTGACGGTGAATTTAGCTTAAACCAATGAAATGAACTTGTCATCCTGGCATATAGCCCTGGGGGTATACTTCCTGCTTTCTCTCACCCTGATCTTCTATCCCTATTCTGCGCTATGGATCGTTTCACTGGAGTAGCTTTGATTCTGACACCAGTTTTCGTCATCTTTGCGAGATCTCTCATCAACAAGAGGAGAGACAATCCATCCGGGTTACCCTTGCCCCCTGGACCACCCCGGCTCCCAATCGCTGGGAATTTCTTCGGGATCAAGGACCTTGGAGCGCAATGGTTGACCTACACCGAGTGGAGCAAGGAATACGGTATGTGATCGCATTGTTTCTTCGGTATCGAACTCATCATGTCCATCTAGGCGAGCTTCTATACGTCGAGATATTCGGTCAGAGGACCCTCGTCCTCAACTCTGAGAAAGTTGTCGAGGACCTTTTGGAAAAACGGTCCCATATTTACTCTGATAGACCACAACTTCCCATGGTCAAACTGTGAATTTTGTCCGGGGCTGCTCCTCCACTACCAGCTGACGAAGTGTAGAATCGGCTTTGGTTTCAACGTCGGATTCCTTCCATACGGTCCGGAATTGCGTAAAGCAAAGAAGCTCATGCACCCCGTACTGACTCAGCATGCTATCCTCGATTATCGGGACATCGAAATGAACAAGGTTCATCAATTCCTGAGGAATCTCTTGCATGTACCAGCCGAAATGGAGGAACATATCAAAACGTAAGTGCTTTCGTTATGGTATAATATGTATCCTAAGTAAGTTGCGGATAGATTTAATGCTTCTACGATTACGAGTATCCTCTACGGATATGAGATGGCTCCTCGAAACGACCCGTTCGCATCGCTTGCAACCCGCGCAACCGCAGTGTTTGCTAACTCATTCTTCCCTGGTGCTGCCATGGTCAATGCCTTCCCTGTCTGTGAGTACCAAGAGTCTCCCTTTTCGTTTCGCAGCACTCACATTATATCAAGTACAATATTTGCCTGAATGGTTCCCTGGTGCTGGATTCAAGAAATATGCACGCGAATGTAGCAAACTTACACGGCAGTTTAGAGACATCCCTTATGATTTCGTTGTGAAGCAGATGGCGGACGGGACTGCGCCGAATTCTATGGTGTCCGCTATGATCGAAGGGAAAGAAGATGAGGAAGCCATCAAAGGTGTCGCTGGAACAATCTACGCTGGTGAGTATCGAGCACCTGGTGACAAATGTGATATCTGTCGACTTACCGGACGTCCTTCGAAGCTGCCATCGAAACAGTGAGCGAGACACTTGGTGTTTGCAGAGGTTTGCATGTTGACGATAATCATAGGTGGCGTCTGTTCTCTCGGCCTTCATCATGGCTATGATTATGTTCCCAGCTGTACAACAGAAAGCGCAAGCTGAAATTGACCGCGTCACGGGTGGAAACAGGCTCCCAGACTTTTCTGATCGCGAGGCTTTGCTTTACATTGAAGCAATTTGTCGGGAGACGCTGAGATGGTCTGAGGTCGCGCCGCTCGGTAAGGACCAGTGAGTTTGTGCTTGGCACCGTCGTTAACACTAATTGTCGACGACTGTTATCACACAGGGGCACCACACATGACCACTGAGCCTGACGTGTATGGAGGGTATTTCATTCCAAAGGGTAGGGTACAATGTCTTCTACCCTTTACGATGTTGACATATCTGATCAGGCACAGTTGTCTACGCCAACGTCTGGTGAGACACTTGTGACACGACTCTATGTCTTGGCTTTCAACTAAATTCTTCCCAAAGGGCCATGTCGCGCAATGAAGAGAAGTACCCCGATCCCCTAAAGTTCATACCTGAGAGATACATCGATGCTGAAGGACATCTTACCGATGACCTCGCCGAGTATCAGTTTGGCTACGGACGGAGGTGAGTGCCAGTGCGTAAGTCTGGACAGCTCAGCGCACGCGAAATCTAGGGTCTGTGCTGGCAAGGATCTTGCCGAGTCTTGCATCTGGATAGCCATAGTCTCCACCTTGGCAGCCTTCGACATTAAGAAGGCAAAGGATGAAAACGGACGTGAGATTGATGTTGTACCCGAGTATACAACAGGCATTATTACGTGAGTGTAAGAGAATCGGGAGGGGAAGCAAGTCCTGCTAACGTCTATCGTGATAATACAGTTATCCGAAGCCATATCCCTTCTCGATCACACCTAGGTCCACTCGCACAGCTGAACTCGTACAGCAGACCGGGTGATGAATAAGACAGACCAGCTGTTCGTGTGCAAATACTCCAGATACATGACATAGTCCACAGTCTGTGATGTTGTACGGTAAGTTAGTGATGGTTGTGTTAGTGTGGAGTACAATAAGGTAGTGTTTGTAAGACCCGTAGCTCGAATTTAACGTGTAAGCATGGAAATCCGTATGGATATTATATCCTAAGGCGTAAAAATCAGATGTCAAGAACGGTCGTTGTGTAGGATGGAAACTCACCACCGTGGTTGAATTTGTCGTTCTGGATACAGGTGCATCATGATTTGGTCTGTGATGAACTCTGCCTTGACTTGAGACGTAGATGATCTGTGGCCAGCATAGGATGGCCGTCTCATCAAAGGTGGTGGTTGAGTTCGCCCAGCGTTGCTCGGTGGAGTAGGACGAAGGACATTGCCATAGCGAGGTGTTTGAGGGTATCCGAGGTGTAATCTGTCCTCCGCCCCGATGTAATCAGGCGTAGCATCTCTTCCCCGTCGACGGGGGTTCGGATCAGGTTTGCGCATCTCTGATATCGTGCGCTTTCTCCGTTCATCCTCCGCAGCTTTACGTGCCATCGCCGTCTCCCGAAGATAGCGTTCTGTTTCCTGTGCATGTGAGGAGGAGATCTTGTAGGTGCCTTCGCAGAAGAAGCCGCCTGGGACGCCACGACATTGATAGACGCCCTTGACGGTTTGGGGGCTGTTTGCGTAGGTGCATTCGCGTTGGGAACATTTGTTATGGTATGGCGAAGGCCAACCGGGTGGAAGGATTGTGGTCTTTGGCTTTCTAGAAACTGGTGTGTGACTATCATCAGTAGCTGCGCGAAGGCCATGGAGGCGTGCGTAAGTCGAGGATGCGGACACTTACAGAAGATCATGATAGTTCGTCAAGGTGCGGAAGAATGTTTGGTGAGAGGGACTGCGCTTATACCTCGCACAGGCTTATGAAAGGAGGCGCTGGCCCGAACATGCATTAAAATCGTGTTAATACGATGAGGTCACAACGCAGGAGAGATGCATCGCCGCATCGCCGTACAGTTATCAGGCGCTTTTTCTTCGTCAGCATCCAATGATCCGGGTCGAGCAAACGATCTCCACAAAGGTATTGAACCCTCGGATATGGTCTTGAATGTGCTGGAAGGTCGGTGACCCTTCGAAGGGCCGGAAAGGATGGGTGGCACATCACCGAGGACGATCGGGAGTGGCCGGGTTAATCGGTGTGAGATGAACGCTTGCTGTGACGGAAGGGGAAAGCAGTGCCGGCTGTACCAAGGCCACGATGTGAATCAATATCCTCCGTACTACAGAATAGCTTTCCACTGCACGTAGTGATGGGCCGAGCTAAAACGCAAATACTCCAATGTTGGGATTTGTTCGGTCTCTTGTCATGACCGCGGCACGATGGTGGTCTGCGTTAAGATTCTCCATCGACGTCGCAGGTCGAAGGCATTAGTCATATCATGCTAGAATAACGTAAACCTCGCAGGTCATTGGGGTAATACATTCAATCCTCGAGGAGGACATGAGGCCAATCAAGGGGGACGGACGTAGCTCGCGAGTTGCGCTTTCAGGAGATCATACAGGCCTGAAGAAAGATTCCCAGTTTGGAACATCCCTGAGTTCCCGACCTTCCTTCAAGGGTGTCTGGAATCCGACCATTCTGAATCGGCCCGGGGTACAGTGGTTACTATCCACGTGGCAGTGTTTGGCAAAGGCTTTAGAAATCAACAAACCATTCTAGGCATCAGTACTCAGTGTTGGCATACTTGACGAAGCAGCCTAGCGAAAGTTTCTGGAGGCGAAGATCGGGTCGGCTTCCTGCCTCAGTGGTACTGGGATGAGATAGTACCCCTTTCGCATGCATCGGGTTCTGCGTCTTCCAGTCATGATCAAAGTCACGACAAACGTCCGGGATCAGTACGAGCAGTGCAGGCTCACGATCATCGAAACGAGACATCGAGTCCAGAAAGTGATTACCTGAACAACACTTTAGGGTCAATACCCTTCATCGCAGGGCTTTCTGGGTACATAAAGGTTTCAAACAGTCGCCAACGACGTACTAGCTCGGACTACCAATGGAGTCAACTGAAGACTTTTCTTCATCCGACTCTTGTGCCTATTCCTAGGATTAATAACATGACCGACAAGAAATAATAAAACGACTCACCTCTATCACACGGGGCATGTCACAGTCGGAGTACCGTCACCTTCCCATCGTTGGATCCCAACGCGATAAGTCCCCTATCTTCGTCATAGTCCAAGCAAGACCACCCAGTCCCATCGTTTTCGAGCGTGACCTTGATACACGCCTCCGATGACCACCGATTCAGCAAACCCGGAAACATGGCCACGACGAGTGTCTCTCGAGATGCTGTCGAGGGAACATCCGCCGAGTAGTGGCTATCAGCGATCAAACCGGCGGGTGCCCAGTCGGAAGGTTGAACCCAGACTGCTGTCCCGTATGATCCAATGACAATGTCGCTACAGCGCAGCGGACCCCGATGACGAGAGGAGATGTTGGAGACGAGCTGGAAGGGAAAGGCAATCGTATCGTTTCCAGTCGTTGGATCGTCAGCGGAGGTATCCGGAGGAGTACGATTAAACTCTGTGTTCAGCGTCATTAGTTGAAATCGTTCAGTTAGTCTCCACGGATCTTCTCCCTTGTTGCGAACGAGCAACGATAGAGCTGACTGAGGAGAATTGAGGATGCAAAGTTGGGAGCCAGGCCTCAGCGCCAAGGACACACCCTCGACCCAACCAAAGGAATGGGTCACGCGTGGTAGGGTTACAGGGAGATCGTCGGCCGGAACGACCATTCGGGGCTCGTCAAATATACAGATGGAACGAGCCCTCACTACGAAGATGCTCTCTTGAGCAAAATCGACTTGCAATGGTTTGTCCTGCTCATAACTGAGTCTATCACAACAAGATTGCTGAGACCAGTCTCGTCACCTGAAATGTTTCAGGACTCTTTAACAGACCCTGCTCCCGGGTCTTCCAGTTTAATATCAAGGTTTCGGAATCATGATCGCACAAGACAACGAGATCGCCTTTCAGAGCCACTGGCCTGAGAGGTGTGTCTAGGGTGGTCAGTGACTGGACAGTTACGCCTCGCGATTGGTCAACAGATATCGTGAGGATGTCGACAGCCGTGTAACTGAAAGCAGCTTAGTACAGACATTGCGCTCAGGATACATTCCGATACAAACCCATCTCTTTGTACGGAGATCGCGATCACAGCGTCCGAATCATCCTCCGAGTTCACGGCCATTCCATGAAAAAGGGCTTTTCCAGGGCTCCATTGGGAGACTATCCGAAGGGTATCACAATCCCTAATGTACAGGTCCCACCAGATTGTGAGTGACGTGGTTACGATCCAATTCCGCCCGCGATGGGACAGAAACTTGATCTCTTCTATAGTTCCACCTTTGCTGGTCGTCGATGCGTGGGTGTAAAGCTTTGTATTTGGAGATCTCCAATTGAGACCAAGCTTATATGCACGGAGTGTTTGTCGCTTCAGGTTTTGGGGAGATAGTGATGTCGGCGGACGCCGAGGGAAGGGAATGCCGTTGCGGGCGATTTCATTTGTGCAGGCATTCACCCAAACGGAATGTTGCTCTGAGACGAGATATAGTCGTCGAGATGCCTGTTAAGAAAGATGTGAAGATGACCATTATGATCTCACGAGTCAAGTCCATTCTCACCTGCCTTAGACGAAGGATGTCCGGAATGGAGAGCGCAGTGAAGATGTAGATTAAGATATCATCGTTCAATTCGTTCAAGGGCAACTTGATTGGCCTGCGGCGGTCGACTGATGAACTATCGGTGCACATGGTAGTACAGAGACAAGCTGCTGGAAAAGGCAAGTGTAGTAATACAGTAGTCTCCCACAAGCGTTCGAGTTGCCCAGTACCACAAGTAATCAAGTACAATGGGTTCAAGGGAGCCAACTAGACACCAACTTTCTTCACGACTTCAGTATCAATCTCACGTTCCCGCATTCCTTCAAAAGTTCCAGAACAAAGTCAAGGGGATATCCAGTGAAGACGAAGACGGGGACGAGGACGAACCACAGTACTATGATGATGGGTCAGGTAGACCTCCCATTCCCGTTCGCCCATCGATTCCGGAGCGTCCAAGTGACGACCCTGGAAGCGCTGACGAAGATGACGGTGACGAGAAGCCACAAGTGGTCGTATTAAAGGCCGGGAAACACCTGACAGAGCGGGACGCAGAGAACGAAAGGAGGAAACGTTTGTGGTTGGGTCTGTTTGTGTTATGCCCTCACTCATACTTCCTGGAACAGAGAAGGGACTTCCCCCTCTCCCTGTGTCCGATGACGAGTCATCAAAACAAGAGGAAGACAAAAAGCAACTTCCAAAGGAGAGTGCCAAGTCAAAGAAGGATGCACCCAGTCTTTCATTTTCATCCTCAAGCGCAAAATCTAATACAAAGCCGAGTAAACTCAAGCGACGGATCGTTGCAGATGGAGACGACAGTGGTGATGAAAATAATAGGGTCAAGAAAGCTCCGAAAAAGAAGTCGAAGCGAGAGGGCAAGAGCTTACTTTCATTCGGAGAGGATGTTTGAGGAAGATCTATCCTCATTCCGTGCTTATCACGCAGGTCAGTCTTTTGCAAGCCAGGGGCTTTCTTTGTATCTTACCAAGGATAGGTTGACCTAAGGATTCGAAGTCTAGTTCCCTAGCTCCGAAGATCAAGATTGGGCGCCACCTCCATCCCTTTCGATTCCAATGGAATGCCAGGCCGCCGCAACGCCTGCATTACTAGGTCGTCATGCTGTACTTTCAAAGTTGCGCATTCAAGGCCCCCTCTCGTCGGAAATCACTATCTTTATCTTTTTCCGCACATGTGGTCGTGTTCCCCGGGCGTCAACGCGCCCTGAGGGGATCCCAGGCTTGAGTGCAACGAAAAGGGATAGGTGGTTGGTGAGGTCGAAGTTAGTAGATTGCATCGTGCAGAATAGGATATGCAATACTTAGACTCGTACCGCGAAGTTGCCTTGAAGTTGCTTTGAAGTTGACTTTGATCACCTGAAAATTGGAGCCTTGGAGGCAGACTACTTTCTAGCCGAGGATGGCTCCAAAATCTGACAATTGCATCCCGACACACTGACACTTGTCACTTCCTTCGATCACTGAACCGCACCGTGTACGCCGGCGCGAGAGGCCAAGAAATGCACACCATTGATTGATTGCTTGCCCAGTTTATGAGCTTGTTCCGCGCCCCGGGCCATGACCTACTATATGCCGATGTTCTGGAACCATCAGATCCCGGTAAACATGGTGCGTCTCACCGAGCGGTTTGGATCCTTTCTGGCAGTGGCCCGTTGACTGAAGCGAGCGTGATCGACAGCAACTCACCCTCAACCACACAGGCGTTTACAATTCTTCGGTCACCCCAGCTGACCTACCATGGAACACGTACAATTACTGCAATGCACCTCGTGTCAATGCCGAACACTATGTAGGACCTTACGACCCCGAGGCCACACTTGATTATATGAATGTCGTCACCCGTCACCACAAAGTAGGTGACAAGAAGGCTAGCTTGAAGTTGAAAGAGCTGTCAACTTGCTGGACGTCTGTTCGCGTTGCCCACTACTCACAATTCTTTCCATACTAGCGAACTCCTGATAATCTATACCCCAACGAACGGGATCTCAACATACGCAACCCCAGTTCCGACTGGAATTGCGATGACATTCTCCAACAGGACTACGCAACAGGAACTACGCAAGTATATCATGAGACTGTCATCCCGGACTGGCATCCTTTTGCAAATCAAATTTGGCAGGGCACCTGTGATGCTGGCCAGCTCACTAAAGAGGGTCTGAAAGATGCCATTAAGCACGGGCAGGTTTGTTCACTAGTCGCTTATCCTCCTCTCCTCTCAATTTGAGGTCTTGTGTTTGCAGGACTTTTGGTCCGTCTATCATGACAACCTTGAGTTCTTAGATACCGTAAATACTGAGGACATATACATTCGCACATCTACCGAAGTCCGTACGCATCAGGTCGCGGGTGCGATTCTGTTTGGCATGGACCCAAACACGATCTCACAGCGATGGCCAATACATACTCAACCTCAAAATGTATGTTCCTTTCCCTTTATCTCGTTTTTATTGTGCCTAACTGTTCACTACCCCTGCATTCTTCTTAGATCGATTCACTGGTCCCAAATTATGCATGCCCAAATGCCAATGCTATCCGTGCAGCGTACCAATCCGTGCCAGCCTGGACAGATCACCTCGTTCAGTACCAGAATCTCCAAAATAGACTGGACGTGACACTTGGCACTGCGGGATTGAGCGATTGGAATTCCTGGTGTGCGTACCTGCATCCTCCTTGCTAGAGTCATGAATCGAAGAATCTTATGAGCACACAGATGACCATTTTTTCGACACGTTCACATCACGCACTTGTCATGGACATCCGCTTCCTTGCAATTCCACGGGAGCATGTGTCTCCCAGGAGGATGCCACTACTGTGTTCGCACTCGGAGATTGGGAATATAAGTGAGCACGTGTCGACGAGCGGTCGTCTTGAATCTGACAACCTATCAAGTTACATATTCAACTCGGCACAGAACGCTCCGACCTATACCTCGCTCACATTTGGTTAGCCACATTTTCTGAAGGTCTTCCTGACATAAATGTTCACTCCTCTGTCTCACTAGGAGTGTTCTTTGCCGAGTTGTTATACAATTTCCAACGCTTCCAGGCGGGTGAGGAGACCCACAAACTCAGGTTTTACGTAGGACACGATGGGTCCATGATTAGACTCGCATCTGGCCTGGGTCTTGAAAGTGCGGAGAATGGAGGGAGTTTGCGATGGCCCGCTATGGGTAGCGAGATAATCATGGAGGTACGTAGAGATTTTCATGCTAGTGACTCTCGTGTAATTGGTTTGCAGGTCTGGCGTGATGTCAATGGCCGAAGATTCGTCCGCGTTATGCATGAAGGCACACCCGTGCCTAGCCTTGCATGGGTTCCATTTGACGATTTCATCGAGCTGCTGAATGGCATCATTCCAAAGGATATCTATGGGGCCTGCATGGGGTGAATTTCTGGCATATTGTCTCTTGAACTCATGAATGTGCAAGGGATCCGATCTAGGTAGTCTTGCAGCTAGCGTCCAGTTTCTTCGGTACAGTAAGCCTATGCAGAGACACTTTCGTAGACGGGCGATATACAAGTCAAGGCAGCAATAAACCACCTTCATCTTCTCCTATGCCACCACGACTATGCATCCGCCTTCCATGAAGTTAATAAAAACGCCTCTACGACACGCGTCGGAGTCCCCTTGTATTTCAATCCCTTCGATGCAACTTTAGTAAGGCAGGCATTTCCCGAGCAAATTCCTCTCATACTTGGGGGCGAGTGTCGACATGAGAATTTTTGGGAGTGCCGAAACTTGAAATGTAACCCTGGACACTGAGCTCGCACGAGTCAACGTTCAAACGTTCACGTTCAGGGGTGTGACTAGGAGGCTGCTGGCTAGTAGTTGTGCCGATTGGATTGGAGGTCTGAGCTCTCTCACAACTGACAACAACGGATCTACAAACGGCCAACCCTTCGCCAACGGTCTTGTCAACCTACTTTCTTTCACATGACACCCATCCCTCCTGTCGACGAAGAGAACCCTCTTTGCTACCCGAAGGTCTTTGTCTCATCCTCCTCAACGGACTTTTCCGACCCTGCGTTTCTGAGAAAATTGACAGGAAGAGTAGATCCCACTCGCGAACAGGAGCATCAGAAGATGGAAATGAGAAACACTCCAACTTGAACGCGATAGAGCGGACGGTCGTTCACGGTCGGGACCA
The DNA here is from genome assembly GCA_038089555.1 of Chalciporus chontae. Lineage (NCBI taxonomy): Eukaryota > Fungi > Basidiomycota > Agaricomycetes > Boletales > Boletaceae > Chalciporus > Chalciporus chontae. The sequence goes on from JBBPLD010000003.1 coordinate 51,889, forward strand.
AGCATCAGACGACGTCCTCGCAAACCTGGCCCCAAGCCCCTGTGGATGGTTCCCCTCTTCTCTGGAAGGAAGCGGTCCGGCTAAGAAGCGTGCAAGGCATACAGAATCTCTCAAGGAACACACCTTGCTCAAAATCCCCGATAGCGAGTGGGAGAGATTCTGCAGAATAATGCAACAAAGCTCCAGGGCGCACGATCATGATGTCCGTGAGTGGACTCGTGAGGTCTTTGAGTTAGATTGTGATCAACTTCATCGCAAGGTGATATCATTGTTTTTCCTCCAGAGTCTGACATATTGGCTCTCTTCTCTACTGACGCCTAGCACTAGCCTCAGCGGAGGGTAGTGAATATTACCGTTTCTCTTACTAGGCGTCCTGAACGGATGCCCGGCCAAATATCAGAGAGAAGGTGAGGCACCGTTAATGAGCCTACCGTCCATGTATTTCTTGCACGCGCTAGTGATCTAAGCGTCAAAAACACGCTCGCCTTCCTTCTTGGCCGCCGCCAGCTTGCGAAGTCCGCCGGACATCATAATACCTGTCCCAACGATGGAGAGATACCGCAGGTTGTCATTGATCGAAGGATTTCCGGACAAGTCAAGGTGTCGTAAGTTATGTTTTCATGCCAACGATGTTGCCGAGCCAAGCGTACTAGAAAGGAATTGAGGGCAAACCCTTCATTTCCTAGCGCCCATCTGTGGAGTCGAAGATACTGATAGCTCATTTCGGATGCTATGCTATTTAAAGAACACGCAAAGAGCTAGAGGAACGGCTCACGAGGCTTTTGGAGATGAGGAACCTCGACTTGGTCGTCCGACCGAGACTAGGTATCCAGAGAGACCGGCGCTACGAAGTAAAAGTTATAGTCATGACATGTTATGTCGGAACCTAAGGCCTAAATGTCCATGTCAGCTGTCACAAGCATGTCAGGCTTGTCAAATCAGAGCTGAGATTGGCGGTGTTGCGATGACGTTCCCGCATGGTATTGAGATTACCGGATATCCCCACGTACTCGAGGCTATGTAGTACTGCGGTGGCGTTCTCGCGTCTCTTTAAACCACCGTCTTCGCATCTGTTCTGTGCGTAGAAACTTGCACTTTGACAGTCATGGGGAGCTCTGCAAGTGCTCAACGCGAAGAAAGGATTTTGTCGAAGCACACCATCCGTGCAAAGACTCTGTCCCTAGCGTCTCCCTATGACAGCAATGCACACGACCAATACCTCCATGCGACAGGTAAGCACGACCAGCTGTACTTTCACTCTTGGTCGAGTAATCTGGATGTACTACCTTTCTTAGCCACGGAGATCGTCGAACACATCGGTGCTGGTAAATGGGCGGCGTCGCAGGTTCTCGAGGCATATATGGCACGCGCAGTCTTGTCACAAGGAAAGACAAACTGTATCACCGAAGGTCAGTTTCGATGTTTGTCGATTCCTATGCGTATCGTATCAATAGTTCGCCCGTCTATCTATCCAGTCCTCTTCGAAGACGCGATGAAGCAAGCAAAGGAACTCGACGAAGGGTTTGCTCGCACTGGAAAGCTTCGAGGTCCTCTGCATGGTGTTCCCATGAGCTTCAAAGATCAATGTATGCGCTTTCGTGAAGTCCGACTGCATTGTGATTCTTAATGATGTGCAGACGAGATTGCTGGTTACGACGCTACCATCGGTTTCACGCATTGGTCTAACAAGCCGTGCACAAACGATGCTTTCGTGAGTGATCTGTTGGGCGCCAGTTGCTTCATCCAATTGACCCAGGACGAAAGCTCGTTTCGCAATGCAGGAAAGCAGGCGCCATCATCATCGTCAAAACCAACGTGCCTCAGACCATGTTTGCCTTCGAATGTTCTAATACACTATGGGGTAGAACCACGAACCCGTGGGGCGACAAATTCACATGCGGTGGCAGTTCTGGTGGAGGTTCGTGGTCTGCAGCCCGTTCGTCCTCACATACCAATTCGACGCATATATGCAGAGGCTGCGCTGCTAGCAATGGATGGGTCCGCCCTCGGAGTAGGCTCCGACATTGGAGGTAGTCTACGAATTCCGTCCTCATATTGCGGTATATACGCTCTCAAGCCTTCGAGTTATCGAGTGAGCGGTAATGGAACTAAAGGAAAGTATCGACGTCGTGTTTCGCTTGCGTTATCGCTGTCTTACACGCGGCTTCATTAGGCTGCCACCCTGGTTATGAGGCAATCCGAACAGTCTTTGGACCGATGGGGCGGTAAGGTGTTTTGCTTTTGAATTTATCTTGGCTTTGCTCACCTTGGACCAAGGTCAGTCAAAGACTGTGAACTCTTCTGTCGCACTGTGTTCGGGGAACATGACGGCGATCACCAAACCGTTCCGATACCATTCCGCCCCGTTGATTTACCCAAGAAACTCAAGTTCGGATACTACTGCTCGGGTGAGCATCTCGTTTGAGAAGGTATTCCCAGCATTTATAATGGTACCCCGTGTAGACGCACTGGTGCGGTCTTCGCCTGCGAATGTCCGAGCTGTCCGGGAGACTATCGATGCCCTCAGGGCACAAGGTCATGAGTGTATAGAGTTTTCACCTACTTTGAGCAAGTTCACTTCATTCGGCCTACCTGGGGAGTTACTAACGGACCTCCTGGGTAGGCAAAGATGCGATGATCACTTTCGTCGGACTTGCCACTGCTGATGGGTATGAAACAATGTTCTCTTGCCTCGAGTCCGATCCCCAGGTGAGATTGGCATTTACGATCATCAGTGTCCATTTTAATATTCTTCTCAGGAATCAAGCTTGTTCCTCTCGACTCTCGGCCCCAAACTCCCGGGTGAGTCATGACCAGTCGATCCCGAGGTACTTCGTAGCTCACTGCTACTCCCTTCCCAAGGGTTTGTGCGCAACTTTATTGCTTGGACAGTAAAAACATTCAAATCGGACAATCTTCTCTACGAGATCTTCTCGGTGGCGCGTTCGAAATCGGTTGCTGAGTTCGTCGGCTTCACCGACAAACGGAACAAAATCGCCCAAGCATGGTATAAAGAGGTGAGCAGAAACAGCATCCCGCCGTGCACCTCGCCGAGTCTGAATCACTTCCACGGAAGGTCTGGGACAAGTACGAATTTGACGGTATCATTGCGCCTGTTCAAGCCCTCCCAACCATTCCACATGGGTAAATATTATCACACATTTTTCCTCTTGGCTTGACTGATCTTGTTCGCTCCTGTAGTGGTTGCGCGTTGCTCTCACCTCTCGCAGCATGCACGATCCTTTACAACGTCGTCGACTCGCCCGTCGGCGTCGTCCCCGTCACGCGCGTTGACCCAGAGCTAGACACCGTCTCGTCCGACCTCATTCCTGGCTCGACAGGCTGCTCTCCGCTCTTCGAGACGCGAATGTATACCGGCGCGACGCCAGTGTACGATCCCAAGGCGATGTCAGGAATCCCTGTGGGTGTGCAGATCGTCGGGAAGAAATGGGAGGATGAGAAAGTGTTGGGGATGATGAAGATCGTGGATGATGCGCTTGGGACGAGGGGGTTCGGTCCTGGGAGTTGGAAGGAGCTGTAGTAGGCCATTGCGGCCCGTGGTGGCCGTCGAGGGGACTAGTTAGTATTCTGTCGGATCGTTGTAAATAGTGATGGAGGAGGAGGTCGGTGTAGTATGTCTTGATTATATCGCTTGAGCCGTTGATCGTGGCTACTTCTATCAGGTGTCTGGTGTCTGGTGAAACGGTTAGCGCGTCAAAGGCGTACTTCTGACTGCACTCCTTCAAACCATCTTGCCACTTGCCCGACATCAAACCTGATTAGTTAACGAGTCAAGCACGTAATACATATATCGACAAGTCAGCGAGGGGGGGTAAGGTACATTGATCCGAATCATTGAGGTACCATTAGAATATACAAGCACGATACCGTCTAACCACACCCAATCCTTCCCGGTCCACTTCATACAAGCCAACGGAGAGTGAGGGGAGAGAGACATATGGAAACACGACTTGAAGGTAAAAATGACACACGACGACGGAGAGCGAGACATGCGATAGCAGCGAAACAGAGCGTGATCCCGATAGCGAAAAAAGGGGTAACAATGAATGAAAGAAAAAAAATGATGAAAGAAGAAGATGGAGATGGGGTCGGAGAGATCTAGCGGTACTAGTCGTCCTTGGAGTTGTGTTGTTGACGAAGAGACGAAAAAAATGGATGGAAATTGAAGAGAAAAAAAATGGTCGTAAACTTGAAGGTTTTTTTTTTCGTAGATGACGTTCGCGTAGTAGCATGTAGAGTCGTCAATGAGGGATCATAATTATGCGGGGCTGAGATCTGGGGAACAGTTTTACCCAAACCAAGCGCCGATCGCTTCCAGAAGCGTCTGCCTTCACAATACTTTGCAATCGTTTCCTGCGATCGCCGTTGACCTTGGTGCAGCGCATTCGGTGGGCTCACATTCCTTGAAACTTGGGGAGGAGCACATATCTTCATTATTCTGGTCGCTGGGATCTAGATCGGGTGTCCTGCCACGTTCGAGATGACCCGGAGGAAGAGGAGTCTGAAGTTGAATGCGGGATATTTTCTTGGTGAGACTGGGGGTATGTATTCACGCGCCGAGCAGAATACTCCATGCCCTGTCGCGGAGTAGGCTGAGCGACTGAACCCGTTCGTTGATAGTTCATCATCGTGACAGAGCGTTGCAGTTGGGGACGAGGAGGACTGGTCGAGGTAGGTACATACGATGACACCTCACCAAGCGCTGGGTCGGAAGGCATAGCCGATGTTGTGGCTCGTGTTGGATCGTAAGAAGGGAACGATGTCTGACCGAATGAAGGCTGGCCAAAGCGCACGAAAGGCTGTACGAGCGTGCTTGGGTCCTGTTCATGAACCGCAGGAAGCTGGTTCTGTTGGTATCGTGGGGAATGCGAGGGGTAGGGACTCCCTGCACCAGCGCGCCTGGTGGGGGCGCGAGTGCGACCTTCGCCCACCACATGACCTCCTTCGCCCCGTAATTCAGGGTCAATGTAAGCGTCGTCGACCGCCATTGCATACATTCTACTTGACCCTGCATGTTGAGAAGGTTCGCAAGTACTCGCGCGTTCCTCTTCCATGTCCGAAGTGTTGTCGTCCTCGTCGTCCTCCGAGACCATCAACTTGTTCTTGGCGCGACGTTTCCGAGGGCGTTTGTATCCCTCTCCTTCAGAAATATCGAGCTGCCAGTAACTTCCTTTGCCAGGTTCGGTAATTGGGCGTGGAACGTGGCGGAAGACCTTGTTGAGTGATAAGTTGTGCCGGATTGAGTTCTGTCGATCCCCCGGGATGACGTTTAGTGAGGTAAAAATAGAGCTAGTGAAATAAGGCTCACTTTCCAGGCTTTATCGTTCCTGTGTGTACGGAACCATTCAAATCGATTCTCGAGACAGGCGTAAATACCCTGGAGAGTCAACTGCCTGTGCGGGCTGCTATAGATGGCCAGCTTTATGAGCATCGGCAAAGGTGTCGCTGGCTTCTCTCCGTGCGGGGGATTGGGAAGGGAATTAAGCCCAACTGGTTCGTGTGGAGCAAGGCCAAGTTGTTGACGTAAATAGGGTCCGGCGTCCGAGAACAACGAACGATTGGGCTCTGTGAGCGAAGTGGGCGAAATAGAGAACATGGACACATTTGGGTACCGGCTGTTGCTATGAATCGACGACGATGACGAAGAAGATCCTTGAGATGATGTCATATATGCATTGTGTGACGGGTTAGAAGGGACCTGACTTGTGGCGTCATCAAAGATTTCGGGCGATAACAATTCGGGCACAGGGTAAGCCTGAGGCCCACGATAGTATGGTCCTCCTGTGGTCGAGGGGGGTTGTTCGACGTAGCGAACGTGTTCCAGACCAAGACGATGATGTCCGTGGTACGCCGGGTAGTGTTGCTGGAAAGTGGCGTGGCGGGAAAGATCGGGAGGTAGTGAACTCTGAGAGTATTGGGAGGAAGCGTCTACGAAATATTCGTGGGGAACACGCTGACTCGACGCAGAGGAGGAGGAGGATGTGCTCCAATTGCTTTTGATGCTGTGGTGTGACTCCGAAGGACTAGTGCCACCCTCGTATGGGTACTGTTATTGTGACAGGTCAGGAGACGACGATCGCACGTGGGGTTGAATTGAATCGAGATTACTTACTGGTTGCATTTCCGGGTTGCGTGAAGAATAGGCATTGTTAATCTGCGGATCCTGTACCGGATACACGGGTGGCTCAGTGTGGCCTGAAGTTGCTCTTGGCGGGACGTATGGCGCATCGTCAAATTGCTCCTGGGCAGTTAGAACGTCATTTCGAACGGTACTTCGATGAAGTGGTCCAGCGCCGAAACGGGCCACGTTGGTAACCCCCGGCTGGCGATCGCTGTTTCCGCCGACAGGAACCCCGAAGCGGGCGGCAGAGTCGGTTTGGCCGCCAGGGGAATTATGTGAGTCCGGGATGTTGAAAGATGGGTTGGTTTGGAGTGTGAGAGAATTTAGGGAAGTCGATATCCCAGATCTCCACTGCGTCGGTCCACCAGGCATTACAAACTGGTAGATTCATTGTTTTCAAAAATATAATGTTGGACCCACAAAACCAAATAGGTGAACAACACCGAGGAGTGGTCATATACGCGACGCGTCCAATTATAGGTCCCGTGATATTGACAAATGAACGGAAGGTTAGATGATCAGATAAAAAATGCGATGAAGTAAGATAAGGCACATCAGCATTCGGCAATTCCCACCACAGTTCGGGCGCAACCTACTTACCTGAAGGGCGTGGGTAGAGATAAGTGACGCAGAGGGGAAGGTGGTAGAAATAGTAGAGAGACAAGCGAAAGAGCAAACTTGGTCAAGTGTTTGGGAGTGAGTAGGATGGATTGCGGGTGCTCGGTTGGGCTTTTTTGCCTGGTTTCTTCAGGTGGGCGGACCGCCTTTTAAGCAGAGCTGGCTTCTGCGACATGCTGCTTCTTGATACTCCGAAAATTACCATAGAAAGCTAAAAAGAAAGAGATGCTGTAGAGCTTTCGAGGGCAAGCACAGCCATGATTGCGTCTGAACATGGACCCTTGTGTGAATTGCGTACGTCAGCTCCCTCAGGCTGAGGGCGTCTCGCTCCTGGGAATTTGGGGACATCGAAAAGATGCCTGTCTGGGTAACTTTGAGTGGCGATGCTCTCTTGGAGGCTCCTTGTGCCATAACAAGGAATTTAGCACGATTGCGTCGGACGCACTTTCCAAAAATTGCCGCATATGGTGGGTCGGGGTTCCCCGTTGTGGCGGGGCCGACGAGGCCTTGTCTTGATGCGCCCCAAAAGTCGGGACAAGTCAAACATGACGTGAGGTCATGACCATATCGCGGGCTTTCCGAGAGAGGTTGATCATCTAGAGCGGACCATTAGCACATAGAAATGAGATGTAGGCACCGTCGTGTTGGGGAATAAATTGGGGGTCGAATATGACGTTGGCAAGTGTGGGTGCTCGAAAAAATGGTTGATCTGCAGGCACTGTAACAGGCTGTTCAGAGCGGTGTTTGCCGAATATTCGTCCCGCAAAGTGCCATCGATATTCGTGTTGGATGAGTCCATTTAGACCTACCTTCCTCGCCCCCCTGATGTTCCTCGCTCAGGGCAGTCGGAGTCTCTACCTGCCTTGTTAGCCGTTTGAGGGTTCCTCGCATCACAGTGCGTGCGTGTAGAGCACTGAGGTAGGCACAGCGAGTTCGACGTGAAAGGTCCAGACAGAACAGGAAACTCAAATTGTGTCCGAGTCGAAGAAAATCAGGATAATCAACTTATTTTTTTTTTACCCCGTTGGCGTCTTATTTATCCAAGTACATGCCTGCGACCAGTGCTACCAAAAGGGTGAGCAGATGATCTGGTCGGCGTGCTGATGCTACCAGTTAGTTACGAGCTGGACGAGAGGGACCTTCATAAACGGAGTATCCGAACCGAGCACGCTGGATCGTCCTGGTGCGTGTTCCAGGCCAGATACCACACCATAATTTTCATCAATCAAGAAAAACCTGTCGATTCTCCAAGTCTTCTAATGGTCAGGTAGCTGGCAGCACCGGTGACCTCGCTCCGCGTCCGCAGGTAAACAACACTTTCTTCAAACGGAGAGGTAATTCGCATGTCAACCCCGGGCTCGACCGGAGAAAGCTTACTGTCTCCGCGCTTATATATAAAGAGGAGATTCTGGACTTTCTTGGCGTTCGACTGTCCCCGTCGTTATCATGACCGCTGTCCTCTCTGCTTCGACATGGGGTTCACCAGCTGCTACAAAACATGCTATCTTAATCCATGGACTGACCTCCTCCTCGCACGCTTGGCACAGGGTGGCCACTTCCTTAGCTGCACAAGGTATAGTTCACCGTTCAATGGTGGATTTTGAACGTGTCTGAGAGGCTGAATTTGCGTAACCAGGATACATGGTCACCGCGCCGAACCTCATCGGTCACTCGTCCAGAGTCTCCACGGACTACCACCTGAGTTCCATCGTGGAAGACCTGCGTCCATACTTTGCCTCAAGGAATTATGACCTAATCATAGGTCACTCCCTGGGTGCCATCGCCGCCTTGGGGTTGTTTCAACTCTTGCCCCAATCGCACCCAACAGCCTTTGTCCTCGTTGATCCCCCTTTGCAACTCCCAGTGGAGGTGATCGACTCCTTTGAAGTGATGTTCACTGACAATGTCGAGAGGGTTAAAGGACCGGATGTATATGCGACCGCGCACCCTTTGTGGTCGCGCGAGGATTGTATCTCGAGAGAGTTAGCGACTCGTTTATGTCCTGCCGAGGCCATTCATGGTATCCTCAGGGTAAGTACTTACATATGATTGATTTCCAAGCTTTGACACGAGTTGACGAGCTTCATCGTTGATACAGCAAAATGACCCATGGTCCTTCATCGACTACTTCAACGCAATATCGACGCACTGGAAGGTCACAGTCTTGATTGCGGACCCTGCTTTAGGCAGTGTGTGCATGGTCGACGACGTTAAATCTTTCCCTCAGCTTCGGGCAGTGGTTGTGCCTGGGGCTAGTCATTGGATACAATCCGATTTTCCCGAAGTTGTGGTTGAAGAGGCGTTGAACACCGTGATGGAGTTGAAACATGTTTGATATATTTGATACTTTGCTCGTTTCTAGAGAACGATGAAGACTGTATATTGAATCGATTGGTGTTTATCGTAAGAAGCGCTACTACTATGAAGTTGTAACTTAGTACAAATACTATGCGTCGATCGACGCAGTGGATCGTGGGTCCAGCACTCCAAATGGCATCATTAATCATTTTTCAGCGGGCGCTCTGACACTCTGATGGACTCTGAGAAGGCTGGGAACTTGGACTTGTAAGTAATTCTCTTTCTCTTCCTCTCTTCTTGACCTGACTTCAGAAGGCTGCTAGCACGTCGTAGCAGAGTTGCGACTAGGACTTATGACTGAGCTCAGTGAGCTGCATCCTAGGCCAGAAGTCAACGGGTCAACATGCAATGAATATCCTCGTCCTCAGAACAACCCATTCGTCCGTCCGACAGGCAATGCGCGTCTCATCCACACGCTCCCTTTCGAGATTCTCTCGCGTTCCTTCGAGTTCGGTGCCGCATTCGAGGACCGCTATTCCAATCAGATGAAGGCCGCTTCCATGTACCGACGTCTCAAAGAGGCTGCAGGTGAAGAACAAGGACCTGAGCTTCGGGCCTCCTGGTGTTTTCCGCCATTCCAGGTCATCGTTTCCCATGTATGTCACGTCACTGGAGAAATGTCGCAACTTCAACCATATGTCTCTAGACGGACATCAGGCCTCAGGGTCCAATTGGATTCCGTGCGACCGCCTTTCACGCTCGTTTCACTCCATTTGGAATGGAGCAAATGTCTCACTGTTGACGGTTACTACTGTGTCGATTGAATAACCACCTTATCCGATGCCAAATTCATGTATGCCCTACTCATTCCACGTGTCTATCGTTGGCGCTCTTTTGAACTACAAGCAGGATCTCGACACAGGTCTGCGTTCCTCGATGCAGTCTCTGACCCGTCCCTTGCCGTTCCGTTTACACCACTTCTTTCATCAGCACCGCGGCTCACACACTGGGTTTCTTCTTGCCGTTCACGTCGAGTGGACTTCAACATGGGTCCCCGTCGCTTCCAATCTTACAACTCTCGAATTCCTCCGCCATGTCCGACGTACTCGCCCATTTTGGGCCGAGTTCGCGACCATCTTGCGTGGCGCTCCTGCTCTCAAAAAACTTACTTTGTTTGGTTCAGGGCCAGCTGAACCACCAGACGAATGGTTTATCGAGCCCACAGAGACGAACTGCAGCGCGTATCTCAACGGGCCAATTCAGCTTCTCCAGCTGACGGATCTCGTCCTTGGTTCACCGCCGGAAGATATATCCATTGGTTTACTGCGCAAATTCTACATACCCGCTCTCAAGAGACTCTCATGGTAGACTTCAGAAAAGCCGACTACAGTAACTTTGTGGCAGAGCTTACAAGTCCAGCCACCTTCCTCGCACCTCCTTCGGCTGAAGACCCGCCATGTAGTCTGGCCAGCCGTCTTGAACGGCTCGCGATCATCAATCTTCCGTGCGAAGACGAAGATGAGATAATCAGGTTGTTTGATTCCCTCGAGAATCTCAAAACACTGCGAGTGGCGTTGAAAGACAAGCTAGACGAGGATGATGAGGACCCTCCCCCGATTCCGTCTATGCTCGAGCTGCTTCTCCCACTCACGTTGCCCAAGGAAGTCGTACGCAGACTCCCACTGCTCGAATCCCTCTTCCTTTGTCCTAGTAGATGGAACATGCCTTACGTTCGCAACGTCGTACAACAAGTTCCCCTCAAATCGTTATACGTCTCGTGGGAAGAAGGCGTAAAGGAGGAGATGGTGTGTGGTTCTGCGAAAGACTTGAGAGAGGCTGGGGCGCGTTAATCAAGTATATTGCGGAGCCTCCCGTCAGGCTTTCGAATCGACTTGGTCAATCAAATGAAGACAATTATTCCTTCATCCACAACCGCTGATGTTACATCACGACGCAGAATAATGGAGTTCAGTATGAATCATGATTGTATCGGGATCGGTCTCTCCCAGTATCTCGAAAGTGGCAATGACCTTGGTGAGTGAGTATGCAAAGTCTATCGTCATGATATCAGGCACGTTCACTGGACAACCAACACGGCTTCTTACCTTTCTCCCCAGGAGGCAATTTACTTATCCCAGCGATCCTCTGATACCCACGCGTTAGGCGGTAAAAGGATGGTGCCGCCAATCCTACATAGCATTGCGATGGTATACGTTTACTATCTTGTCGAATTCAACACCTTTCTTCCTCCAAGTCGCTCGTATCGTGACGACCGTTTCCTCTGCTTCGACGTAGGAGGGTGATCTCCTACGTAAGCCGAGGAACGAGGCGGCGTTGGATATAGTCTGCGCGAGAACGAAGCGAAGGTGGCCCTTTTCCTTCTCCTTCTCTCGCTCAGAATCTCGCTTTTTGCTTATCGTTTAGTCACCCGCCACCGCTCCCTCTCACAGGTTTCAAGCAGCTAGGTTACATTAGGTCAAGCTGAACCGTTGTGGGGTGCCCACCCGCCCTCATAGCTCACCTTGCCACGAGCCAACCTCGAGTCGGAAAACCTTGCGGGTTTTCGCCCAACTGAACAAGATCTCGTGTTCGCTTTTCTTGCTACCTTGGTGGCCAACATAACCGGAACTACTTGCGTCATCTACATTTCATGCTGGATGCATTCACGCAGATGGCACACAGTCAAGCCTCCGACCGTCCCAAGGTGCTTAACCTTGCCACGCTGCGCCAAACATCAAATGTCATTCGTCCAGAGGATGCAACGAAACGTCCATCGCCGAAGGACCATATTTCATCGAAAAGAACTATGAGCTGCTTTTGATTTATTTCAGTACTCTCATCCAGTCTGTCGAGCGATATGCGACGAATAAATTTGTGCCTGTATTAGGTAGCGAGGAGGTCCGGACACGAGTTCCAAAAATCGTCGCCGATTATATCACAATGCAACACTTCTATCGTCGTCTTCGCCTTTTTACCTTCTTTTTGCGAGGCCCTCACGGTCTCGCTGGCTTGCACTTGCGTTGTAGTGGGTTCGAGTTGTACATTATGATCGTCCGGGGTATCTTCAGAACCAGTGGGTTCTTTTCGCTGAGGATGGATCCAGATCAATACGGAGTGAAACGCCATCGAGGGATTTACTGACCTTTTCTCGTATTATCACACTTCCCTTGCGGAATCTCGGGGAGATGTCGTTATAATTGATCCCGAATCGTTGGAAGAGTATCTCATGTTTCTGTGAAGAGACCGTTCCCTTGTTTCAGGTTCAGCACAACTTTCTGTTGGAATAACATGGCATGTCTCACCCTCAGCGTGGCGTGTGCTTCTGTAGTGGTCTGTCCATTCTGAACGAGCGCCCAAAATACGGTATTGTAAAGGTTATTGATGTGCGCTGTTACGCTGACGAGCAGCTCAGCTCAGTTCCGACGAGAACGGAGATAAGTTTGAGACATACTATCGGCTTGTCTCCATGCAAAATAATCACGGATAGCACGCTCGTCTGGATATAATACTATCCGACCATCAAATGACGGAGGATATTTGAGCGGCGTGTCTGGGAAATACGTTTGCCAATGGAAGACGTAGCAGGACGTGAAGTAAGAAGTCAGCGTGGTCAATATCTTCGCGTGACGACGGTTATAGAGATTTGTCGATTTGCGGAGGAGAAAACTAGGGATGGGATGGGAACGTTTTATCTTGATCGTGAATGGGTGAGCGTTACCTGAATTCGTCCGATTCACCAAACGCGAGAACGATGTCTTTGTACTCTGTCATTAGATCTTTGGCAGCGTGATCCATGAGTTTCAGTGCACGCTCGTCGTTTGGTTTCGAGAATGCATGCTCGTCTGAGAATCTGGATCGTTGGCCCATGAGATGATTCACGCATTTTTTTTTCCGTCGATGTTTTACTGACCGATGAAACGAGTGTCCGTCTAGTCTACACATCAAGAAACATCCGGGTAACAACGGATCTGGGAGTTCAAAATTGCGGACATATGCATACTTTGAGTTGGCCATGGAGAGAGAGGAGGGCGTAATTGAGTTTCCAAAAGTGGCGATGTGAGTCACGACGAGGGGATGACCAAATTAGGCAAGAGAGACGGTACGTTGATCACAGTGACTTGACTTTGCACCACACCTCGTCCGCACTGAAAAGGAAGAAAAAAACGTGACAGAGACGAGAGATAGAAAAAAAGACAGAGAACAGATGACCAGCCCAACAAACATTTCTACCCCAAACTCGCCCTATTCCTCTTTCTTTAGAAGGCGCACAATCGGCCGTGCTGCCTCACCTCCTACATGGGCTTGCTACGAGCAGATCCCATACGACGAGGACGACGAGGACGACGAGGACGACGATGAAGACGACTACTCAGATAGTCAGTCAGAGGATGACGACTGCTCAGAGGACCAGGACGACTACCTCCCCACCCATGACCACGACCACTCCCTCGACGGTACTCATGCCGTCACAACCGACTCACAGGACGACACTCAGAATATGGAGATCGATGAAGCTGATCGCCACAATCTTGACCCATCCTCCCCTTCCAACAACGACGAGAAGAACCCTACTCAGTTCAAGAACGACATCAAGGGCAAACAGCGTGCGGTTGACCCTGAACCAGAGGCGACAAAGATGCGCCATCGTAAGCGCGAACGTCGCACGACTCACACACTTCGCCCTATCTTGACCATTCAGAAGAGTCAGGGATTTGTGTGGAATCAGGTGTGTGCTTGCGATCGTATGCTCTCCTGACGAGTAAGGCCTAAATCGATTGTCAGGACCTTTTCGTACCTCCCTATATCAAGGATCGCTGTTCGTCCATTTTCATTCCTGTCTGAGACATCTTTTCATTGACTTTGGTCTATCATCTGCTAACTATTCCGTGGAATTGCTATATCACAGACGTCGCTTCCACTTCACCTCCTGGTTCCAAGGGCTTCATCTCCAACTCCTGGTCCTCCACGACCTCCTCTATGACTGACTACGAAGTAGAGGTAGTAGAAATCCGAATACGGGACGGTGAACTCTACGACATCATCCCCTGAATCCCCCCCTTTCCGCGACTGAACTGTCCCCATCCATCATACGAACCCCACTAATCATCCAAATGCGGACATCGTTTGGAACATACATACACAGGCCCCGTTTCTCCCCCTTGTTCTCTTCCAAGTATATCGTTACACTCCCGCTTTCCCACTGTCCCCTTTTCATTACCCACATCCCCCTCTATTTAACTAATCCCTTTCGGTGTCACATACATATATACAACTTCAGACCACACGAAAGAGTACCTGTTCTTTCCTTCAAGCCCCAACCTATTAGATAAACACCCCCAAATGTATACTGAAGAATTTCACTTTCTCTCCGACTCAAATGTACCGTAGTCGAATAGACGTGACCTTTTTAACCCCAGTGTTTTCAGATGGTCGCCATAAGCGCGTCGTCGACCTCTTTCATGCGAGCCTTCTCCTTGAGTTTCTCTTGCTCTTGTTCGCGAACGATATCGTTGTCTCTCGTGACGCGGTATGTCGGTTTCATGAAGGGTTTGTAGTCAAGACGACGCTTGACGTAGAAACACATGTATGCGTTCGAATTGAGACAGGCGGCAAGGTTTGAGAGCGTCACCCTGAAAGAGTTAAGGGGGTCGATCTTCGCCACTCCTGAATTCCACTCACTTGTCATCATCGAACCGATACCACTAGCGTCCATCGATAAGCATAAGCATGGACAAAAACCTATAGTATACGCGCAAGAAGATCACCCACCTCGTCTCTGACCCTCGCGAAATTGGTATAATGACCGTTATCCATCTGTCCTTCGTGATTGATCACCGCGAACAAATCATATTCGTACATCGCCTCCGGTCCAGGGTACCTTTATATGCTCTCTCTTAGCTCGTGGTACATACACGGTGGGAAAACAAAACAAAAAACCTACGTGAGATCACCACCATCCTTTCCAGAACTGTTCACCGCGACCGTCGTATAAGGCGCCATGTTGATCGTCGCAGGGAATCGAACGGGCGTATCGATCTTGTGAGGAACTGCTTTGGTGGTCGTCTTGTGTTCGAATCGCTGTTGTAGCGAGGCAAGTTCCTTATTATCATTATTATCATGCCCAGCTCGGGAAAACGCGAACCTTGAATTGAAAACTGAGAACGGGAGGAAGCTTGAGAATACTCAGACGCTTGACAGCTTCGTGCGCTTTTGTACATTTGCTACAGCTGTACTCTTTTGCGCCTAGCTTTTCAGACTTTGTGAACCTAAAAAAAAGTACAAGTCGGTCGACACACCCTTTGGACCGAAATGCAAAAGGAGAACCAAACGTACCTCCTCAAACACGCTGCCAACGTATTATCCGTTCCACCAACCTCCCCTCCTTTCCCTCTCAACTCCAAACTGATATCCAACATCGGATCGACAGTACTCGTCGTGTTTCCACACCTCTCACACGTCACATCGCTCTGCAACTGTCCAGCAAACGTTTGATGGATGACACAATTACACGAGATGTTCGTCGAGCCTCGGCATGTACCATGGATCTGGTTGAGCACAGTGATGAAGAACTCGTGAGCGTCTTGCTGAGAATAACCGGACATCTCTGCAGAAACTTTCCAAGTCGTCGCGAGGAAGGAAGTCGGTCCGAATGGTGCGTGATTCGTAGAATATATCTAGGGTTTCGGAAAATGATTAGTCGTTGGGTCCACGTTTCACGTTTTAGGAACGTTAAAGTCAAGGGTTTTCCAATCCAAGAGCGAATCTACCCTAGAATTCGAAAAAAGAAAATGACTTACTTCTGAAAAGAGATTGTCCATCTCGCAACAGGTACAGTCGGTATGCTTACACAGTCTCGTATTGTGCCTGTCGCTGAGGAAATAGTTTCGTAACAACGGATTGTGGACAAAGGATTGGAGGATGACATTGAGGAAACAAGTTTGGCCAAGGTTAAGCAAGCCTCGGCGACCTTGTCATTTCGTAAGCTCCGACCGAAGAGGGAAGTGACGGTGTGTTACCTTGGCAAGGAAGGACGGTAGCCTCATCGAGAGCGGCAGATTCGCTCGCGCTCGGGGACCAAGGTTCATAAGGCTCTCTCGTCCTTTTGGCGACTATAGAGAACTAAATCACCGATACGGATACCAAACAGAGACGCGTACTCACTTTGAAAATGGGTCAGGTCTTCCTCGATCAAGATCGTGGTCGAGAGATAGAGCTCGGTGATGATTGGGTCATATATGAAATCATCGCAATCTGCGCAAAATACGGTACCCGATCTGGTGTCGACGCCTGGATAGGGTAGTACGGCAGGTTACCGATCATGCGGGTCGTCAGAGAGATGGCAAGTAAAGATGAAGTGACACTTACAAAAAGAGTGCCCTGCCTCGTTGAGGTGGCTGGTAATATGTCTATCGGACCAACAGCCCGCGTATGAGCAGGATAGGCAGACGAAAGGACGTGGTAAGGTTGCATCACAGGTATCACACGTCGGGATGGAGATCTAAGTGGATATATCATATAGACGCGTCAACACTCTGTAAAGCACGCAAATTCGAGAACGGTAGCGAATGCAGGACTCACCCTTCTACGTTTGGCAGGAGGAGTCGTGTCTTGCAGTCTACGCGCATGCCATGCGACCACAGTCTTGTACTTGTTCAGCAAACTCTCTCTGGCGGACGTATCTGCAAGCAATGCAACGATATGTGTACACTCCATCGTCTCTGGTTGTTCATTGGTATCGGAAGGTGCAGGAAGAGGGACATCGAGAGTGACGTCCGTGGCTGGGGCAGACTCGTCACCAAACAGGGTTGGTTGGGTGGTGTCGGAAGAGGTGGACATGGCACCGAGATTGGAAAGCTATCGCTCGCGTTTCGTTTCGGACACCAGTGGGGTCAAGTTTGCGAGAAATTTGGGAGATTATGAACGGGAACGCAGGCGTATCTCCGTCAAAGTTGAGTGGGTCGGGATCTCATGTATTACTGTAAAGAAATGGCGGAGACGGTCTGGTGAGCTCGCGACGACCAGCGCCTTCGCGGTTGTCGCGTGTGAGGTCAACGACTGTCTATTACCGTGTACAGTAACACAATTGTTTGCCGGCGCCAAGCAAGGCAAGTTGGAAAATGTCCGCTCTTCTTGCATGGCTCTGCGGAAGCAGCAAAAAAGCGGACTTGGAGGCACAGGAACCTCGCGGAACGCAGTGCGTTTTCTGTGCGGCACCCTCAAGCAATCGCCATGCTTTTGACATTGTCTGGGAGGTGCGGCTTTCTCTAGACCGCCGCCGCCGACGAAAACAAATACCGTCCAGGATGCAGACTTTCTGGCGTTCCGTGACCGTCGCCCTGCCAGCCTTCATCACATCCAGCTGATCACAAAAGTTCATATCGGTGGGTCGAATCGCTCCACGTGCTGCATCGCGTGCATGTATACCCAAGTTTCCATTCTGTCATGACCTTTGAATCCATACTTAGGCAGCGTCAAGGAGCTAACAGAAAGAGATGCCGAGACAGGTAAGTTCAGTCAATCTACACTCCATGATCAATCAACTGATGCCGATAATTGTGATGCCAAGTGAGACGAATGGAGAGGATAGGAAACGATATCCTTGACAAGCTCGACATACCCCCTAGCCATCGCAAGTAAATCATCCTTCCTAGTTCCTTATCAAGACATTGGTTCAAACGGTTTCGCCCGATCACAGGATGGGATTCCACATTCCTCCGTTCAACAGCGTGCAACATCTGCATCTGCATGTACAAGCACTCCCGTACGTTTCGTTTGCAAGACGGATGAAATACCCAATCGCTGGAGGTTTCGCGAACTTCGACAAAGGCTTCAGCTGGTTTGCTGAAGTTGGTCAAACTATCCGCATCTTAGAGAAAGGCTCAACCGTTGGAACACTTCCTTGTTGACTGCAATACCAACCTCGTTTCCTTCCGGTCTTTCCCATGTTGGACAGCTGTCCTTGAACTACATGTGATGTATCACGAATCACAAGATTCGAGGACAAAGCCGCTCAAAGCCGCATGTGTTTGGTCGCACATTATAACAATTTTCTCCGTCTCA
This sequence comes from Chalciporus chontae, assembly GCA_038089555.1. NCBI lineage: Eukaryota > Fungi > Basidiomycota > Agaricomycetes > Boletales > Boletaceae > Chalciporus > Chalciporus chontae. Next base: position 70,007 of record JBBPLD010000003.1, read on the forward strand.
AACATCAGCTGCTCCACCCCCTGACAAGCATGTGACGCAGGGAGACTGGTACAAATCATTGTTCATGCCCGTCTCCCATTGTCACATTCCACTTAGTTTCCTCTCGTGAGGCCGCTCGTCTTTGTCCCTGATCTCGTGTCGCAATGCACAGACCGTTCAACATGGCTTGTATGAAGCCGCCTCGAATCGTGGCGTTGTTCCACGAGATTGGAGCCGGTTCGAAGTATGGTTTCGAGTCAGATGCTTCCTTCATCGACATCGTGCCTTGCTTTACGGAACATGAAAGACACAAGTACCAACCATTTCGTACAAGATTTCCTGATCCCGCCGGGCGCTTCTTGTCACAGGTACGCTATTATTGGCATTCAAGCGTTCAAGATTGACAGCCGGTCTACTGACCAATCTATACTTGACCATCCCCGGAAGCTCTTTGAGCTCCACGGTTTTAGGTTTTTGCACAGGCCGTTCAATCACCAGCTTGTGGGGTAATTCGTGCTCATGTGATACGGTAGTAGAAAGCCCAAAGTAAGAGGGTCTCTCCAATCAAGTTAACTAGCCAGAAAATCTGGGTAAAACAAAAGGTCATTCAAAATTTCAGCATTTTCGTGTGCAGGAGAGCCGAGCGTAAGTATCAATACCTGACAGGTTGGGGCAGGTTGGGGCAGGCCCCGCATCGCTTATTCGCCTCAACGACTGGCACGGGACCGTTTCCTGGCAAGCCGTCCACTTTCCTTTTTTGTGGGGAACATTCAGGAGTTGTGTGAGTATATTCCCTCGGCCATCATGATGCGGCTAACCTGACTCACCCACGCTCGTCGTCACCCATTAGCAATCAATTTGAGCACATCTACCTACCGGAAAAACATAGGAGAGTTTCCAGAAGATGGTGGTGCGGTTCCATGGAATTTAGCAGTTGCAACAATTCTGTTGTTAATTGTCGGCCGACCAGCTGCGGCGAGCAGATGTATCGGTACAATCTGTCGCTGGGTCAATTCACACGCGGAGAGCACCGAAGTGCATCTTGCTTTGATCGGAGAGTTCTGTTTGAGTTTCCCTTCCAGAAGTCTTGTGACAGTTGGTTCCTGTACCTCTAGACGATGCTGTCCTGACATTCCCTACATACCCCCATCCAAACCATGGGAACCGGTTAGCTGTTGGTGAGCATACTCAGAAACTCAACTGAGAAACTGCAACTCGAGCACTGACACTGAAATGCTTGCCAAGCCAGATAGACGGCGACCTTCGGACATACATGCGACCGCTCCCACACCCCATCGTGATCATCTCTTCCGTCGCAGCTCCGATGGTGCGGATCAAGTTGTCATGTTGCGATGTTGTGAAGAATCTCTCCCCCCCTTTTCTTGGTTACTCTTGGTATGATGTCGGTGATGTATGGCGAGTTCCTAACAGGAAGTCTAATCGATCTCGAACTTGGTCAACTTGTTCCCTAAATAAGTCGCGTCCCATGTTCGCGGTCATGAGTGAAACTGACATGGGATATGTACAGGTGCGACAGAACATGCATTTCATGTCAACTCCATTCCGTCACGGGTTGATCGGTCGGCCTTGTGGGGTTTTCTTGTGCTCAGATAATCCTCTTTTAGGTTCGGGCCCTGATTGTAGGTCTGTTTTTTGCCGGTTTACTGTCTCCTTTGTGATTCACCTGATGAGTCGGGGGCAAAACCGGGGTCATGACACTGCGGAACAGGGCCATGTATCTCGATGCCAAGAGCGTGCGCGAGATGTATGCCCCAGGCGAGGCAGAGTTTATGATATAAAAAGGGCCCCCCCTTCCCACTGAACCATCTAGACAGAGTCTCGTCAACCCACAAGTAGTCGACATATCTTTTCTCACACGACGATAATGGTGTTCAAACCTGCTCTTGTATCTCTCTTGTTCGCAGCCATCGCAACTTGCGCGTCAGACAACAACAACAAATCATCGGCGAGTGCTACACCGAGTGGGACTCCTACAGGCACTGCGTCGGCCACGCTTCCCAGCTCCACCGCTGGCTACGCAAGCAACGACCCAAACGCCATCCTCTGGCTCCCTGATAGCAATGTCGAACCGGAACCTGTGCGAGGAGGCCTCGGGGCACCTATGATAGGTCCTCACAACATACCAGTGGAACTCCAAAACGCCGACCTATTGGCTGCTCCATCCACTGACGCTGGCTCCGTGTAAGTTTCTGGTTCATTGCGTTTCGGTGGGGAACTTTGATGCTGATCGTCCCATAGAATGAATGCGAAGTGGCCCATGGCTCTCAGCCACAACCGGATGCAGACCGGTGGTTGGGCCAGACAACAAAACAGTTTGTTACTTCCTCTTCGTAACAAATATACTTGGCGCTGATATCGCACCCTCGTAGTTGATGTCATGCCTGTTGCAATTGGTGAGCCGACTGCATTTGATATCGGCCGATCAGTAATCTAACCTCCTTACAGGAATGGCTGGTGTCAACATGCGGCTTGAGGCTGGTGCTCTTCGGTAGGCTGAGCATTGTTATGGTGGTAATCTAGAGCTGACCGTTCCGTTCACAGCGAATTGCACTGGCACAAGGATGCGGAGGTAACTTATTCATAGCATCTATCGTATCAGCCCATACTAAGCGATCTTCAGTGGGCATATGTGTTGAACGGAACCGTGCAAGTCGCTGCTGTGGACCCTCAGGGTCGCAACTTCATCGGAAACGCCGTCAGTTTTCGTTCGACTTAAATGTCATACTCTTTTTCACTCTTATATCATAGGGACCTGGAGACCTGTGGTACTTCCCTGCTGGTACTCCACACAGCTTGCAAGCTACCAGCGACAATCCTGATGGTGCCGAATTCTTGCTCGTATGTTCTGAATTGGCGCTTAATAAAGCGCTCGCTAACCCTCGCCCAAGGTTTTCGACTCGGGTAGCTTTAGCGAAGATGCAACCTTCTTGGTGAGTTGCTACGGTATGGAATACTTGAGATATGCTAACAAGATTATTTGCATAGCTTACCGGCAAGTTTTCCAGATCGCTTCGGTCATGCTGTGAGCTTACTTTGATTTAGACTGGCTGGCACACGTTCCCAAGGAAGTTATTGCCAAAAACTTCCAAACGGACATTGCCACTTGGGATACCCTTACCAAAGGGAATCTGTACATCTTCCCCGCTCGTGCGTCAAGGAAATATCAATCCGTGAAATGCGCTTATCTCATGTTTCCCAGTGCCTCCTTCTGGGATGGACGTGCCTACCAGTCCACAGGGTACTGTGCCGAATTCATTTGTCTTCCCACTCTCCCAAGTGCCCGAAACCCCTCTTAGTGGTGGAACTGTGAAGATCGTCGATTCGACCACGTTCAAGGCCTCTGTGACCATCTCCGCCGCTGAGGTTACTGTGGTACCTGGTGGGATAAGGTGAGCTATCATGCATTTATGATAGTATGCCCACTAACGGTTTCCCCTGCAGGGAACTCCACGTACGCAGCTAACGCTTTGTCGTAACAATGACTCATTCCTTCCAACAGTGGCACCCTACCGAAGACGAATGGACCTTCTTCTTGTAAGCTCGCCCCGGAATCAGGATGGACGGGACCTTATGTTTTTACAGGGAAGGCACCGCCCGGATGACCTTGTTCGCTTCGGGTGCTAACGCTCGCACATTCGACTACGAGGTCAGGATTGTTTACCTTGTTTACATTTCCAAAAAAAAATTCTAACTCCATGCAGGCCGGAGATGTCGGCTATGTTTCCTCCAACTTCGGTATGTCCGGTTCGCTGTCTCCATGTGCCTTGGCTGATACTTGACAGGACACTACATCGAGAACACTGGAAACACGACCTTGAGGTTCCTAGAAATCTTCAAAACCGGTAAGTGTTTTTTAGGCTAGCGGCAGAGCATCCTCTTATCATTCCTTCCAGCCATATACCAAGACATCAGCTTGCAACAGGTGAGGAACACTGCGAAAAGTTTGCTTGTTGTGGGCTCACTCGCTTGGATTTACAGTGGCTCGCTTTGACCCCTCCTGCTGTCGTGCAAGCTCACCTTGGCGTCTCTCCCGAGACCATCGCCAACTTCAACAAGACTAAGCAAGTTGTTGTTGGCCCAGTGTCCAAGTCTTCGTAGTAGCATAATGATGTCAATATCGATTATCGTGATGTAGCAACATGTTCCTTTCGCTGTTGTACTTTTTTCATGACTTACTATCATATCACTCGGGTTCATCTTGCGTGTTGTGAATGAATAAACAAATGGTCTTCTTCCACGATAATTGTTTCGCGTGAAGTGCAGAAAAAAAACACTTGCTTGTGGCTCTCTTCGAGTGTTTGAGCCGCTACCTTGGATACACGGTCTCACGACATCTCAAAAATGGTGAGGTAGACATTGACAGCGTTGTGATACAAACGACAATCCAGCGCACTTGTTCCATGTATTCAACACAGGGGTGAAACTTCCAAATGTAGTAGGCCACGTGAAGTACCTGCCCTAAACTCTTGATTTGAGACGCGGAATTTTTCGTATTTCTTCTTAACCTTGCATCGGTATGATGTCCAGCTTTCTCGTCTCAGACTTGTTCATCGGAGAGGACGATTAAATGTTTCCTGGTGAGTTTTCCCCCATCTTCATCTCTCTCTCTCTAGTTCGCGCGATGAAAAATTTCCTTTATATCATGGCGAGTGTCCATACATTGTGACCCGATGTGTTTTCTATGTCATAGTTACCCTGATATTTCATATTTGCCCCCACATTCAACGCAACTAACTGGTCTCTCACAGATATATGGAACAGTCTTTCTTATGCCATCGAATGAAGCGCGTCCGACGTGTAAGTCATCGTTCGTTTGTCGCATGTCCGCTTTGCGGGATGATTCCTTGTCATTCAAACTAGAGTATCTGAGTGCCCTGTTGCACGATGCTTTTACCTTTTTATCTGTCAATCCACTGATCCATCCTAAGTTTGGTTTTATCATCGAACCTTGAACTGATTACCTTATCTTCAGGTATGATGGGATCATTCCCCGCCTGCTTGTTCGACGACCGTCATGTTGAGGTGAGTTTACTGGTTACTTTTGTGATCTCTCTATGATGTATTATGGAGTTACCGCCTGAGGCCCTTTTATGGGGTTTTTTTGACGACAAATTCCTGGCTGTTTTTATTTTTTTCTTTCTGACTATCCTCTTCATGAATCAAGTACTTGATTGCTGATATCCTTCCTTTCCAGCTTCATCACTGAATTTCGGCCCGTCAAGGTTGTTGATGTCGTCGCTTGGCTATGAGGTAAAGATCGACGTTATCTATCTTCATCATACATGATGTCTTTTCACGACGGTCTTCGTATTGCTATGCCGAAAAGGCCCGCCACAGCTCAAATATTCGGGCACCCCTTCTGATCTCTCTTATTGATATAGTATTTCGTAAATTCATCGCTTACGCCTCTGTTGCTCAGGTATTCGCGCGCATTGCTCTTGTGAACGTCATTTTGTCGGTACCTCTCAAAGGTGAGCTCGGGTTTCTTGATCTTTCGACGTCTTCACAGCAAACCTTGTGATGATTCTCGTCATAAAAAAACAATCAACTAGAAGCTGTTTCTGAGCTTCGGCATAGATTACATTGACCTTTTCTGATATATTCAAGTTGTCATTACGGTTCTCTTGCTGATTTTTACATTTATAGTCTTGGACATACACTGCGCAGTGGACGCTAAGCTCTGCACGTGTTTCTTGCGAGGCGACACCCTTCCTATACCATGTTGGTTGCAAAGTCGTTGGCATATTGACAACGTTCTCCGCGTTTGTACCTTGGTCATCGGGTGTCCTTTGTAGAGTGTCGTGGGTACGCCTCGTGAATAACTGCATTTCAAGTCGTTTATGAAGTACTTACTTGTAGCTTGTGGATCTAAATAAGATTAGGTGGAACTAGCGAGGGGGAACAAACATATGGGCTGAAATGAATATTTGACTAAATCGATGAGTTGTGGACCGCTCATATGTCCTCCGTGAGGGGTTGAACCTTTTATGAACCACAGCAGGTCAGTCCTCGGTTCCCGTCCTCCCAGGCCTTGTCCCAGGCTGTTTCCGACACGACATGACCTCGAGGCAGCCGACTTGGCACAGTCAGCGTCTCGATTTTTCTTATTCTTCCGCTGCTCCGGACATGGTTGTTCTCACTGCTCTTCCTTTTTCCTTATTCCCCACTTAGCCCATCTCGCGCTGGATGAATGGTAAGTACCTTATTCTAATTCTACGTAGACGATGATTCCCCGGAGATCGTCTACTTTCCATTCGGGAACCTTGAGCCTAATGAAGCATTGCCAGCTCGTCGGAAAGCAGTTCAACCCCGGCAGGCACTCTTGCGGCGATTGTTCTCGCTGTCGTCCTGTTCTTGGTCCTCTGCGGCGTCATTTATTACGCCTGTCACAGGCGGCGGAAAGCTCGCGTTGCCAAATGGCTTGACCCTGCTCAGACAAGAGAGTGGTGGAATGATGAGAAGGCTGATGTCGATGTTGAACGCGTCGTCGACACAAGGCCACCTCCTGGAGAAGAAGAGTTGGAGACAGCGAGTTTCGGTTTTGGTTTACGCCGTGGGTTCCCCTTTGCTTGCCGCAGGAAGTTGGGAAGTAGATCTAGCGCAAAGTCACGCAACGGAAGTGGTCCTCGGACCGAATCCCACTCCATGACTCCCCGACACGACCGCGACGACCGTAAACACATTGACCGAAGATCTACCTGTACGGTCTTCCCCCGCGGTCCAATCCCGTCGCGCACATGTCACCCTCTTTCAAACATGGCGACTGTTGCAAGGAACAACATGGGATTTCGCTTCCCGGGGACTACATATGGAGTCCACGAAATCTTTTGACGACAACTGTGACGACGAGGCTGATTTGAAGACCCTCACTTGCCGTCAAATTGAAGCCCTTGTGGCCACCCTTTCCCTCAGCCCAAGAACTTCCGAGGCCCCTGCAGGCTTTGGTGCAGTGCATCAAAATCCAGAAATTCACAACCACTCGGAACTTTCGCGTCCAGACCCCCAATTTCTTCAAGTGCGAGACACGAGCACGTTTAGGGTAGACATATCTACTATTTTGGGATCTCTCAAGGGCAGTCGCGATTCCAGGAGGACCAGTGGGAGTGGTAGCACTGGCACGTGGTCAAGAGTGCGCGCCAAACTTTACCTGAGGGCTCACAGGGACGATGGCAGACAGACAGACAGACAGACGGACACGAAACGTCCAGTTCTTCGGGACCGGAATCTGTACCCGTGTTAATGCTCGAGTCCGGATCTGCTCAACCACCAAGCGGCGAAACAGCGCCCACCTCAGGAACATACTCATTCCTAGACTTCACTGATCTTCGCATGCTTCTCTAGGGCGGCATTCGAAGACTACCGTCAGCTCTACTGCCGCGGAAACCGGTCATGGGACCAGATGCACCGTCAACCGCGTCTGTTGGTTCCCACACGGGGACACCACCGGACAACTCAGGCGGTCACACACATCTAACCACACACCAATGATGCTTCACCATTCCCATTTCCCATAACTATCACCCCGTCGACACACTTGCTGCATCCTTACAACTCTCCTCCTGAACGCCACACTACGCCGTCCCCGCTGCCGTCTGCGAACCCACAACGACGTCTGTTACAGGTTCCTTCAACCTCGCCGCGCCCAATCAGCGAAGCCAACTCACCGATGGAGAGCGTTCCGTTCTCTGTTTCCGAAATTCACTTCAGGCACAGCTTCTCCGACTATGCTGTATTCGATTCCCGGCGAGCCAGTGTTGCATCCGCTCTCCCTCCGCATCCCCCACTGTCTCGCTGTGACAGTTCCCAAGGAAGCACGCCCACATACTCTCCTCCACCCTATATGTCGTGCAACGTGTGCTTGGGTTGCCTAGTCCCGTCTCACCTCCTGCGGCGCCGGATAGCCCGACAGGCTGCGTGACTGCTTCACCCTCCGGACGGCCCGGGACTGCACCTTCTCGCATCGGTTCACTTTTGGGCCCACGACCAAGGCCGCGCGTCCGTCAACCGCTGGGTCCATTCGAGGTACAGCGGCCCCACAATTACCATAGGGCGGAACATACGAAATCCACGATGACCAATGGCATGTACTACTACTTATCCGGATGGAGAAGGACTCTCGTTTCTTGGATACTTTAATAACTTGCGCACGACAATCGCGGTTCAATTGCCTCCACTCCTTGAAATTGTACTATACATCGCATCTTTAACAAACAGCCTGGTTGCCTTACCCCACATGACAAGCACTGCTGAATGCTGACTGGACCTGATCAGGCCTGACCGACCTTGTGTAAGACCTTGTAAGATATCCATAGAATGATGGTGACGTTTTTGCTATTGAGCAGTCATAGACATGCATGGAGACATCTGATAGTACATCCTCTGAACGAATATCAGTATTAAGGTGATCTCACGGACGATGGACAGACCAGCATAGATCAAACAAAGCCTGACCTGTCAAAAGTTTGGCACATTGCTCCAGGCTCTGAGCATCGAAATAGAATAATTCTGTCGACGAGGGAAGTACGACTGGAAGCGGTTCAGGTTCGTCAGCAGTGGAGATAGAGTCTCGAGGCATGGAGGGAGTAGGTGTGGAGGTTGTGTCAACAGAGCCGCGAGCCTTGGCACCACGGTGTGGGGCCAGCATATCAGCAAGTGCTCTGATAGGGGGTGTGAAGGATCATTCATCAATGATCGGCCGCAGCACGGGACTTCGACTGACCCCGGTCTTACCTTGTTATCGACACAAACTTGGCAAAAAGCCACCAACCGACCCGCCATTCTGCAGGAAAGCCTCTCCCGATCTCAGTTTCGTGAGAGGTCAACAGCCGCCTAAACCAAGCAAACCGTCTTGGTCCCGTTTCAGAGCTTCCTGAAGTGCAGTGATTTCGGCCCGAAGCTCGCGTTCATCTTGGGGCCTTGGGCGAGCTTGGCCTGAACGGCATCCAAGCGGTTGAGTGAAGCTTCTGTGATTTCCCATATTACGAGGTAGATACAGGATGGATGGATGGAATACACACCATCCGGGACTTAGAGCTGGTTCAGGACGGAGTCCACGGGATTGAAGTTGTTTCTGATCAAGAGGATCGACATTCTGGTCCGGTTTCAGTTCCAAGACATTGTATTGCTAAAACAAGTTCAGTTGTGGCAGCTCCGCATCCGCATGGCGTTCTGCATTGGTTGACGACGACTCGAACGTCGAGGAATGAGCTCGAGAGTACGTCGAGTGGTGTCCAACGGCTATTGCAGTGCCATTTGCGCTACTTTCGGTTCGTAATCTGAACTATCATCAAGTGAGTCTCTCTCCTTTTCATCAGGACATTCTGGATGGCCTGACGGCTTCATAGTTTCATTCTCTCTCGCAAACCCACCAACTGAGTTGCCCGAGCTAGAATTCCTCGGGCAGCTAGCCCCATCCCCTATGGCAGACGTAACCACGAACTCAAAGGCTCAAGTTATCTCAACGTTCCAAGACCATCCTAGATTCATTTGTGCAACATGTTCTGCAGTTCTCGTACGCGACAAAACCCCCTGATTGTGGGCGCATGATCACACGGCCTACAGGCTCTCCAAGACGAGCTGATTAGCAAGTCCTTCTCTGGACGAGAGGGAAGAGCATTGTGAGTCTCGTGATTGAATAGCGAATCATTCACGTCTCACCCCCTCAAGCCTGATGCATTCTGCTGTGAATGTCAAACTCGGGAAGAAGGAGGATCGACCACTCCTGTAATCCTCGTTTATTCCCCGCATAATTGAACCTCTCACAAGATCCCCAGAACTGGTGTGCACACAGTTGCGGACGTGTTTTGCGTTGGATGCAACGATCGTGTTGGCTGGTATTACCATAAAGCATCGGATCACACTCAGAAATACAAAGAAGGTGAGTCGTACCAAGAATCCCGGTTTCCACAAGTAACATGTTTCTCGCCAGGGAAATATTTGCTCGAGCGAGAGAAACTAGTGAAAGAGAATAACTGGAAACTGGACAATTAGTACCCGGTGAGTCGGTTAATGTCTCTCTCTCTCCCTTCCATTCGGCTATAGCTCAGCTTCCAGGCTGCAGGGACTATGTGCATGGATATGATCACTTTTCTGTTCTAAATCTAATTCATGCCCATTGAAAGGTGTCCTCCCGTAGACTATGCTTCTCTCGCAAAAGTACGTTCGACGAGCTCCCTGCCACCGCCTTCCCAATCATCCCAGCACACCGCCCACTCAGTACAATCTCCGCCTTGTAGACCATTCCCTGCGTCCCCTGCCCTCGCATCCACCCCTACTTTCTGGTATCCCTCGACGACCGGAAAGACGTGTTTCCATCTCATCACTCCCTCCATCTTGAATCCCATTCGTTTTGCAAGGTTATTCGAGGGCAAGTTGAGCGGCGATGCGACCCATCTGACTTTTCGTAACCCAACTCCGTTAGGAGGGAGGTCAAGGGTATACTTGAGCAGCAACCCGACAGCATGAGAGCCGACATGTGTTCGCTGGAAAGCGGGGAGAACGACGGCAGGCGCGATCTTTGTCACCATTCTCGATGTGTCGGTCTCGCATAATCCGAACAGACCCGCGAGGGAACCTTCCCATTCCGGGTGATTCGGATCTGGACGAGTGGTATCGATGACGGCGAAGAGGCAATGTCTACTATCCCGTCGGCACGTCTCGACAGATCGAAGCAAGCCCGATGGATGTTCGAGAGGGACGGGCATGTGCGCGTACATGGACTCATGGCCGCGAACACCCTCAATGTAGGCGGCGGCATGGATTCTAGGGATGAATGGGACAAGCCGCAGTTTCTTGGTGGACAGCACTGGTGGACCAGGGAGGACAAAGTTGACATCGTATGGTTCTGGACCGTACAATTCATCCTCGCCGATTCGCGGCGGAGGTGTGTACTTATTGACGAAAGCCATCGTGAGGGTAGTAAGGTGTCCAAGTCTGGTCTTGGGGAGCGACCTTCGTCTCTGAAACTTGATCTCCGCCCGCGCTATCGACAGGGACTAGGTGCTCGTTGGTGAAGCATGATATAAAGCGCGGGGAAATACTTTATATATCCAGACAAGGTACGCTCTATTCCATTCAGGCCGTCCCTGCAATCCACATTCGTGCTGATACGAAACCCAGGTTCACGCCGATTGGGGGCCAAGACCTTGCCAAGATTTCAATAAACCTATCGATATCCCTTACGACCACAGAGCCTCCACACCCACCTTGTTGCAAAAAAAAAACAGTAAATCTTTTCCACAGCTGCCACAACCACACTGGCTTGGTTCGGCAACTTACTGACTACAATACAGGCCTGGTACAGTCCACTACGCTTTTTTCTGTATTTTTGTTTTGTTTTTTTTTGTTGGGAAGCAAGATCAGTGTGCCAAGTTTCAGGGGCCTTATCCTGGTGTAATGAAAGATTTCGTCACGGTCGGGTCACGCATCTCCATGACTTGCAGGTCTCAGATGTGAGATTCATCAGCCCGATCTCTGGGATCTCCAGGGCAGGAGGTTCGTACCCCTTTGCAAATGAGAGTTTTTGTCCCGTTACAAAGGCAACATCAGCACAATTCCCATTTATTTTTCATACACAATCTGAACACACTATCCTACACCTCCTGTAATTTTTTGCGGATCTCTAGAGTGTCGAGAATGTGTTGTTTTGTGAGATTTCCATTACAGTAGACGTTTGCAATAACGTTATGATAGTAAAGATCAAATCTCGCCACATCCCTACTATGTATCCTCCGCACATCTTACATTGATTCCTATCGCCTGCATTCGCCTCTATCGATGGTATGAAGAACTGGGATCACGAGGTCTGGAAGTACCGCAAGAATAATGGGATTGAGTATCAGTGAGCTTTCCTTCTACTCCGGACCTTTCTTACTGCCGAGGCTGAGATGATGATGTGTTACAGATCGTTCCGAGACTGGACCCTTACCGAATCCCCGACTTTACTCGCTCAGCCGTCGCTCATTTCTGTCGCTAGCCGACTGGATGTGACGCCTGAACAGGTTATCTTCAAGCCTTTCCCAGTTGAACAACTCAAAGGGGTGTTGCCGTTTGAATACTGACCAAGTCGACTCTGGTGTACATCCTTGAGCATTGCGCGAAGAACCGAATGTCAGGACGATCGAGTGACCCCTCAACGATCAGCATGGGGAGTATGTGTCCACGTTCGAACTCGGCTCTGATCCAATCTAGCACAACACGCAGCGTCTCTGGCCGAGGTTGGCGAAGGGTGAGATGTCGTAGCTGATGCCAACATGCGAAGCGGTTACAGCCTGAATCGTACATTCCGGCCCGTAAAACGAGCGGGAAAAACCCGACGTCCACACCCCCAATGGTCGCTTGAACCGTGTGAGGGAACGCATGAACGAACGAGAGCGCCGTGCCCGAGTTGGATGCGTTATGCAGTACGACGGTGTCGACGAGCGGGAACCTCGGACGTTTCGATGCGTCAAAGAGGAGGTCGACGACGTTCTGACCCGAAATCTTGGAGTCTGGAAAGACGAGTTCGAAATGGCGGAGTGAGGGCGCATGGATGGCAGAGATGGCTTGTTGGAGGTAACGGGGCTTTAGGACGCCTGGATGGAGAATGAGAGTTTGGAGGTATGGAAGGGATACCGGGGTCGTTTCCTCTTGGGGATGTGGGTCGCTGCGGAACCTGAGTGGTTGGCCGTGCAGTGCGAGAGTGGTGAGATTGGGAATGGAGTTGACCATGGTGCGGAAAGCTGTGGAATCGATCATGATGCGTAGCGATCGTGCGTCGTTGCTGTAGCGTCTCAGCGTGAGACAGGAGAGTCTCGAAAAGGCTTGCGTCGTGCGTGAATGGTTGGTGAAAATATCCCCAGGGAGCATGAAATTCTCCGCGTCCAGTGATTTCAAAGCGCAGGGATTACTTTCCATCAGAAACGAAATGGAGCACGTTTGTCCTGGACGCAGCGCACGGAAAGTGAAATGCTTGAGCCCGGAAAGGTTGCCGACATGGGAAAGTTTGAGCGTCAGATGCGACAGGTTGGTGTCGCATATGTTGGATATAGAGAGACTGCGCCAGCGGCTCGAGGAATCAAGCATCGCCTCCAATGTTGCGTCGAACTTCTGGAACTCTCTCCTGTCTCTCCACCCACACACTTCTACGTCAAGAGCTCTAGAACCCCTCGTCTTATACATTTCCAAGATTCTGGGCGCAAGACGGGGAATTATGCACACGCGCCTCCATAACCGCGGAGAGTGAATCGCAAGATCTCTCCACCGACGTGATACTTTGGAGATGGAGCACTCCACCCGTCTCTCCGTCCCAGACTCCTGACAGGAAACGGCCTCCTCGAATATCGCGAGCAACATCTCGTTCGGAAGCCTGGATACGGGTGCCAAGAAATTCTGCATCTCGTTCGCCCTGTTGATTTTGGTGTACAACAAGGTCTGAACTTCGTCGAGAGAAGATCGGTATCGCTGGATCTGCCTCTGCAGGATGCTCTCTCTTTCCCTTAGCTTCTTGACTTCGTCGTGTAGGCCTGCAAGTGTCTGAGCGGCAGAAATATTATGGGGGTAAGTCGGATAGACCAGCCGGGGGAAGGACGGCTGTTGTTCCTGACAAAGACTTCTCAGAGGGAAACAAGACTCGCCAAACGATAGGGACATACATGATATCTGACCGATGGATGTGTCGTTTGGAAGGCCCTGGGATGCATGCAATCAACCTGCGAGGGGGAACGGATGGTGACGAAAGAGAATCCACACAAAGCGAGCCTTGAGTGAAACTTAAATACACCGGGCTGCCGCATGCTTGCAAAGCAAGGCCAACAATCCGACAGGAACCCAACAGGAGTGAGTCCCCCGCACACCCTGTAACAGTGGCCCCCAGTTCCGAGGATACCCCTGGTAGTGCTCTATTGAGTAGATGAAACATTTCCGAAGGCGCCCATGTCGGTATCCAATAATCTTCAATGTGCGCTTTCGTGCAGCGTGTTGCAAGCGGTCGGAGATGAAGCGAGGTGGTCGATGAGAACTAGCAAGTGGCGAGTATCATACAGTGTCTTCTGGCGTTTCGTCCTTGGTACGCCATCGACGCGAAGGCTAGGCAAACCGAGGTTACCTCTCATCATTTTTATCGGAGTGCTTCTAGACGAGCCTGGCGAGATTCGATAGGGCCTTTCGATCATTGAAAAAGCCTCAATGATGTGGGAATGGAGGGAACGGGCTGCCGTAGTTGGGGCTGCTGCGTTCTGGAGCAAGACAGTCGAAATTGCGGGGGATCTTCGGCGCGGAAACAAGCAGAAAGGGAGGTTGAATATACCCAGTCCAGGACGCGGCAACTTGAAGGTTAGAGGAGTTTAAACATGTTGGGCAAGAAGCGATGATTGCAATGATGAAGCTTCGCAATGAGCTTGGTTTCAGGGTTTCGGGATGGGGTAATTATATAATCGTGGAAAGATACCCAGATGCGTGCGAGATATGGTTGATGGGAGAATACCGGGACTCTGGGGGACATTCTGGGACATTGGTGGGTATGTGAATTGACTTAGCCTGTTGAGGCGGACCCTTAATGTGATGACCTTTGATACCTGGACATGAAACATAGACCGCGGATACAAAACTGGACGGCAAAGCCCGGGCTCTCAGCGAGTTATCAAAATTGCCGGTCAGCAATCATTTTGCGTTTCCTGAAATCCGTTCATCGAATGGACCTTCAGCCTGGAGTTTGCGAATATCATCGTTTCGTAAGACAAGAAACGTTGACGTTAGTTTGCAGACTTACCACTTCGCGAGAAATGGAACATGTGAGGCATATTTACAAACCTCAAGTTTCAACCTATCTTCCCGATAATTGAAATGATGTACTTTACATGCAAACCTCACTTTCTTTGCCTCATGGAGGTGGTGGTATGTAAGCAGGTGTGGGTCGTGTGACTGATCAGAGCGGACACATTTCAGGGCAAGTCGTGGGGTGGAGAGTAGTGTGACTATATTGGGATGTGACTCGCTTGCTCCTCTTCTCTGAATGTCTCGAGAGAAATGTCGTGAGTACTTTGTCTTAGGGAGTTGAGTTGAGATTTGCTAACTTAACTTGCCGCAGGGACTCGTGGACTTGGAAAGCAGGTTCGAGATCTAAGTTGTTAGAAGATGCCGACCTTCGACGGACCTTTAGCTTGCCATCTATGATCATGATCCACGCGCTGAATCAACTCTTTCAAAAATGAAAGAAATTTGAGCACACCGGAAACACGCCGTGAGAAGCAGGTATTGTAGAAGCCTTCCCGTTGGGAAGAAATGGGTTCGAAGCAGCGAGATAGTGGGGCATTACGAGAACTCACAGAGGTCGGATCATGATCAACCTTTCGGATGCACAGTGGCACGACCCAATATTACCAATGTGGAGGTCTGTGAGTGAGTCGATACATGGGTTCTGTCAAGAAAATGGGAGTACTGACACGATTCACTATTAGTCTGACGGAGTAGGACCGACAACCGGTGAGAAAGCGAGTTCGTTTTCCACCGATAACTGAGCCGTCCAAAGGCTGGCGCGCCTGATCAGCGTGCGCAATGCCTGGCAGTGGTGTCATTGAACTTGTGAAGCGGGTCACGAGCCACCGCAAAACAATGAACAACAATTAGGGGATATGAGGAAGGATCGCTTGGGTCTCCTTCGTTATCGTTCTTCTGAACGCGTCCTTTCATCGTCCGATAATCTCCCCTCACTCTTCTTACAATGCCTAACAAGAGCAGCAACTCTGGTAGTTACACCTACACGGGGTCTGGTAGCAACAGCCAGGTGAGCGTACTCCGCATGGTCTAAGAGAAGTTGACACGCTCACGAGTCACGACTCAACAAAGGGCAACCACTATTGTTCTCGCGACCACGGAAGCGCTGGAACTGGTTACCACTACTCTAACACGTTCGTTGACCATCTGTCTGATTGGAAGCGCGCCCTGACGGTACTTTGAAAGCAACGGGAGCTACTACTACAGTAACCCCAACGGCTCTACCTACTACAACAGTGGGAATGGCTACTCCCAGTACACCTCTCCCAGCGGTGACACTCACAAGTCTACGGGTTTTTCCAAGTAATTGCTCTCAAGAAGTAAATTTACTCGTTCGTAATTTCATTCAATGTTGATCGTCTTTCGCAGCTTAGCGTCTCGATAACACGTGTAAGAGTAGTGTATGGGATGTCGTAGTGGCATGGCAATCGAATGGGCTTTCCTGTCATGATATGCAACTTTGATGAAACTGCGCGACCTAAGTTTTCCGAGGACCATGAGTTCCGACCTCGACTGCGCGGTCCGACGCGAGTCTTTGAGCTGATCAGACAAATCCATGCATCAATGAAGGTCTCGAGTTATATTATGGGTGGTCTTCCTCTTGTTTGTTACTCGGGGCCTAACAATGTCGGCTGTAAGATCCAGCTGCAAGTCCTTATCTCGAGCTATTCCCACCCAGGCCGATATAACCCCTGTATAGCCATCCCGCCTTATTGAATCACATTGGCGCCTTAGTATCGCTTCCATCGATCTTGATACGCAAGTCACGACCGCGTCAACCATCCAAGTTAGCTACCCCCGCGACCTGAACAGTTCCCATGTCTACCCCTGAAGTCGTCCTCGAGACAGCACGCTACGGTAAAGACAAAATCCGCGTCTTTCGCGTGAAGCGCGAGAGCGATGGCACCCACTACGTCGTCGAGTACAACGTCACTCTCCTCGTTGAGGGTGATATTGATATCTCGTGAGTTTCGCGTTGTGCCCTTTCGCCATCGTTTCAGAAGTTGAGGTGAAGAGGGAGACGACGGTGGAGGGATCATGTTGTAATCGATGGCTCAACCTTCCAACAACTTTCCAGGTACACCAAGGCTGACAACTCAGTGGTCGTCGCCACCGATTCGAGTACGTTAGTTTCGCCTTCTCGTGCTCGTGACGTTGACGATCGGAACGATCCATCGACATTGCAGTGAAGAACATCACGTATTGTATGTCTCCCGTCCCTTGCCTCATGACGGCGACCCCGTCATCCCCTGTTTGACCGTCCCACACTTATCAATCCATGGTACATTGTCAGATCTCGCCAAGCTCTCAGACCACATTCTGGTTCCTGAGCATTTTGCACTCCACCTTGGCACGCACGTCCTCGCTCGGTACGCCCACCTCCGCAAGGCGTTCGTTACCATCGAGCAGCTCCGCTGGACTCGCATCACAATCAGCGGACAGGACAAGCCACACAAACATTCGTTCATTCGGGATGGAGACGATAAGCGGATCGTCCATGTCGAAGTGAGTCCTGCTCTCTTTGATAAGCTCGATATCGGATGGACGCGCCTTGTTCAAACCGGATCTTGATCCATACGATGATTGTCCAAACTTTTGGGCGAGAGATCGGGCTCGGCGGAAGTCTCACTCTACCCTCGATCGATGGGTTTGCAGGCACCAACCCCATCGTTAAGCTTATCTACTTTTGAATGACATCCCTGGTGGAAACAACCCAGGGATTATCCCGTGTTGTCGTTTCAAAGACTCTTCGCCCTTGGCCGCAGCTCGGCAAGTCGCGCGCGCGTCTTTTCATTGATGTGTTCGAGTTTGTCGATTTCAAGAAGAACGGATGACGAATTCCGTGACCCGTTGGAGCTTGGCTTTTGGCTCCACTCCACATCAGACGACCTGATTCGTCCCTCGTTCCCCCCCTGGGCCGCATGGACCCGAGGTTCTAGCCCATGGAGCGAGGTGGATCCATAAATGTTATTTTGACCAGCCGTCGGTTTGGTCTTTGTCTTATTTAGGAGGGAGGGGGGTTCCTAGTGTCGGAGCCGCAGTCAGTTGGAGCTTATAAAGTCCCTCTCCCTCCCTCTTTTGTTGCGCGTGCCCCTTCCTTTACATCGACGCTCTGTAAATGTTGGATCATGATGCTCATTATCGCCTTTCTCTCTGTTGGTGTAGCTTGAGAAAGGCCAAGGAAATACGTTGATGGGAAAGGTGACAGCGGGTATATCTGATCTGTTGGGTACGTGGACGCCATTCCTGCTCGTATGTTGCGTCGCTCACGCGCTGAATATACCCGTGGTCCCCTACGTGTATGCCCGACCAAATCTACAGTCCTCAAATCGACAGGCTCTGCTTTTGAAGGGTTTGTTCGCGATGAATACACGACCCTCGTCGAAGTGCCAGAACGTATCCTCAGTACCGCTATCGATCTTACCTACACCTTTACGCCCGTTTCGATCCCCATCCCAACCGACCCCAAGCTGCTCGACTTTAGCATCCCGCACAACATTGCGTTTGACGATTTCGGCTGTGTGAAAGGTGACGCCAAAGGGTCGGTATGGGACGCGCTTGGAGTATCGGGCCGTGCCAGGACGACCACGCTGGAACTGTTTGCGACGGATGAAAGCGCCAGCGTCCAGGTGCGTAATTGGAATGTGTTTCAGGTTGTAGCGCTCAGTTTGGTCCGCACCCCAAAACCTAAAACCGGGTCTATTATTTTCGACGCGCTCACACCCTGTCATGGATGTTCGACATCCATATAGGCTACGCTCTACAAGATGGGCAAAAGAGTCATCGCCGAAAATGGGGGTGTCGTTGAAGTGACTTACAGGCTTCCAAATCAACACTACATTCCCGTGGACATGAAGTACATTGGATTGGATAACCTGACACCGTGAGTGGTCTCTTTTGATCAATTCGTCATTGTCGCGTGTCCTCTGTGCTGTCGGCGTACCTGCTCTTGGCATGCATCGTGTCGAGGGTATGACGCAGGCCAAGCACGTGTGAATCACGAGATCGGAAGGGATCGGAGAGGCAGTGAAAGCTTCTTGTTGGGTTTAATGAACCGATATCCCGATTTGGATGGAACAATAATTCTCGTTGCATTTCGCGCCCCGGTAATCTGTTGCGCCGGGGTCATATCGCGATTCGGTGGTGACCGGTGACCATCGATGACGCTGGTGATCGCGTTGAGTTACGTCACATGGTCGTTCGGACGAGGACGAGGATGTTTTGCATCGTGAGACGAGCGTGTTTGGTCGGCACATTTTGAAGGTGCGTGTCCTCTAAAGCGATTCTCGTGGAATTGGAATCTGACCTAATCGGGATGGTGAATGAAGGGGGACTGCTGCGGAATCGTGAAGGGAATGGGCGACTACTGCGGACGTGATTCCGTGAGATCCAACGTGAATCTCACACGATCGTTGTCCGCCCGTCACGAGGTTGTCCCGCGAATCAGGTGGACTGTGAATCAGCAGACGCATTGGCCTCCGTTTTATGAAGGTGACAACGGGGGGAGTCAAGAACTGAGACTCGGACGGTTCTATTTTCCCTTTTCACGATTTTGTTGTGCATATTGTGAAATTCCCTCGACGTTTTTTGACGCGCGGTGTTTATTTTTTTGACGGGGGTGGATATGATAGCCGGAAATGTGGGGGTCGGTTCGGGGGGTGGACACGCGACAGACAGATGGAGGCATCGTGCAACAGATACTGACGATTCCTGTGCCAGGTCGAAAGCAGAGGTGTTCGTGCCCGTGGCTGCACCGAGGTGAGTTTGAGAAAAAATGACGCAGTGAAGAGGAACGCTGACGTCAAGGACACCTTGCAAAAGCGGATTGATCTCCGCCACGATCTCGCGTAAACAGACGTAATTAGATTGCGTCACTTTCCAACTCTCATTGTCTTGACGACCTCGGTAATCTCTGTCTGTTTCGCCCGTATCGCTGAGAGGTTGACTGTCGCAGACGAGTGTAGTGGTACTGCTGGTGGTGTACGATGTATTTCGTGTGGAATATGAGCAAGAATGAGTGGGAGGCAGTACTAGTAGCGCTGGATGCTGTGCACATTGGATGACATCATAGGTTCGGGAGGTTCCGATATCTGAGATCTGGGGTTGGATAGATTGATAGAGTAAATATATACAAGTTGTGTCATCGGGTTGGGGATCCACCAACTGCGAGCTCAACCGAGCGAACTCTCTGCTCGACGACAACAAGAAAGAAAGAAAGAAAACATCATGGGTGGCGATCACAAATGTCCTGTTTGCCAGGCAACCTTCACTCGTCCTCAACATGTAGCCCGCCATATGCGATCACGTACGTCCCTTACCCCGACACTCCACCCCGCCTACTAACACTCTCA
Source organism: Chalciporus chontae (assembly GCA_038089555.1). Lineage (NCBI taxonomy): Eukaryota > Fungi > Basidiomycota > Agaricomycetes > Boletales > Boletaceae > Chalciporus > Chalciporus chontae. Next base: position 90,109 of record JBBPLD010000003.1, read on the forward strand.
CCCAAAAAAATAGACACGGGCGATCGTCCGTACAAATGTCAATATTGTGGTGATCAGTTCGCCAGAAGGTACGTCTCATCCTCGATGCTCCAGTAGACATTCCCTCACCCCCCGCCTTCCAGCGACCTGTTGTCCCGCCATGTCAATAAATGCCATCCAAACGAGAAACATATTCCGCCGAACTCGACCACCGGGGGTCGTAGAAGGGGCTCTGCATCTGCATCCCGTGCCACGACATCAAAACAGGCTTGCGACCAGTGTGTCCAGTCTACTCTACCGTGCGATGGCTCAAACCCATGTTGTACGTAACCTCCCTTTGTTCGTCCACTCACGCTCACTCTTCTTCCCTCCATTCTCGTTTCCATCTTCGGGCGCCATTCGTTGTTTCAATCTAAACCACATGGAACTTGCAGCGAAATGCATCTCTCGCAAATGTCGCTGCACCTACGTTAAATTTCACCGGCAGACTGCTCCAAGCGGTCCCGGTCACCATGCCGCCCCACGATCTTCGTCCGCCTCATCCTCTGTCGGTGGTGGTATTGAAAGCACACGCTTCCCACCGCATCTCGATGACTTCATCCTCGCTCCACCGCCATCTACGTCCCTCGCTTCGGCCTTGCCTGCTTCGGAGCAGATCTTCAATACCCCATTTACCTTTAACCCCGCCGCCGCTTCTTATCCTCCGAACTGGACGGGCGCAGACATGACTCACCTGCCTTTTTCAATGGCGTCTGATGCCGATATGGCGGGAAAATACCGTGCACAAGCTGAATACCTTCGACGAGCTGGCCCTTCGATGCTCTCAAATAGCCAGCCCACGATGTTGCCTGGCATATATGCTGCGCAACAACATCCGCACAGCCAACCACCACCTGGTAGTTGGTACCCTTCTTGGGGAGAGTCTGGAGCGTATCCCTTGGATGATAACAAGTCATTCGATGGAGTAACGAGGACGCACTCTTTTGCGTCTTCGGAACCTGCTTCGTTCGCACCTGAGATGTATGACACCGGCGTCATCGGTTCCGGGTACCGACCACGACGGTCATCTTTCGATTTCAGTGATAGTAGCAGCGCAACTTCGCAATCCATGCCTTCAAGTGCTACTTCTTCGAGCGTTCATCTCCCTCTCCACGGTAGCGAGATATACGATAGTCGTTCGGAGGAGATTCAGAGGCAAGCACATGACTCGCAGATGATGCACCATCCACAGCGTCGCGACTCGATACCCACCTCGCAACCGCCACCATTCCCAGCTCCCTCAGAACCACCTCACCCCGCTCAACAACAGCTAAATCATCGAATAGGCGAAGGTGGTTTCTCATCTGCGTTTGGCCTCATGTCCATCGATGATCAAAATGTCCTCGCTGGTCTCTCTTCCGACGGCGTCCCGTTCTTCTCTAACGTCGGTGTGGGCCTTCCATTTCATTCTCCCAATCAGACCCCGATGCCTACCCGGATGCAACATCCACCTCCACTCCAAGCCAGAGAACGGGGGATGTCGTCAAGCGCACTTCAGACACCCGGAGTGAACAAGGATGCAGATACCAGGGAGCTAAAGGACTTTTGGAAAGCATATATGCGCTCACCTTTGGGTGGGTCAGGCTCTGTTGCCACGCTCGATCCGTCGGCGCCTCCCCCGTTATCACAGTCTCAGATGCCGCATTCACCGACTGGCCAACGAAGGCGCATGAGAGTGTCTTCGCTACCGAGCGTGACGCCAACTGTCGAAAAGGGACATCCGTTTATGATGAACGGGCATGGTGTTCATGGAGAAGGCAGTATGCGGATGATGCATCATGGCAACCACGAAGATTTGAGGAGTTACGAAGCTGCTGTAAACGCGAGGAACGCTTCTCTCAAGTTCAATCTCGTTCCCAGACGGAAAGGTACTCAACCGAGTCTGAGTCCCAGTCCGCCAGCGAACTTTTCCTCTGAAGCCGACGCAGGAAGCAGTCAAGCGGACATCCAAGCTCTCAGTCGACCATCAAGTTCGAGTTCGACGTCTTCTCTCGCCCAGGCATTCACACTACCTTCGCATCACCACCATTCACATCCTTTGATTCCAAACGTTGTCAAGCCACCACCGATGCAAGGTGCTTCCATCTCACTACCTATACCGCCTATATCGGGTTCGCACGGACATTCGGTGACGTTCGGACCGAGTACGAGTCTCACGTACGAACCTGGTTCTCGAGAGTCGAGTGTGGCGAGCGATGGGACTGGTGGGACTGGAGGAAGTGGAAGTGATGGGGAGGTTTTCCGACCGTCATTTAAACGATATCCGTCACAAACGCTTGGCCCTGCGAGCTCGAAACGGGCGTTGGTCGAGCGAAGTGGAGGGGAAGGCGTCGAGGGTGTAAAAGTGGATAACGCTGTGTGTTCTGCCAATGGTGTTAAAAAGGAAGACGGTGTTAGTAGAGTGGAGAGTTTGGATGTGGAGATGGGTGCGGAGAGTGGTGCGAGTGGTGTCGGGCAGCAGTCGAGACCGATAGCCGCGCTACCTGAAAGGGCCAAGCGAGGTTGATGTGGTCACATATCTTCAGGTATTGCTTATCGTCTCATGTTCTATCATCATATGTGTGGAGTCTACTTTTTCTTTTCTCGCATACTGTATCGTGTCGAGAAATTACAATTCCCAACGTATATCGTACAACCTTTTTTTCTTCGTTTTAGTTTCGATTTTCACCTTTTTTTTTTTTTTGGGTACTGTAATCAGTTCTTTTTTTTTTCTTTTCGTCGGATTTCATTACCCCCTCCTGCAACCGATTCAACATGATGTACCAAGTCGTTTTTTTTTTGTTGTTTGAAAAATTCCTGTATCGATTACCAAGTATACGTAATTACAATACTGGCGAACTACATACGTTACCTTGCAACAACAGATCGAGCCAAGTGGAATAATGCTCGGTTGATTCGAGTTGATTGGGATTCGATCGAGAGGTTAGAGCGGGAAAGTACGGACGTACTATGAATAATGCTTGAAGCTTCGGGCCTGGGGAGACGGACTCCCATTGTTTTTGGTAGCCCTTGATACCCGGACCGATGGTACTAGGGCGCGACGTCATGGGTGGAGGAGGGGGTCAGACGTTCGTCTAGTCGTGTTGGGTAGTGCTAGTGACCTCAGCTCCATTGCTGGCAGTAGAGACACATGTGGCATACGGCGTACGCGTGCGTTGTCAATAACTTGAACTTGAACTTGAATGTCGTGCCCCACGCGCGACGCGGCAAACTGGAGGGTACGCTGCTCGACTTTTCATCCTAGGATTGTTTATTCGTGTTCCGAGTCCCCTTCGCACCGTTCATACGAGTTGACGCACGGATGGATGGCAGATTTCAAATGCCTTGAAGTACGCGCTGCAGAGTAATGATATAAACCTTGTTCATACTCCTTTCTCGCTCCCCGGGGACGATATCCGAGTCGCCGGTACTTACAGTTTCAGGGCCTCCTGCGACTCTTCCTCCGCTCACCTCAGTTCGATCGCCTACGTACCTACTTGACGTGTCGAGAGCTTGAAAGTGGATTTGCTCCCCTGAGTGGTTGATGAAGCTCGACCGCTTTTGCCAGTGGTCCGAGTCACTGCTCAGCAGCGAGCCCTCTATGCGTGTCGCTCGGTCGTTTACTAATGGAAAATGTATAGAGGTATGTAGATGCATGTGTGTGACAGTGAGTGTGGGCGAAATAGCAAAGGTTTGTCTGGCCCAAAACTGTCGAGCTGAGCGAGCTGTGCTACCAGGCCGAAAACGGAAATCGCGGTGTACACACTCCCCTGTTTGAAGACTACTGCTCGCTAGCTAGTTGATCGTGACGACCTAGTGGTGCGTGCATACCCCTCTCATATTACTCTCAAACTAACGTTTATCAATGTCATCATTATTAGCCGAATACATTGCATCATCATGTCATCTGATACTCCCGCCTCAGCCCAACCCCAGGCTTCCCTCACTGTTCCCCGAGGTTGGACCAACGAACCAGGCCACATGTCCCTCGAATACCACTGGAAAGGCAACAATGATCTCAAAGCCGAACTCCAAGAAGACTATGGTCTCGCAGACGTCCAACCTCTCATCACTCGCTTACCCCATTCCGGAGACATCTACTTCATATTCCAATCCAACTCGACAAGTACAGGTGGATATTATATTTGGAATGGGATATCGCAGGAAGTTTATCAGATCGTGGAGCCGTCGAGTTTGGAGGCGATATATGGGAGCATTGATGAGCGGAATGGAGCTTTGGGTGGGTTGGAGATGGTTGAGGTTTTTGTGAGAGGGGCGGATGACGGGGAGGAGGAAGAGGAAGAGCCTGAGGATGGGGAGGTTGAGGAAGAGATTCCTGCCGTACCGTGAATTTGTTATCAAACCACACAATTTGACTCCTGCCATTATCCTTTGAGTTTCTTGCTGGCACTTGTTCTCAAACTGATCAGGGTTGTAATTCATGAGCCTTCTGAGGCCCTTCTGGGTTGCACAGCGTTCAAGGTCCTCAAGTATGACCGGGATTGCTCGTGCAATGAATGGTGGAATTCGCTGGGTATAAGGTTGCCTAAAATTATCGGTTTGGCGACCACTCCCTCATAACTTGGCCTTCAATCCAACATTAGATACTACACCATTATCATCCCTCGCAGGACCACCCCGACTCGAACGATGCGTCTGACCGAGGTACCACATCACCGCCTCCCTCACTTCATCTAACCACTCCTGTACGACCTGATCCTCAAACACATTACCATCATAGAAGACATGCATCCTGAGCTGCCCTCGTGACGTTGCCGCGCCGAGGTAGAGTTCTGTGGGACGTGCATGGAGATGTACTCTCGAGTATTCCACTACAAATTTCGGCTTTTCAGAGTCCGGGGAGGGCGTTGTCGGGGACGTGGTGTAGCCTGCTCTTAGAGGATGTGGAGTGGTGGAACGGGGCGAAAGTGGGTGTGTGGGTGGTAAAGGGTATTCGGTTGGGGATATCAAATCTACCTATGATTAGTTGTGTCAGTGTTCTAACCCCAACGACAACGACGTAACAAAGGCTCACGTTGCCAATACTGGAGCCGCCATGGGCCAACATTGGAGGGATATCAGGTACTGCCAAGACATCGTCGTCGTTCGCCTCCAGTCCATTCTCTATGCTTCCCACCCATTGCAGAAAATTGGCTCGTGTACGCTCTAGACGAGCAATATGCGATGCACCCGCGATTTCATGAAACAATGGATGCTTTAGGAATGCTGCAGATTGTTGCTTGACCATATCAGCGCGGTGCAAGAATCGCTCAAAAGTCAGGAGCGCTGGAAAAGGTGGAGCACCATCAGAGAGCACGAGCTCTCTTCGGCGGTGGAGATCGCCCGTCGTGCCGAGCGTCATGAACGGGAGTTGATAGAGGAAGAAACTGATTGAAAGCATGAACTCCCCTGCACCACCGTTGTTGAACCATTGTTCGTCGAGGAATGGACGTAGGTTGAGAGGTCCACCGCTGATATGTGGCTGCCTCTTTCTATATTCCCATTCGTCCTCAGAGATCTCCCCGCGAAGGTAACGGCGGTAGAGCACCCGTGTCATGGCTACTTGGGCAAGAGCTAAGTAGGCGTTGCCGAAGGTGATGTCGAGAAGACGACAGTTGGCGATCACGCTGACAGTCTGTTCGTGCGTGAGTTGTGTGGAGAGAAAGCATGACCGTGCTGGGGTGCGTGGTGTGGAGTGCCTGATACGACAAGGGAGGGTATGTCCACCCTACATACCCGTCAAAGTTTCGTCAGCGAGACCTTTTATTTTCCTAATTGATACGACGCCTCGTGAGTAGACGCGATGTTTGTACACATACCTGCCGTTTTGCTTGCCTGAGTTGGAATATTACGAAGCCGATGGCTCTTCTCCACCTCCGTCTTGCGGGACTGAGTGACCGCAAGTGCGCAGGCTCGAGATCATGCGAGCTAATCGTCATTGACAGCCTTTCGTCTAGCGGGGGTGTCGGGGGTTCTGATCCAGACGCCAACGTATCCAGCAGACACCGAACGAAAGTGATCATCGCAACACCGTCTGTGATACAATGGGCCACCAATGTGAACAAGTGAAGTACGTCCGCCCTCTCTTTCTCGCGAAAGACGTAGAGCTTCGCGAGAAGGTCGTCGGAGAGCGGTCGTGGTCCATGTATGATCGCTTCAGCGCGTTCCCGGGCTTCCTCCGCTGACGAAACACTCCCAAATGTGATTTCATCAGGGCGCAGTCCCTTGAGATCATTTTCCCGGACAATAAATCGAGGCTCCGACTCGAAGTGGCCGCTAGGATCTGGCACGCCTCCGTTGACGCTCGCACCGGCGAGCGGGTACCGTCTCTTGGTTGACAACCATGCGCGGACTATGTTAGCATCTGAGAAGATGTGAGCATCTTGAAGACCGAATAGCCGCAGCTGGAAATGTTGTAGATTGTCAGCGGTACCAGTGAATAAGCCATCCCAGAGAAAACTGAGCTCGGTGACGTCCAGGGGTCGTGCAAAGGTGCGACCCTGTGCCGGACTTGAGTGGACCAAAGTCCAACTATGCATCAGTGGTGAGAGATCAACGACCCTGCGCTCGCGCGTATAAGTCAAGCGGCAGTCCGGGCCGTGATCTAACATGCTTATGTAATGTCAATTTAAGCTGTTTCCGAGTCAATCCAAGTCAAATCTGTTTCAGTTTCGTGTCAGTGGTTGCTCGTCGTCCCCAACAATGAGGACGGTTCTTTCAACGTCGCGTAGGCTGTCGCGAGCCATTAACACGCGCTCGTTCAGCAGTACTTTTCTACTCAGAGCACAGGATGGACTGCCAAAACCTCCTCGGTCGATCGATGACTCGACCTCGGCTCTCGACTACAAAAGCAACCAGCGGATGCGTCCCCCACCTCTCCCTGTCTCTGACGTTCCGCGATCTCGAACTGCTGAAGAGGCTGTGACGAACATATTGTACAACACCCCTCCTCCAAGCTTGCAGCCATATAAAAAGTATACACCTCCCTCTTACCTGCCAACTTTTATGTTGATTCTTTTTCAGACATATTCTCAACTGTCTTGTCCAAAATGAACCTGGTGTTCTGTCCCGTGTATCGAGCATCTTAGCCGGTCGAGGGTTCAACATCGACTCCCTCGTTGTCTGCCGTACCGAAATCCGCGACTTGAGTCGCATGTCGATTGTCATCAGCGGTCAAGACAGCGTGGTCGAGCAAGCTCGCCGACAACTCGAGGATCTCGTGCGTAATTCCGCTTCTTCAGGGCCCTCTTCCCCCTTCCGCGGTGGAAGCGAGTGCGTAACGCAATACCGACCGCTCAACTGACACGCATTGCAGGTTCCTGTTTGGGCTGTACTCGACTACACTGACACTCGCGTCATCTCGCGTGAGCTTCTCCTTGTCAAAGTCTCCATCCTTGGTCCCGAGTACCTCGAAGACCAATTCGTCGGGGGACCCTCACATGAACCCCGCCGAAGCTCTCCCAACCCGCACCCTCCCACACCCAAATCCGAGCGCGAGACGCTCCTCGCACAAAACTTTGAAAAGGGAGGCCATCCCGAGACGCTTGCTAGTGACCCCCAAACGCCGCTCCCTCTGACGGCCTCGGAAGCCCTCCGACTGAAACATCAACACCTGCAGTCCCTCTCCGTCCTCGCAAACCACTTCGGGGCGAAGATCGTGGACGTGAGTGACAACAGCGTCATTGTGGAGTTGACCGCCAAGACGAATCGTGTGGTCGCATTCCTGAATCTGTTGAAACCGTTTGGTATTTTGGAGAGCGCGAGGACTGGTGAAGACTCTTGTTCTTCTCTCGTCGAATTTGGACTGACGTTCTGCGCCTTGCGTAGGTCTGATGGCAATGCCCCGTACGCCTCTTGCGAGATCGGCAGAGGATTTGGAGGACGTCGCGGAAGAGGGAGTTACTGTTGATGCTAGCTTACTTCCTCCTGGTTAATGAGCGAAAGGGTTGGTGGTGAGATATCCCGTTCTATCTAAATCTAGTTTGGAAACAAAAATAACAGTTGAGATGGTTTTGTTGATGCTCTGAATCGATTGGTGGATGTCTCAAATGTCGACGGGTTGGTTAAATTCGTTTACACCCACTCCTTTGCAAATCTGTCTGCTGGTTCTTGCCGCGGTGCCGCGAACAATGCACTGAATCGCACCTTGTGTCGTACTTACTGTACATAGAGGATTGTGTACCATGTAGACTATAGTGGATGTGGCAGTGCCGCGGAAGAAACATGATCAACCTCAGGCTGTCACCTCGGAATTGTCGGACTGCAGTCTTACTAGACGATCATACTACCAAACAAGACTTTCTCTCTCCAGACAATCCCAGTTAGCTATATCCTACCAACAAGAAATGCACCGAAGCTGTATTCGTCTAGCCGAATCTATTACAACAAAACCTCTAAATCTCCACCACGCAAGTGCAACCATATACCCACCGATTCCGTAGGTCACTTTTGGACTGTCTGACACTGCTTTGAACGTCCGATCATACTCACATGTCTTAGCTTGTACCGTAGACTTCTGAGAGCCCACAGAAGAATCCCAATGGAGATGCGTTCTCTTGGAGACGCATACGTCAAAGCTGGTAGGGTAGTCGTCTGATGACTTCCATGTTTGCAAGTTGATTGTTCCGTCTGGATGGGTAGAGTTTAGACGTCACCAAATGGTCACCAATCCCGTTCATGTCATGGGTTTCCTAACACAATGGAAGAGGTACCTGGACGAGCTATCCCATGACCCCGGTGCCAAGAATTTCAGGAAACTCGATCCTACCGTTTTCGAGAAGGTAAAGTCCACGGTCCAGGACGTATACCAATACGGGAGCTGTGCACTGATGTGGCTCCCCATTCAGATGTCCGCAGAGCAGCTGGGTCAGCTGTATGAGCTCATGCATGCGACCAAGGATGTTTGGAAGCCGATCAATGAAGATGGTAAAGACCCAGAAGGTAGCTCATTTTAAGCCAATTTGACGCTCTATCTATTCTCGAGATGGTTTGTATATACGTCCGAGTCATCCAGCGATGGGAAATTCAAAGAGGGTCATGAGGCATAATACTTAGTCCGGGGGGTCGCACATGGGGAAACTACCTGTGGCTCTAAACGAACGCTTTTATTCTATTCCGTTTTGGAAGTCCGTTTTGGCCTCATCGGTGTGTGGGGTTTGGGCCAGGGGTCAAATTCACCTGACCCATCGCACGGCGATAAAAAGGCTTGGAGCCTGACTTTATCGGTGTCTCACTCCCACTACACCAACCACAATGTCAAAGACAGCGGTCAGTCATTGCAGCGTTTCGCGCGCGGAGGTGGCTTATTGAAACAACAGATCGTTCCCACCAACAGTGGTCCCTATACAGACCTTCCCCCTGTCCTCTCTGCTATGTTTGAAGCCAAGGCGCGCAAAGGCATGGTAAATGTCGATCTGCGCACTTCGTTGTCTTGAACATCTGGTAGGCTTAAGCTTCGAGCAATTGGCTCAGGCTATCGGAAGGGACGAGATCTGGGTAGCCGCGGCTTTTTATGGCCAGGTTAGCTTTTGTGCACTCAACTCGACAGAGTGAAATTAAAGCCTTACAGGCCAAAATGACTGCGGAAGATATTGAGGGCATTGCAAGCGTCCTTGATATTCATCGCATTCGTATCCAGAACGAGTTGGGTGATCATTGGTGGCCGAACCGTGGTATTGGCCCTATGCCCCCCACCGATCCTGTCCTCTACCGTTTGTACGAGGTGAGGTCGTATCCCAAGATTTGGACACGTCAGTGGCTGATCTGATCGTGACCGCAGAGTGTTTTGGTTTACGGGACACCCATCAAGGTATGTGAAGATCCTTCCTTTGCCAACTTCCAGCCTCATGAATCTGACCACGATCGCAGGCCGTCATTCACGAGAAGGTATACTTATACATTGTACTCATGGGGTGCGAATGAACTAACATGACATTGGATAGTTTGGCGATGGTATTATGTCCATGATCGACTGTAAAGTCAACGTGGCCAGAAAACCCGACCCGAAGGGTGACCGTGTTGTTCTCACGTTCGAGTAAGTCTCCTGAATGTCTTGTGCCCCGTATATTTAACAACTGCCTTCATCTAGCGGCAAATTCTTGCCCTACGCCAAGTGGTAGATCGATCGTTTCGTAATATCAGCATGTGCTTCTGTATTATCAAAGCAATAACAGAACTTGTACCCGTTTGTCATTTCCAATTGGACTACTGTCAAGCATCTCAATTTGAACTGGGCAACGGTTCCGTATGAATGAAACAAGGTCAGCCTGGAATCCTTTCATCCGTACTCTCACCCTGTCATCATGGTGGCTTCGTCTTGCGAGCAACCCTCTGACTACTCTGCTTCGTCTGGTGGAGAGTCAACCTCGTCCTTCGTGTTTTCTGTGCCGTCGGATTCCTCTGATGTCCAGACGGATATCACCCCTCTTAGCTCTCCAGCACCAATCGACTGCGAGGGAAAGTCAATGACTCCACGAGATATTCTCAAAGCCTCTCACAGCCTAACGCAGTTCTCTCAATCAGTGTCACAGGCAGAAATCTCACCTACCAAGTCCACTCTGAGGCAGCGAAACCACCGCCGTTCCTATCTCCGCGCGTCAGCAATCTTCAACGATGAGGCGGGCTACGAGGCTGATGGTGATGAGGTTGCCAGCACTAGCACCGGTGGATCCGCCATCGCGAAAACAACTCATCGCCCCAAGTTCCCTCGCATAGACACCATGCTACGGAGACGCGTAGCCAGCCTGCTCGCGGGTCGACCTTCGTCTGGAGATACGAATGAGATTTTCTCGCCCACGTCGCAGGCTTCCGTTGCCCAGACCTTTACGAGCCTGAAGAATACGTTCGTGAGGGAGAATCACGAGCTTCAACAGAGGATGGGAGAACCTGTCGGTCTGGGATTCGGACTCCCTGGCGACCATCTTTCACGAAGTCGAGCTTTCACCATGCCATCGATCTCTCCCACCAGCGAGGAAGGTCCTGGACCATCGGAGTGGCTTCCCTCGCTCATGTCTTCCCCAGCGCTAGCGTTGGAGAATCTTCATATTCAACCGACTCGTTCGGAAATTTCACCATCCCCTATCGACTGCCTACCCTCGAGCATGGTTTGCTATGGTAAACCGGTGGAGCTTACCCCCAGTCATCTCGCCGCTCTTACGTATACTCCCGAGTATTCTGTGTCGTATGATCAGACAGGCGGTGGTATGGACGACGTGAGCGTGGCTTCCTGGGCTGGGGTTGGGTTTGGGGGGAATCAGCCTCTGGGCGAAGTTGTAACGCCCAAGAACGCCTTCTCCTCCTCATCTCTGACGTATGTTTGAAATAGAGTCGATGGGGTTCCTCGCAAAGAATGACGAATGTAGTATCTGTCTGATATAGTATCTACTCGCAAACACTTGCCCCACCAATCCCGTACCAGATTACGTTCCGTTCAACAAATTCCGTTTCCACAGAATCGCATGTTCATTCATATGTATTCACACAAGACAGTCATGTCATAACCGGGAATATCAACATTCTTATCTTACATTGCAATTGAACAGCCCAACTTCATTGCAGTGGAAGATCAAGCGACCTCGATCGGCAGACCCATGGCGATCCTGCCGATTTGTTCCTTGACGTCAGCATCAATACCAAGCCCAGCGTATGTCGTTCCCTCCTTCAGCTTCACAAAGTCTGGAGGGTTTTCGCCTTCGAGGAATGTCTGGACTTGCTTGATGACATACTCCGAGTTCTGGGGTGTCTTTGGAACAGCAGGGATATACATCACTAGAACGTAGTCGCTCAGTACGCTGTACCAAAGATTTGTGCAAGCCATCGGGGACTCACCTGCCGAATCGGAAGTACCAGTGTGTTCCACCTCGACGGAGTGGACGACATCCTGAATGAGACGTGAGATATTTTTCAAGATGAGAAATGTGTCAATCCTTACGCAATGCCAGAAGACCATGTCACCGGGGTTGACGTGGGGAACCGAAGTCATAGTCTTCTCGAGTCTGAGGTGTGGGTGGAGCTCAGGAGTCGGCCTCGGGCCAATGAACCAAGTAGAGAATGGCTCAATGCTGGGGAACTCGGGAGTCGAAATATCTGTGGCACAAATGTAAGGCCACGATCGTGCTAGGGGAAACGGAGGCTAGACTCTCACCGAACTTCCAGCTCTTGATGTTGAGGATGTCAGGGGAATCCACAGGCACAGTAGGGCGGAAGAATGGACGAAGCATGATGTACGAATTCGAGAGCTTGACATCAGGGAAGACGCGGAGAGTTCCCTGAGTTGGTGCGATTTCGCTGATGTGCAGTGATTAGTGCAAGCAGCAACGAGGATATGCCTACTTACCTCATGGCTAACCAACCCTGGAAGGTCCTGAAAACGGTTGACTGTCCCGGCCTTCCGTGCATAGAGCTTCGTGCGGCAAGACGATTCTCAAGCTCGTAAGGGTCATGCTCGGGCCAGTTACCAGCCAAGATCTCTTCGAAGCAGCGACGGAAGGTCTCGTCTTCCCATCGCTCGATCGCACCACCTGATGGACGACTTAGAAATGATCGAGAGCCATTCAAGACAGATAACTCACTATCGATGTGAGGCGGGAAGTTACCCCAGTGCCCACCAGGGTGGCGAATGCGGAAGCGGTCGGCGTATACCAAGGGAACATTGAGATCGACACCCTCGAGGGTCTTTCCAGACTTGACGTGATATAAGTTGTTGAGCCAGACACCTGCGTTCAAAACGTTGGGGTGAGCGCGAGCTTCAACTTGGGCGCGGGTCCAGCTAAATAACAATCAGTAAAAATCGGAATTCGATGTGGGGATAACGGACTAGAGGTAGAAGAACTGCTTGTCGTTTTCTGGGGAACCTGACCGAAAAGAAAACGTCAGGGACGCATCCCACCGAATCAAGTTCAGCAAAATGGTATTTACCTTCCGCATGGGGGTTGGCTCTGACGAAGGCATCAAGGTCGGTCTTCCACTCAGAAGCTTGTTTAGGGTCAACAACACCACGAATGACGACCGTTCCTTTGCGGCGGATCACATCGATCTCTTTGGCGGTCAACTTCTGCAAGTCTGCGAAGTTGACTTGAGGAACAAACTTTTCAAATAACATCAGCCTGAAGATCAAGATAGATATCACGAATGTTGAGCTCACATCAGGACCGCTCTCAGCGATCTCGGTGGTTCGAGTAGCAAGCTCGCTGAGGAGGTCGTTCCATGACTGGGTGAGACGTTCTTCACCGGCGCGGGAGGCGATCTCGCGTTTCAACTCGCAAAATCGGGAAGGCCACTCTAGTTGAGTCTCCATTGTGGGTGGTGAAGTGAAAGAGAGAGGAATGGGGGGAAGTATCTCTCAAATGACCTGCTCTTATACCTCGCAAGACCCCCAGCCCGGCCCTCATTTCGCAGTCGCGGTCCATCTCCGATGTCATCTTGCTCAAGTAATTCTCCGAGGTTTTTCCGCTCGTACCACTGTAGGCCTGCACCACATCACGTACACTTCAAGGAAATGCGAAACACCTGACGACGCAACCTTTCCGTTACATAACGAATACGATGCGGCAAGGTCCTGATACCAGCGTGCCCCTCGCGGTGGCCCCCGGTGCACTTGGGCCAGTGACCAAGGATGTCAGACCATGACGCCCCTGAATGGCCAGTGGTTGGGCAAGGTGTCCCGATATTGAAGGTGAGAGCAAAAACTTTTCGCTACGTAGACAGAGGTTATACGTGATCCTATGAAGCTAGCCCCAAAGTGAAGAGCAGGTTATCTTGAATGACAGGTAAATGATGTGAAGATTTCCCGAGCCTGAAAACCACGGTTCAATGAACTTGCTTCTCGGATCAGGTGCGCCGGGATCACAAAACCTGGCCTGACAACTTGGATGTACTGATCATGAGGCCAACATGAGCCTATATTTTCCTCGAGCGATCGGACATCGATCGGCTGCCAGTGAGCCTGCCCGTCAGATTTCACAAGAATTCTCCGCATGCATCATCTTTGTTTGGTGAGTGCCAAGGGGTTCAGTCCCAGACTCGACTCACAGCCTTGTCTATGGAGCCGGAATCACTTGAGCCGGAATTACTTTCAGACAAGATGATAGATCTACATTACGGCCAGTCTTTCGCCGCTTCCTTGGTCTTTTTTCGTCGTTGAAACATAGATTGTTCGACAAGCAACACTGCTCGTGCTTGCGGGTCAGGCGAGCGACCCACACGTCCCGCTTGCTGAGTCCACACCTCAAGGGACGACGGAACTCCGAACTGGGTCCCCAGTTCACTGATTTCATCGAGGAACACACTGGCGTTAAAGATGCGGCAGGTGAGTCCAATGCCTTAACCACCCGGCGCGCTGCGAGGCCGTGCCTCAGTGATGTATATTCCCGCTGTTCCAAAGACACCCATGAACTCGGAGCAAGCAGCTCCAGGCCTTCATTACGGCGAAAAATCCTCCAGGTTATCCAAAGATCAAGTCGGAGGGGACGACCTACGTCGGACTGGGCGACAATGCCGACGTCAAGGAATTAATTAGCAGGATCGCCATGGGTCTTTCCTCTCAATAGAGCAGAACGATTGCCTTCTGCTTATTGAGAGTCTGGTTGGGAGAGACTAGGTATTCTCATCCAGGTTTCTGACTTCCCGGCAGTTTTGTCTCAGAAAGGAGTACTGATGTGCTGATGTACAGATGTATGAACAGGGTCGTGTACGCTACTTCATGGAATGAGAAATAGATGCCCGTCCACCGAGTACGTCTCGCTGGTACTAGAGTAAGCTACCGATGACGCTCTGCTTTCGGACGGTTCCAGTGGTGTCGAGCCTCCGCATTCCGATGTCCAAGTCAACGAGATGTAGGACGGCTCCGATGATGTATTCGGAAAGATTATGCCTTGAACAGAAAAGCGCGTGCATACAAAAGGTTCGTAGTACCAGAACCTGGGAACATCTACTAAACATCTATCCTCCTATCTGCGACAAATCTCCAGGAAATCAAGCAACCTGGATAGGAAGACCCATTGCTATTCTGCTGATGGGTTCCTTCACGTCGGCATCAACACCAAGGCCGACGTAGGTCGTGCCCTCCTTCAGCTTCGGGAAATCCGGAGGGTTCGCGCCTGCGAGGAAGGTCTGAGCTTGCTTGATGACGTACGCAGAGTTCTGGGGTGTCTTTGGAACAGCGGGGATGTACATCACTAGAACGCAGCCCCTCAGTACGATGCACCAGGTAAACGATCAAGGCATTGGAGACTCACCGGCAGAATCATAAGCACCAGTGTGTTCCTGCTCGACGGAGTGAACAACATCCTGGAGAAAATGTCAGGTATACCAGAAGATGAGATAGGCGTGATTCCTTACACAGTGCCAGAAGACCATGTCACCGGGGTTGACTTTGGGAACAGAAGTCATAGTCTCTTCGAGCCTGAGATGTGGGTGAAGGTCAGGCGTTGGTCTTGGGCCAGTGAACCCAGTAGCCAATGGCATAATGCCGGGGAAGTCTGGTGTGGAAATGTCTGGATCCCAAATGTAAGGCGAAGAGCATAGGAACAACGGTGAACTAGACTCTTACCAAACTTCCAGTTCTTAGGGTCGAGGATGTCGGGAGAATCAAGAGGTACAGTTGGGCGGAAGAATGGACGGAGGATAGTGTATGCGTTCGAGAGCTTGACATCGGGGAAGACGCGGAGAGTTCCCTGTGTTGGAGCGGTTTCGCTAATGGGCAATGATTAGCGCACGCAGCAACGAACATCCACCTACTACTCACCTCATGGCCAACCAACCCTGGAAGGTTCTGAGAACAGTTGCCTGTCCCGGTCTTCCATACAAAGAGCTTCTCGCGTCAAGACGGTGCTCGAGTTCATAAGGATCATGCTCGCGCCAGTTCCCGTACAAGATGTCTTCGAAGCAGCGACGGAAGACCTCGTCTTCCCATCGCTCTATTGCACCGCCTGTGGACAACTCAGTATCGGAGCGACAACTATTCAGCAAATAACTTACCATCGACGTGAGGTGGGTGGTTACCCCATTGGACACCAGGGTGGCGAATGCGGAAGCGGTCGGCGTATACCAAGGGAACATTGAGATTGACACCCTCGAGATTCTTTCCAGACTTGACGTGGTATAAGTTGTTGAGCCAGGCACCCGCTTTCAAAACGTTGGGGTGAGCGCGAGCTTCAACTTGAGCGCGGGTCCAGCTAAAATAAAATCAGTAAAATTCGCGATGCGAGATAGAGATAACAGACTAGAGGTGGAAGAACTGCTTGTCGTTTTCGGGGAAACCTGTCCGAAGAGTATAAGGAACACATCCACGATTTGCGCCGAGTGATATTATTTACCTTCCGCATGGGGGTTGGCTTTGATAAACTCTTCAAGCTCTGTCTTCCACCCAGAGGCTTGTTTGGAGTCAACAACACCACGAATGACGATTGATCCTTTGCGGCGGATCACATCGATCTCTTCGGGTGTCAACTTCTCCAAGTCTGCGAAGTTGACTTGGGGAACGAACTTTCGAATAACATCAGCCTGAAGAGATCAAGCTAGATAACAAACACGAAGCTCACATTAGGTCCGCCCTGTGCGATCTCGGCAGTTCGAGTAGCAAGTTCGCCGAGGACGTGGTTCCACGACTGAGTAAGATGTTCCTCCGTGGTGGCTGCGACAATCTCGCGCTTCAAGTCAACAAAACGGGCGGGCCACTCGAGAGTCTCCATAGCGGACATAGGTAGTTAGATTTCACAAGGAGGAATAGAGAGATCACAGTGCTCGGACGACTTGCTCTTATACCCCAAACCATCGCCAACGGCAGAAAATACCATGCGACCTCATTCCTGCGGACGCGGTCCGTCTCCGACATCACGAGGGACTTGAGTAATGCTTCATTCTAGAAACGCCGAGGATATCCCGTGTGATGCCCCAGGTCTATTTCCAAGTCTGACGGCTATTATTAACGATGACAGTACAGTATAGGGGACGTCACCTCGATGTTGAGCGTCTCAGCCTCAGGCTGCCGTGAATCGTGAGATCCTACCATTTGTCAGTGGTTCGAGAAGCAGTCCGGCCCAGAGACCCGAGTGCTCCAACCGTGGCTTTACAGAGTAACTTGTCGCAGAATGCGAGAACATCACGCCACTTAGTGGACTGGAAAGCATGCGAAATGAACGATATTGACTGAGGACGAATTACGAAAACATAAAATCCGAGTGTAGGGTGTCCATGATAAGATCCAGAGGATTTGAGAAGATCAAAGAAAGCGAAAGGAAGGGCAAACGCGACCTTGATAATCGACCAAGGATTATTGTTCTTCTACTTCTACTTCTTCCTCTACCTCTTCCTCTTCCTCAGCAGTGGCTTCTTGGTACTGTTGATACTCGGCGCTGCACCGCAAAGAGGAAGCAAAATTTAGCTGTGAGCGGAAATATTTGGAACCGGCTCTTACATCAAATCATTAGTATTACTCTCCGCCTCGGAAAACTCCATGATGTCCATTCCCTCCCCAGTGTACCAGTGAAGGAAGGCTCGACGTTTGAACATCAGAGCGAACTGAACACGAAAATCATATCAGTACCCATGTTTTTTTTTGGCCATAAAGATACCGACCTGCGTCAGGTTGCGCTTGAAAAGTTCCTGTATGCAAGTTGAATTCGCGAGTGCAACGGCGGCCTAGTCGACTTCAGATGACGTTAAAAGACAAGCACGATGTAAAACCGACCTGTGGTTGCCCGACTGGAGGCACCGAGCACAACGACACAGAGACGTTATCAGGAATCCACCTAGTTTGGGTTTTAGGGTGAGTCGTGTTTCGGGATACACCGATACTCACTCTACGAAAAGGTTGGAGTTCTTGCGCTGCAACTGGGCAACCGAAGTCTGTCACGATGTGAGTGAAATCGATATAGGGGAGGAACCACACCCCATACCTCTGCCTGTGGGAAGCCGTGGATGAGAAAAGATTCGGTAGGTGGATAGGAGCCACTCACCTCATTAGATGATACGTTGCCTCGGAAAATACACGCGGCAGTCAGATATCGCCTACAGAAGTCAGTGCGTTCAACTTCGAAGGAAGCGATTATGACTCACCCAAATCGAGGATCGCACGCGACCAACAAGTTTCGACGATCGAACAGCCTGAACAGGTGAGAAATCAAATTGACTGGCGAGGTATTTCACTTACGACGAGGTCAGTTCCGGGACAGAAAGCTTTTGGAAGGCTTGGGCCTTAGGGTCATAGAAAGGCGCGAAGCTTGGCATAAGAAAATGAAGCTATAAACGGAAGTCACAATCAGATAGAACACGTTGCTATCCCAGACTTACTCGGGGGAAGGGAATCAAGTTCATCGCAAGCTTCCTCAAGTCACTGGTGAAGTGATTCCACTCAGACTCATGTGATGCGCTCCAAAGAAAACATACCCGTTCAATTGGCCAGGGAATCGAAGACTGGTACTGACACCACACATAACTCTCGAAATGAGCTTGTATGCAGCTCAAAATCAATATCCAGGTAGTCAGCCGAATCAAAAACCTACCTGGTTGAGGTCGTCAAAGTTGGGGGTCTTCATCTTGAGCGTCCGGACGGCAATGTCATACCTGCTTGTGCTCAATGGTCTGGAAGTGGATGGATTGAACGTACTCACAAAGCTTCATTATCAATGCAAATCGTGAGATCACAGTTGTCAACCAGTTGATGAATAGAAAGTAGTGCATTATACGGCTATTGCCACTTAGTAGTCTGATAGACCTAAAATCCGAGGACTCACTTCGACGACAGTTTCCGATACCTGGTGGTGATTGTATTGTCAGTCAGAATTCTTACCACATGGCTGGCAGACTGACGCTCGGTGATGGCAAAATTGAGAAAGTTTGTAACATTCGATCGGGAAATTCCTGCTGATAATGAGAACGAACGAGCGCATCAAGATGGTATCACTTGCCTCGCGTAACTTGGACAAGAGCAGAGAACCAAGGCCAGCACCAGTGCCTCCACCGAGAGAATGAATGATCTGGAAGCCCTGAAGGGCTTCACATCCCTCCGCTTGCCTTCTGATAATATCCAGAATGGGATCAATAAGCTCAGCACCTATGAATGGTTTAGTTGAAATCCATGCCCGATACACATTGTTTCCTACCTTCGGTGTAATCTACCTCCCGGGGAAGAGTGAGTTTGGAGTAGGAGTCACGAAGAATGCCGCAACTCACATCCCTTTGCCCAGTTGTTGCCAGCCCCTGAGTCACCAGTGAAGAAGGTATCTGGTCGGAAAAGGCCTCCGAGCGGCCCTGATCTCAACTAGGATGACGTTAGCCTTTGTGCGTGCTAACACCGTGGGTACCAACATGATTGCAAACTCCGGCCTCAAGATCGATCTGAACACTTCGCGGAACGTATTTGGTCGGGCCACTTGATTCGATAGGCGTAAAGTACACGCCAGCCTAGAAAGTAGAGTGAGTAAAATATTTTATCTTCGAGGAGAAAAAACACTAACACGCGCTATCTGCAAAGGATCCTTGCCTACGTACATCTGAAGTGTGCACATGCCCATTCAAACGCCATGAGGTTATTTTCGATTGTTGATAAAGTTGTGAGCCTACCCCTGAATCGTCCAGACCATGCTCGGCGAGGAGCATCTTCCAAAATCTTTCTCCAACTTGGTTTCCGGCCTGTAATTTTTCGGTTAGGCATTAGGGTTCGAAGTACAGGGTCCAGAGGTTCAATTACCTGGCCAACCTGTACAACATGGAGGTCAGACAGCGTGGCACATGGAATGATTTTTGGTATTACCTGAATGTTGATAATTTCTCTGGACATGACTGTACGGGAGGAAGAATCGATGCAGGTTTCGTAGTCGACTTAACCCTTGCCAGTTGCGGAAGCGAATCGCGCACCCTCTTCGGTAATTTATTTAACACCCGCTCCTCTCCGCACGTGATCGTGTCCCATATCCGCGTCGCGCTTTCGCGACTCTCCTCGAGGACAATGCGCTTCAGAGCAACAGTGGATAATATCCCTATATTCTTCCGCGAGTTCTGCCCCTTACACGCTTGAATATTACTTACGTTGATGCAGGAATCATACAAGCAGTCGAGAAACTGCAAAAGAAATGCATCATCAAGTTCACCGAGAACGAGATGCACATCATATGCAACGATGATGCAAACGAAGGTGGCATCCAAGTTTGGTCGTGAGTAGCTCGGCTACTTTTCTCTTCGAATGGTCCGACTGTCTTCGTACAGTGTAGTCAAGGTCGAGTCGCTCTTTACAAACTATCGGATACAGTCGAACGCCGAGAACAAAATAACAGTGTCGCTTTCAACAGAGGCGCTTCTTTCGGCGCTCCGATCGTCGTCTTCCTCTGCATCCTCTTCATCAGTTGCCGCTGCTATCCTGCCAACATACGATGCGGACGAACTTGTCATGAAATTGGCGAAGAAGAACGACCAGGCAGTACTCAGCTTCGAGATGTTTGGCGTATCGCGATCTGGTCGAAAGGTACGCGTTGCGCACGACGTTAGAATCGACGTGATGCGTCCCTCCGATGTCGACAAACTTCGGGAGCCCCTGTGTCCTGAGCCAGACGTATGTTTCGATCGACTTTCTGAGCCGAGGAAAACGGGTTAAAAGAGAACGTGGTCCAGGTCACTATTCTATTGCCCCATTTACAGAAGATGCGCACCATTGTCGAGAGACTTCGTCCTCTCTCAGACGTGTTGGCTCTGAGGGCCAACAATAGCGGTAAACTCCAAATCGCTATCAGCACTGACACGGTCAGACTCGAAACCCAATGGGTCGGGTGCGCGAACCCGTTGATGAGTGTGTGATTCCCTCTCACACAATCATCCCAACTCTGAATGCCCAGAAACCATATTTCAGGACAGGCCCCAGATGAGAATGCAGTCGAGCCCGATGCGGCTGAAAATCCAGATCCTGAAAAACTGTTCTCCGTTCATGTATCCATTCGTAGCTTCATCAAATTTCTCAGTAGTCATGTCGTTTCAACTACGACCATCGCCTGTATGTTTTCCTTCACATCTTACATGATTTCCAACATTTAACCCCATTGTCCTCAGGTATTTGCCAGAATCATTGCACAATTCTGTACGTGTACATCGGAGATGTGGCCGATGCAGGAGGCGTCCTCACATTCTATATTCCGACCGTTATCGATGATTAGAATTGAGGAAGGGATCATGATTCGCTTTCTCCGTTTTTCGTGAACCGTTCCAGATCTGGTTCCCTGCATACCATGCCCAGCTCTCCATCCGCCGGCATCATCCCATCAAGCAGACTCATGGAAAATCCTGCGCCTCCGTGATTTATCCCTCCCTGAGGTTTCGCCGACTCCCGACCCTTACGTTAAGCAACCAAACTGGTATTTTTCTCTCGAGATACATGTCGGTCGACAGACAGAAGAATACAGGAAATACAATTCGATACTTCGAAAAAAAAACACCTATCATGTGTACACCGAACTCGAACTGAGAGCAGAAATTCGACAACACCAAAACCCGTTTCTGTTTGGACCGTTCCACGTTCACAACATCTTTCTCAAACCCAAGCCTCGGAACAAACTTTGTCAGGGCGCCGGCTGTTCCTACCACGGCAGTCGATCTTTCCGCAGTCCTGGCAGGCATTGAGACAAAACGTGCGTCCACCTTTGCCTTTGCAATCTTGGGAACCGCATTTGCAACAGTGTCGCGTGCGCTTCTGAGAAGGTTCAAGAATGGCGACTTCAGACGAGTTTTCACCATATCCGTACGGCCTCTTCAACCCGTTTTGATCCGCTCCAGGATGCGCATGGGGAGGTGGATTTTGGCTTTGTGTGGGTTGAGGGAAGTAGGGATATGCACCGTACGGGTAGCTTACATAAGGACCTGGTTGCGTGAATGTGAAAGGCTGACCGGGGGCCGCAGATGGTGCTCGAACGTCAGGAGGTACGCTGGTCATGGTTGAGGAAGAAGGTTGAGATGGACCTTGAGGATGAACCTGAGATTGTGACTGAGGCTGTTGAGGCGCAGGAGCCTGACTTGGCCCTGCTTCTGCAGCCGCACTGTTCGCTTTCCATGCATTATCGTATTCGTCAGAAGTGTGCTATTCGGATGGTTAGAATGACGAACAAGTGTGAGGACACATGGGGAATGCGTACCTGAGTTTGACGGTTGGTGAGAGTGCCGTTATCAGGCTGGGCGACGGCGGAAAGGCCACGGGTATCCTCACCAGCGGCATCTTCTTCCTCCTCTTCCTCATGCTTTTCCCTATCATCCCTGAGTGGGCTCTGGATGGCACCGATGACATGAAGGATGGCATCCTTGGACATGCCGACTCTCAGACAACCCTTGACCATGTTCCAGAGAGACTTCGATACTCCCATTGCATGCCAGTTCCAGACATTCGGCCCACATCCAATGTCCGAGTCACTTTGGAGTAGTTTGGCGGGAAACTCGTCCTTGAGTCTTGCCGGGAGGGCCTGCATGATCGAGGCGTCCGTGCTCGCGTACTTCCGACCCTCCGGCGAAGTGTGTGCGATACAAGCTGCGCTTTTACAGATATATTCGCAACCGATGATGAAGAAAGGTTTTTGAAGGTCATAGACCTTGATGGGGCCAGATCTGATACGCCCACGGTTGGTAAGCAGCGAAGAACAGGTGGAGCACGGAATGCCATTGAACACGAGTGGGAGAGGATCCCAGTAAAGGAATTTGTGCTCGGAGAGGGTTCGAGAATTTGGACCAGAAGCGATAAGTGAAAGGTAAGTGGGAGAGGATGGAAGCCAGAACGTTTTCAGGACAGAGTACAGAGAGGGTATAGAATGAGCGTCTTTGTTTTGGTTGACAGACGGGGCAAGCGAACTGAGATGGAGCTTGAACGCGTCCTCGACGCTTGGTCCTGCACTTGGGAGTGGGTTTGGGGCTGCAAGCGTTGCGAGCAAGGATTGCAAGAATGCATCAGGCTTTGTTCGCAGTAGCTCGGCCCACTCGTCCCTGTTAAGACCGGGATCGAGGTGGTATGGTTGGTGAGGTGGGGCACCTACGGAGCCATTGGGAATGGGAAGCGGGGGTGCTGAGATAGAAGCATGAGCACCCAGAGGGGCAAACCCGGTCTGCCAACTGGGGATTCCTGGATGTTGAGGATAGTACGCCTGGCCAGGAACAATATGAGGGCAGGTCACATGGTAATGGTAATAATGCTTACGCCCGGAAAGGGTACACCTGGGGGTAGCTGCGAAGCTTCTGGGGCTTTCCCAGTCGATTTGCGTAGTTGGCCGGCTCGACGAGCACTGACGGAGCCAGCGGGAAGACCGTCTTTTCTGGGTCGACCAACGGGCCGTTTGATCTTTTCTCCGACGATTGGAGGGTTTTCTGAAGGCTGCTTCTTCCCGCTTCCCTTGGGTCTACCTGGTCTGCGCTTCACGGGAGGTGCATTGGGATCAACCGCTGCATGAACGGTGAGTATTGTCCTGAAGTGCATCGACAAGAGCTCATACTTTGCCCGATGGAGGGCCCTGGTTCGGCGGGCAAGTTTGGGAGAGCGCCTTCCATGAGTGAGGGATGGAGATCCTTTTGTACATCGTTAGCGTATGAGTTGTCGAGCGTACGTCAATATTCGAAGCAAGAACAAAATATCACTGTAACAAAAAGCCGAATAACGAAATACGACAGAGACCAGCAAAAAGTTATCCAAGATAAACAAACTATCCCAAGACGATCTGGAAATAACCCGAAAAAATTCAAGTAAAAAATGACAAGAGATAGTACGCTAGCTATAGAATATCCTGAAAGAAAACACTCACAGGATCTCAATACAGAACTTTGAAGTAGATTGGATTTCTCGAGGGTTTTTGTTATCCTCTTATCCCCTGAGGCCGTCGGCTGACGTGTCGTGAGAATGCACGAAATCACGACGAGGACAAGATTTTCTTTTCCTGTTATTTTGGTCGGAGATTCAATTCTCTCCCATATAACTCCCGCTCACCATCTGATGCGACTCGAACGCGACCGTATCCTCGATACGACCAAGGTAAGAAATTCTAACTTCTTCTTCATTTGCCTAGTCGTTCTTTTCCACGATGATTTCAACCGATGCAATAGGAAGTGCCGTCTAAAAGAAATTCCTTTGGGATGTTTCTGTTGTCGAATCTCGGTTCTCTGATCTAACTACATTTTCGATCCCTGAAACACCTGCTGACTTCATCTCATTTCATAGTTGTTTCATGGCCATGCTCCGGATCCCCTTGGTATTGCATACTTGGAGCGCCGATCCACCATGGTTTGCTAGAAGACTTATCCTATTCCTTGTATTCGAGTACGTGAATTGGGATGTTAGCGTTTTTGAAAGGCATAGCCTTGATAAGTCATTAGTTTCCTTTTTATATAACCTTGACCGAGTGTGGTGCTAGAAATTTACCCAGTGGCATGCGACGCCGAAGGCAAATTTGCCCATGCGGTGTATCGACAGCTCAAGACGGTCCGACTTTACTCGTTCTTATTTACCACCTGGTGATGAGTACTTTTACTCCTTGGCTATTTTTACATCCTACACAGCAGAAATCGAGCGACGCTGACTTACTCTGACACTTCTCCGCTCCTGAAGTTGATTCTCTCACACGCCTCACAATTAAAGCCAGACATTTTACAGCGACAGTAGGATACATGTTTAAAACACCGCGAACGAACGCGCGACAACAATCGACACGTCCCGGGATGTTAAATATGCTCCCAATGGAGTGCGACCAGTTACACGCTGCAAGTGCTTACAATGGGAGTGGTCCCCATGAGCCCGTGACATCTGCTTCCGCAAGTCGGTATGTCATCGTCGCCGTTTCTATTTACCGTGGGCCACGAGTCTACAATGCGATGTCAGTCCATTCGTCACTTATAAGGAACGCTATGCGTGACTGTGTCACTCTAATCGCTTCGTCTCCGCCCCTGGTTCACTACTCGAACTCTTCTACGACGATCGCCAGATGTCCTTGGAAAGGTCGCCGACCCTTCATTGGATTGCCGGAGTCGCAGCAGTAGCTTCGGTTGCTGCGATCCTGTATAACAGGTACCAAGCTGCTCCCGTCACAAAGGGTGGTCTTCGTCTTCCTCCTGGTCCCCCTGCACGTTGGGCATGGGAAGTCGCTTCACCAACTTCAAAGTAAGTCCTATCCAACAGCGTCTTCTGTCCGATTGATCCCAAGGTTGTGTTTCCCAGCATAGCGAAGACCCTCACCAAGCTAGTGGCGGAATATGGTCCGGTCATTTCGTTGCGTGAAGGTCGTCAAGTGACCATAGTCGTTGGTACGGTGGAGGTACGGTGCCCGGAATCCTCTAAGTTTGGTTGTTAATTTCAGACATCGCTTAGGCGGCCGCCGAGATCATGGAGAAAGAAGGCGGAGTGCTTGTTGATCGGCCTCGAATGGTGGCAGCGGCAGAGATCGTCTCCGGTGGTATGCGGCTAATCTTGACAGGTGGCGGTGATCAATTCCGTCGTCTTCGCAAGGCCGCACATATCCATCTACAACCCAAAGCTGCAGAGGATTATCAGGCCATGCAAACGGAGTGTGCAAGGGATGTCATACTTGACATCCTGGACGACCCAAATCATCACATCCGACACGCTCAACGGTTCGTGTTTCAGTCTTCCACGGGTATAAGAAGTTCTAGAACTAATATACCTAAAACCGTTAGCTTCGCCGCCGCTGTGGTCCTCCGCCTAATGTATGGAAAATCTACACCGACATCGCATGACGACCCCGAGATGCTACGGATTCACCAAATCTCAAAAATAATCCAATCGGTGATACAACCCGGTGCATTCCTCGTAGACCAATTCCCGATTCTGAAATATGTTCCCGGGTATGGGAGGGACCTCAGAAAATACCACGAGAATGAGCTGGACTTTTTCAGGGGACAGCTCAACCGCGTCAAGGATGAGATGGTAAGTGACCGAGTCGCCACGCCGAGTCTGTCGCTCATAGAAGCATTCATTGTAGTCGACGGGCAAAGCTGGTACTTCTTTTGTCAGGACACTGCTTGAAACTAGAGAGCAGCACCAGATGTCTTTAGATGAGGTGGCTTACCTTGCTGGCAGCCTGTTCAGTGCTGGTTCCGATACGGTAAATTCATGCGTCACACCTGGAGAACTTGTTATTCATGAACACCTTGTTATTCAGACAGCTGGGGGGATTTCGACTTTAATTCTGGCATCAGCTCGTTACCCCGAAGCTCAGGCTCGTGCTCGAGAAGAGATCGACAAAGTCGTTGGGAGAGACAGGGGTATGTTCCGTCCCATCCATAGATATTGTTCTCTTCTGATAGGATCTACAGTTCCCAACTTTGAAGACTGGAATGACCTTCCACAGCTCCACGCCTATATCGCTGAGGTACTCCGGTGGAGACCCGTTGCGCCAGTAGGTATGCATAGTCGTGCACTTCGATAGTGGCACCAACTTGATGGCCGTACGTTAGGAATCCCGCATCGTGCCACCAAGGACGTCGTTTGGGTACGTTCTTTTTTTCTCCCACAGGCGTGGAGCCCATTTCATTCTGATCACGTCGTACAGAGAGGATTGTTGATACCAGCTGGATCGACTGTGATTGGTTGTCAATGGTGGGTCGAACATGCACTTTTCACACATTTCACACATTACTTACTCATCGTCATCGCGCAGGTCTATCGCGAGAGACCCAGAAGCATTCCCCGATCCAGAGCGATTCGACCCTCAAAGGTGGATCGATCGGGAAGGCAAGTTCCGCACCGATCTGCGTTCGTATCCTTATGGATTTGGTCGGAGGTATGCCCCCTCTCGTATTATCAATATCTGAGATGGTGGACTTGACGTAGCGACTGTGTCTCTGTCTCTGGTAGAGTCTGCCCCGGACAACACGTCGCTAGCCGTTCGCTCTTCATCAACCTGGCTTTGCTTCTATGGTCGTTCCAGATCAAGGAGCGTCCAGACTCACCGATCGACGTCGATGGGTTCACGGAATCCGTCACTTTGCACTGGAACCACTTTGATGTGGATTTTGTTCCCAGGATGGACGAGACAAAGCTGAGGGAGGTGATGGAGAGTATGATTTGATGATTTTGATATGAGATTTGGACGATCTACGCAAGACGATTTTTACGCACACGGATATATACCCTCGAGGTCAACTGGATTGACGCTCGTTCATGTGGACTTGTAATTCAGTGCTGTTAATGACATGAGAATCCTCGAAAGAATTGGAGCAGATCTCCCTAGTGTCTACATACAGAAAGGTGAACGTATCGTACACTATTTCGAATGCTTGCTGGTGGATTGTTTCATGATATCAGTTTCGTCTATCGTTCCCCCCCATCACACAATCAATCCCCTGTGCATCATAGCACGCCAAGTGTCAGCTTACTGAGACAATTGCTTGATCTTCGTGATGATCGCTGCAAGGAAAGATAGATCAACACGATGGGAAAAGTGACTACAGAAATGATCCTTACACTGAGAGTCGAGGCCCTGGAAGGGAATCTGCTCGCTGAGACCACCACATCCCTCCTTGACGGTACCCATGTAACCGTACTTGGGTGTGAGCTGACGCTCAAGCAACCATGTACCGAACTTGGAGCCAAGCTATAGAATAACGGTGAACACAGATGTCAGTAGGCAAAGAGTCGGCGATACGTACACCAGTCTTCTGGTTGAGCGACTCGACGACAAGGACGAATGGGCTCGAACCGATCTTGCGGATCACCTACAAGATGGCGAATTTAGTATCGCCTCACCCATGCAAAAAAAAAAAAAAAAAGTTCACGTCTTCGTCGACGAGGTTGAGAGTGGGTTTGTTAATCAACCCGACGTCCAAGCCCTCCTGTCGGCATCGCAGGACTGCATCCCAAGAGCGGTAGAGCATCTCTCCGAACGACACGACGTAACCCGCAGATCCTTCAGCGATGATCTCGTCCTTGCCAGGCACGAACTTGTAGTCATCGTCGAAGAACTTGGTTTGTCCATCTTCTTTGAGGATGTAAGGAACTTTCGAACGAGTCGAGAAGATGAAGCGCAGGCCATGATCGAAGAATACGCGCTGAACGACGGCAACCATTTGCAAAGGATCGGCGGGGAAGTACAACCTGGATTCAACGTCCTGAAGACCGTTGTCGGCAAAGAGTGAGTTGATACCAAAGTGGCATGTGTTGTCTGCCATTTCATCAACTGGTTACGAGAGAGAAATTAGCAATGATCGGTCACTGGACAAGCGAACCGCAATACTCACCTCCTGAATGCGAGAAGTGGGAGAGCACATTGCAGTGGTTCAAGCGAGCCATGGTGATCTCGGAGATGATCATCTCAAGGAAGGCGGAGAAGGTGGAGAAGACACCAAACTTGTCGTGATCAAAACCGAAACCAGCGGCCGCGGAGTAGTTGCCTCGCTCCATAATACCAGACGGAACAAAAACTTCAGGATGCTTTTGGTGGATGACCTTGAGACCAGTGGATCCCTCCAAGTCACCTGGTGTCAGTGTAAGCAGACGAGTTTTTTAGGCAGTGCAAAGAACAATGGTACGCACTGTCAATGACCATGACCTTCTTGGTAGCCTCCTCTTTTGAAAGAGTGTCGAGCACCAAGTTGACTGCTTCGCCGAAGACGACACGGTTGGCACCTGTCTCCTTGGTGGACCCAATATACGTGTACGGGGATGCAGTGGCTTTGATGGAGAGCAGGATATCTGAAGCGACGGATTCGGGGTATCCGCGTGCAGTGAGGTATTTGATGGCAGCCTTGACAGGAATGACATCATGTCCGTGAGTGCTTCCTTCTATGTCTGCGACACCAGGAGCCATAAGGCGCTTGGCAATGACTAAAAAATCAATGATCAATGTGGACCTGACGGGTAATAAGTCAGGGGCTTACCAGCAGCAGGACCATCGTATGTAACAATGGATGCGATTGCACCCCAGAGCGCGTCGAGGTCCTCACCCTGGACGGTGTATACCTTGAGGCCATGACCCTCGAGGGTCTTTGTCAAATCGTAACCCTTGAGATACTGCGATGGGTGACCAGCAATGGTGACGTCATTGTCGTCGATCAGGAGCTTGACGTTCAAGTTCTGAGCGACAGCAAGACGAGCTGCCTCTGCATCGTTGCCCTCTTGCTGGGAACCATCAGAGCCGAGACAGAAAACAACTTTGTCCTTGTTGGCCATGGCCACGCCGTTTACGAAAGGCCACATGTGGCCGAGACGGCCAGAGGAGAACTTGACACCGGGTGTCAGGCCAAGCTCGGGGTGACCAGGAAGCTTGGAGTTTGCTTCACGGTAGTGGAGCAGTTGCTCAGCAGGGAGGCTTCCCTCGAGAGCAGAGAGGAGGTATTGAGTCGCAACACGATGGCCTGTTGATCGCACGTCAGACAAATGAGACGTAAGAGAACCGGAGAGTGCGCACCAGCCTCATCGAATACGACAGGGTGGTACTTGTCGGAGTGCTCGAACAAGGCGAGCAGGATGCAGACCTCGGGGACCGTGTCATAGGCACCACCTGGATGTATGCGTTCAGTGTGCAAATGTGCCTGTGAGGGAAGTGTTTCTACCTGTGTGACCACTCACACCGCGAGCAGCACCAGTTGCAGTGAACAAGATGAGGGCATCACGAAGGAGCTGGATGTTGTGCTGGAGGGTTGCCTTCTGCTCTGCGGTGAGCTGGGGCCTTGTGGGATCAAGGCTCAATCTACAAGTGAATCGCGGTCAAAAATGAGCTCGAGATGGGCACGATCGGCGTACTTTTTGAATTTCTTGAGATCGATGGGGAATGTCTGAGCCATCGTGGACGACCAAGTAGCAGCTGTAGTAGTCTATGGGTCTTTTGGTGTTCGACCATCTCCGCTCTATATCGACCATTTATCAAATCTCCCGTGCGAATTTCAATCACCACGGCCCGCGCCCGGGCTGGAAACCATTCCGGGCGTATGAAACGCAGGTCAAAGTCATCCTGTACTTATACCTACTATCCGGTTAGCACACAACGTGCCTGCAGTGCACTTGGAAACACGCCGACTGCCATATTCACTTTTAGAAGCGCTTTTTCAACCCAGTCAGCGAGAACTTTCCCTAGCCCACCATGAGTAACAAACAGCTCTTGTAGGCATTCTGGGCCATGGTGATAGCACGGGCGTTGCGCATCTCATGAACCAACAAATCATCGTAACTTCAGCGAAAAACAAGAGGAAATGTGAATGCCCCCTTGTAACTGACCATAACAGACTACTGGATACCTCCCGCGTCGGGTGAGACCCCTTAACTTCTGATGCGTTTGAATAGGTGAATAGCGGGCGTTAGACCCCTGGACTAGGTTTCAAGCTATTAATGTGAGATTCGAGAGAAAAGTCGCACCTTCGCCGTTCGCAATTCGGTAAGTGCTTCCGGTCATCTCGCATCTAATCGTCGGTTGTGCGGACCACAGCTGCAGGCTGATAATTTAATTATGTCGTCCGACTATCTGGTATATGGGCCACCGAGTTCTTTTCATCACACAATAAATGAACTGGAGCCAAGGACAGCCACCGTTTTCGACGATGGCTCGACGTGATGCATGATGGGTCTAGGTCGATGACACTTTGGAAGGTGAATCTGATATCACCAGCTTGCAAGTTCCACGACGCACGCGAGTAATATGCTAAAGTAATTATTTGATTAAATAATTTATGGTTATATTACGTAATACACAGCTTGATCCATCACGTGCCGACTCACCCTCTCCAGTCTTGACGAGTTCAATCGCGTCCACGGTCTCCAATTTCCTTTGGTTTCTGTATTTCTGACACTTTGGTAGATGGCAAACGTGAGCCAGCTCCAGCCAGCGGTCATTCCCCAAGTCCAGACAAATTCTAGTGAACCGGACGAGAAGGATGCAGATGTATGTGGGGCAAGCACATTCATCGACATTCACTAACCGTAATGTTCCAGTTTCTCGCGCTTCGTCTTCTAAACAAGCGTGCTCGTCCAAGATTATCACCTGAGCCACTTGACCTTACTCCAATCCCGGGCAAGGCTCGCTTATTTGCAGCCGCGAACTCAAAGGGGTGGTTCGCAGCAGTCACTCGAGATGCGAGTCGCACGTACGGTAAGAGTGGAGCATTTCGATGAGGGCTCATTCGCGTTGATTCATCACTTTTTTATTATTTAGCTTTGATTCTCTCTCCACTCGCTGAGCTGCGGTCCGCCTTCGAATCAGCTTCAGGTGACGACGATCAACCATTCCGGCCTCAGAGACGTGTCCCCCTCAGCGGAGCTGTGCCTCAAGTCCTCACATTTGCCTGCAATGACTCAAGAATACTTCTGGGATCGGTGGACGGGTCCATCCTTGTCTACGTCTCCGACCAGCTCTTTTCTACGGGCGAAGGCCCTGTCCAACCCCTCCACGTGTTCACATCCTCGTCTACCGTTCTTCTTTCGATAGAACCGAATCCAGGCGATATACCCGAACTAGTAGCGGTTCTGAGAGATTGCATCAGTAGCCCAGGGTCCCTAGCTGTAGAGCTATTGGATGTACAGAAACTCATGTCGTCAGGTGGATGGCTGGCTGGAAGGTCACCCAGTACAACGCCAACCTCGAGTGCGTCAAGTCTTCCGTTGTCTTAGTTTCACACTGACTTGTCTGCAGTCTCATGGTCTCCAAAGGGCAAGCAGCTGGCCCTCGGCCTTCAAAGTGGCGATATCATCACTTTCAGTCCAACCGCTACGGCGACGCCGAAATCCAGCATACCTCATCCACCTTCCGCCAGTAGCATGAGTGTCATATCCGTGCATTGGCTTTCGTCATCGTCATTCCACGCAATTTACGCCCCATCAGGACAACTGGATCCAGATGTGGAACAAGCTCATTTCCACGTCTCGTTGGACGCCAAGAATAATTCTGCACAAGACATCAGATTCAGAAACCCTTACTTGCCTTATCCGGGACTACGCCCACCTGGTGAATTTATAGTCTGTCTGCGCGGATGGGACCCATCCAAAGTACTGCTTATCATGGGGGACAGCACGTCGTCGGATATCGGCGTGATCGGCAGCGTTGCTGATGGCTCTGGCGAGAGTTGGCACAACCTGTCATTGGAAGAGACGTCAACCCCCAGTTTACCGCTGGACAAAGACCAAAACGACACCATCATGACTGGAATGGACATGGACCTGACCAGCGATGCCTCTTACCGTCACTCGACAGCCTCCGGGGAACCCCTCGAATTACCTGCTCACCCAATCATGTATGTTTACGCTTCTGACGGGACCATCGTCGGGTGGCACGTACTCAATGTTACTGGGACACCTTATCCTGGGATGGTTACACTATTGGACGTGTCAATCTCAGAGCCCACTATCCCTTCGGCACCAAGCACCATAGTACGGGAACCATCTTCGGACATGCAGACCACCCCAACCGTCTCGCCGACTGCCCCTGCCGCGGCTTCCATCCTTCCACCTGCTCCGCCGATGTTTGGCCAAACATCCGCGTTTGGCGCCCAAGCCTCTGCATTTGGTCAGACCCGTTCTTCAGCGTTCGGTCAGGCATCTACATTTGGCCAATCTGCATTCACCCTGCCTGCCTTCAGCCAGCCGTCCACTTCCGCATTCGGGAAGCCAACTCCGTTCGGAGAATCACCCTTTGGATCGGCAACGACTACATCACCCTTTGGACAACCTCCCACCTCCGCCTTCGGTTCAACTACACCAAGTTCTGGATTCGGGGCATTTAGTTCCACTGGTCCAGCAAAGTTCGGTCAGACCACTTTTGGGTATGGTGGTTCGTCGCAAGGAGCGACGACGACACCTCAGCCCCCGGAATCGGCCCCGGAAGAGAGTATGGCTGCAGATGACACCCCGTCCCTCGGCGGCTTTGGGCTTGGTGCGGCAACCTCTGAAGATGCTGATTCAAGACCGTCAATCTTTGGGAAACTGAGCGCGCCTGTCTCTTTAGGTCCTCAGTCGACCGACGGTAGCATCGTCAAACCTGGGACGGGCTTCGCGGCGTTCGCTGGTTTAGACCAGAAAAGTCCATTTGGCAAACCCTCTGCGTTCAGTAGCATCGCACAACCTTCGGCTTTTGGTACAAGTGCGTTTCAAGTCAAGCCAGAGAACGCCCCTACCACCTCCGCGTTCGGTGCACCGTCCACTTTCGGACAACCAGCTTTTGGTCAATCTTCGTTTGGTCAATCTTCGTTCGTTCAGATCCAGACTGGTGGCTCCACGTTTGGTAAACCAGGCTTCGGAACTGCTCCTGCACCGTCAATGACCCCAAATGCCAGTACTGGGTTCAGCGCATTTGCATCTAACACCACGAGTGCATTTGGTATGGCTGCGAAGAGTGGTCCATCAACGAAACCTGTTTGGGCCACGAGCGACGCGTCAAAACCGGCGGAGGATACTTCCGCAGCTGTCACAGCAAGTGGCTTTGGAAAGCCTCCCGAACCGTCTGGTCTGAAAGCACCCTCGGTGACACCCTCAATGCCTGCGCAGGTTCCGACCCCAAGCGACAAGCTGTCGACATCCCCTCCGCCATTTACAAGTCCCTCACCCTTCCCTGCGACCTCCCCATTCGCAGCCAGGGAGCCAATCGTCAAGGACGACGAGAGCAGGTCCCCGTCACCGGCGCCGGTACAAGAGATAGGGACTACTCCATCCGCTTTCACGAGCAGTACTCCCGGTCCCGCCACTGGCGCCTTCAGCAATCTGAAAACGACCCCTTCTGCGTTTGTCAAACCAGCGTCCGGGTTCTTTGGTGAACCTCCCAAAGATTCACCTTTCTTCAAGCCACCCGAGTCTAAGCATGTGTCAGCCTTTGCTCTCGCAGATACGTCAACTACGCCAACATCGACGCCACCGAAAGCAAGCACGGTTGCACCTGCTTTTGGGACGTCTTCGATGCCGGGTGGGACGTTCAAGAGTGCGTTCGTTCCAGCCACTGCTGCACCGGTGCAGTCGGCTTTCGCTCCTAGTACTGGTGCGTTTGGTGCGTTCTCTGGCGCTGGCGGGGGATTCTCTGCATTTGCGGGAGGAGGAAGTAGATCGTTCAGTGATCTCCTACGTTCTGGTGGAGATGAACCCAAGAAAGAATCAGAAGCAGAGCGACCCGTATCCGCTCCTCAGCCTTCAGTGTCGACCACGCCTGTTTCCACCCCGTTTCAAGAGCCGGCCAAGCCTTTGTTTACGCCGCCACCAGCCGCGGTGCCTGAGAAGGGAGGAGAAGAGCCTGTTGGGGTGAAACCGAGTGAAAACCCCGATGAACCCAAAGAAGAAGGGAAGGGGGAAGAGAAGGAGAAGGAGAAGGAGAAGGAGAAAGAAAGGGCGCCGGAGCCGCTTGGGGGTCAGGAATCGTTGGAATCGATATCGTCCTCGACTTCTTCGTTTGTGAATGTTTCGGTTGAGGAAGAGGGTGAAATCGTTGAGGAAGGAGCAGCAGGCGAGGACAAAGGCGAGACTGAGGGTGAGGGCGAGATACGCGATACAGAATCGTTCCTATCCGACGTTCCATCCGAGTCGGAGGGTTCTGAGGACGAGGACGAGTCGGAAGAGGAAGAGGAAGAGGGAGAGGGGTCTGAAGAGGAAGGGGAGTCTGAAGAGGAAGAGGAGTCTGAGCAATCCTCGGATGTGCCAGAGGAGACGGAAGAGCAGGTTAAGAGAGAGCCAACGGAGGTTCCTTTGCCTCCTACGCCAACATCAGCGAGGTCACCATCCACCACACCCAAGGCAGAGCATCCCAAGATTACGGTTCCAACTTCTCCTTCGCCACCTCCACCTCCACCTTCGCCCTCACCACCTGTGAGTGTTCCTCGGGTGTCGCCAGATCTCAGCACGACAACACCGCCTGGCTCTCCTGCCAAGGAAGCTGCAACAACTCCTGGACAAGCACCTGCACTCAAACCTTCTCCCCCACCAAGCACACCCTTTGGATTGGCACCTCGCACGAACAACAACCGTCCTATCCGCAGCTCTCCGCTTGCAAACACTTCCCTCATGGTCGGGGGCGAAGGAGAGAACTCACCTCCTGTATCAGTGTCAGTCTTCAAGCCTACTCCATCCACTCTCGCGCCTCCCGCATCGGTCTTCACTCCCCCCGCGCCGGTTTTTACCCCCCCTCCAGCTTCAATCTTTACCCCTCCCACATCAGCCGTCGCTCCTGCCACATCAGCGTTCAAACCTCCCTCCCCACTCTTCACTGCGCAACCAGCTGTAGCCAAAGTGCCATTTGGCCAATGGACGCCTCCCGCTTTTACCCCACCACCGGAAGGTGCTGCACCATCTTCGTCGCGCCCGACGACACCAACACTCTCGTTGTTCGCTCCTACAGGAGACAAGCCCGCGACCACAGGTTTTGCTCTCGGCTTTGGAACACCAAGTCCATTTAGTACACCCCCAGCCCCAAAGCCCGTGGACGCGACACCTCCTGTGTTGAAAACGCCATCTTCGCTATTTGGTCAGACGCAGCCAAGTTTGTTCGGTGCTAAGTTCCCTTCGGTTACTCCACCCTCGAGTTCACCCGGACCGTTTGCAACACCGAGTTCGCTGGCTACGCCAAGCAGTCTGTCGTTGCCAGCGACACCGGCAGTGGCACAAGTGCCGGCACCACCGCCGACGCCACCGCCGGAGCAAGGTATGCAGACAGAATGTCTGCTTCTTCTAAGTACTCTTGGCAGAGAACTTGAAAATGTGTGTTGTTTATGCTCTTATTGACGCTTTTCGATGCGTGTCTGACAGATTGCTTTTCAGCTCAAACAGCTTGCTGTTGTTGCATCGGCAAGGACGGTAGCACTCAGGAAGACCTCGGGTGTAACTCATCAAAAGGCTGATCTTCGCGATCCTCGCAAGTGGGTGTTTGGCGATATCAAAGAGTATGGGATGATCCTGGAGGAAGTCCAAGTGGATGTCAGGGAGCTCAAGTTGCAGCGGGTGTCTTTGCGCAAATCTTTGCAGGAGTTGGAGAGCAACATGCTGAAAGGTACGACCTGGACGCTGTCATATCACAAGCAATCTAACACTGATTCCCAGCTGGCACGAGGAAAGAGGAAATTGTACGGTTCAACCGGGCCAAGACAGACACTGAGTTTGCGAAGATGCTCAAAGTCCGAACGCTGTCTCCTGAATATTCAGAAACTCAGTCGCAGTTACGGAAGAACATACGTGTACGTTCATTTCGGAGGTGTTTCTCAGATACTAACTCCGACTCTATCAGGCGATCAAGGATCGTGTGCAGAAGCTTGAGGACCATTTACAAACCTCGAAGAAGAGGATTAACGAGCACAGGACAGGGAAACCAAGTCTAAGGTACGTTCTTCCTGAGAATGAGAAGTATCGATCTTATCTCATGTCCATCTTAGGCCTCCTTCTCTGGATACAGTGAATCGCACATTCCGTAACATTGACATTGCTGTTCATCAACAAAAACAAGAAGTTTCCAAGCTGCGGCAACAGATGGCGAAGATGGAGGTTTCAGAGGGTGGAAGTGCTCGAGACGATCTCGCGCTGTCATCATCCAAACGCCCTGTGAACGTCACCCCGAACGTTGCAGTCACCACGGCAGCGGCGCTCAACGCAGAACGGTCCGCACAAAGGTTGAAGAAGGCCTTGTTGGCCTGCAGAACGCAGCCCCTTCTGAATACGATGGCTGTAGTTGCTACTCCACCTCCTACGTCGTTCCAGACCCCACAGAAGGCCATCGCGGACAAACTTGAGGTCAAGGTAGAGGCAAAAATTCCCGAGGGACTATTTGCTCTACCAACCACCCCTATGATAAGTTTCCCTCCATCTCTATCCACCTGGACACCACCACCTCCCTCCGACCTTGGAAGTCCCACGTATGACATCTCTCCCTCGCGGAATCGAGGAGTATCAAAGCATCACCAAAAACCGATTGTAATCAAGAAAACTGCCGGGCCGTATGGCACGAGCCAGTCGTCTCCATTCGAGTGGAGGCCGGTTGAGCCTACCAAACCCGTGTCGTCTCTTCCATTTGCTATACTACCTGCAGGGTCCAAGTGATTGCGAGTTTATAGTGCTTTTAACGACAGTATGATCGCATGACTCTGAATGTAGCCACGTTTAACCCAAATCTATGAATTGTATATCTATCCCAGTTTAGGGTCAGTGGTACATATGCTGCAGCCACGATGCCAGTCGCACATCAAAGTGAGAACACTTAGTAGAAGTTATGCATCAGGGTTTATGATCTGACCGATAACAAGATCGTGCCAGTACCGCCGCATGTATTTCAGGCGTTTCATCAGTGGTACACCTACTTAGTAGTCAAATTGCTGATCCACAGGTAGAAAACGCCCACACGCTCCTGTGCGCTTCTGTTGGCTGCTCATGTGAGCGCGTCGCTTCGTTTGAACATATGCTCTGAAACTACACGTGGCAGAGTCTTGTGTTAACTTGGTGGCTTGATGCGGTCACTTGGCACGCCGGGTTGCACTCGAGTCCGCACTATGAACACTACTATCCCATTGCAAGAAAGCCCCCTCTCTACACTCGCAGCTGTGCACTTCGCAATGAAAACGGAGTAAGTATCGTTACTTACGTTACGCACAGGGTCTTAGCTCCAAATCATAAATCCCAACCCAACCCATTTAGTGAGCCGAATGGCGTTGCGTTTTCCTACTCTCCTCCCCATCGAGTACCTGTCTCCTCCCAAAGGTCGACGCACCTTCGTTGACCCAGCCGCAATCGCCGATCGATGATGAACAAGTGGAAGAACGAGCTTGACGACCTCGCTCGCTACCGCAATGCCTACTTTCTCGCCTTCTCTGCGACGGCGGGATATGTCTGTTTTGGATGGGATATTGGGCTGATTGGAGGTGTACTCGCATTGCCTTCGTTTCAACAGTATTTTGGACTCGACAAGGAATCTCCAGCAGCGCGGGCTGCATTGAGCGGGAACATCGTATCTATCCTTCAAGCCGGTGGATTGTGAGTTTGTTATTCGCGTCGATCTCGCGATGTCCATGTGTTTACTGACACTATTCGCGAAGCTTCGGAGCGATTGTTTCTAGCTGGTTTGCGAGCCGATTTGGAAGAAAGCCTTCCATGCTCGCCTCCGCTATCATTTTCCTCATTGGGAGCGTGATACAATCTGTTGTAGGCATCGGTAGCACGCCCGCAGTCGGGCTTCAGTTGCTTTACTTCAGCCGATTCCTCGGTGGAGTAGGTGTTGGCCTTATGGCTGCCCTCGTGCCAACCTACGTAGCCGAATGTGCTCCTCGCGCTATCCGTGGGCGGTGCACGGGAAGCATTGAAGTAGCCGTTGGGTTGGGGAATATGCTGGCTTGTAAGCGGTTTAGTGATCCCCGTGGCTCAGTTGATGATATCTCCTGCACTAGTCTGGGTCAACTATGGCGTATCCCTTAACATTGCACCTGGAGAAATGCAATGGCGCATACCTATCATTGTGCAGATCATTCCGGGCGCTCTTTTCTTTATCTTCATGCTCTTCCAGCCCGAATCTCCCCGTTGGTTGGTAGAAAAAGAGCGTTATGAGGAAGCTGCCGAATCCCTCGCCTACATTGCACGCACCGACCCTTCGTCTGCTGCAGTTCAATTGACCCTATCCGAGATTCGCGCCGACTTTGTTGGCCGTCATAAGCTTAGCATCTTTGGGCAGTTCCGCAAGATGGGAGAGAACAAAACCATCGCGCTTCGCTGTGTCATCCCGTCGCTTCTGACCTTCTTCCAACAATGGTCGGGAACTAACGCGATCAACTATTACGCTCCCCAAATATTTGCCTCCCTTGGCATCTCAAGTACGACTGCGTCGCTGCTCGCTACCGGTGTATACGGTGTCGTCAAATTCGTCGTGACCTGTCTCACCCTCGCCTTCGTCATTGAGTCGTGGGGTCGTAAACGCTCACTATTCTATGGCGGGATTGCGCAAGGCCTGATGATGCTCTGGATAGGCGGTTTCTCGGCCGTCCACCCTGAACCGACTGTCGTACCCGCAACGTACGTCTCCATCGTCGCCATCTACCTCTTTGGTGTCTTCTTCTGCCTCGGCTGGGGCTTCACCCCTCTCGTCTTGGGATCTGAAGTCGCCCCAGGCCATCTCCGACCGGCAGTCATGTCTCTCGCATCCGCGATGACTTGGTTATTCACGTACGTGATCGCACAGATCACACCGAACATGCTTGCGCGCATCACGTGGGGGACGTATGTTGTCTTTGGGGTCGCGAGTGTGGTGATGGCTGTTTGGGTGTGGGCAGGGGTACCAGAAACGACGGGGGTACCTCTCGAGGACGTCAAATGGTTATTCGAGGGAGACTATTGGGTGCGCTGTCTACAGGACGCGCCGGGAGGACGCTGGTTCCTGGGCAAGCGACATGCGGAGAGCGTAGAGGAGTTGAAGAGGAAAGCGGAATCAAGTATGGGTATGGGTGACATCGTCATTTCGGAGAGTGTGCAGAGTGATGCATCGGATGAGGAGGCTCTCCAAAAAGCGAGGGAGTCGGCTGTGGTCGTGGACGATCCGTTGGTCATTTGAGTGGGTTCTGGGTATGTTGCTCTTCAACCATCCCTTCAGTATTTTATTTTGTTGCCTCTCGTATGCTTCACCCACCATCAAATGATACTATATCATCACATTACATAAATCAAAATCACTAGATCACAGATTTCTTGGATACAGTGAGACAAATGGTGATTTCGATCCGCTACAGTTCCTCTCGAAAATACAGTTCTTTACATACAAGGATGGAAGTTAGCGACAAGGACGAAAGCACTCGCAAAAAAAGACCGGACAAGCAGCGTGGGGCACGTCACCGCACGTAAAAGCTCAACGACTTGAAAAGACAGGGGGTATATGATGTTTGAAGATCAAGGTGATTGAGTTCCAGCTCTTTGAAAGGCTTTAGAACGGCTTCCAGAGATCCAACCTCCTCTCCGGGTCCAGTTTCCGACTGCGACGAGCCATCCCGAGTATCTTGTGTGCTCGGGACGATCTGCGATTGGGGAGCTGTTCAACTGGGACAACTTGACGACGGGAGAACGCGCTGGCGTTGCCTTTAATCATACTAGACGCCAAGAAATCAGTTAGGATCAAAGGCAGGCATGAAGAAATAACTGACCATTGTGATTGTGTCCCCGAACTAGACGGGTTGGGAGACGGTGATGCCACACTCGTCGGAATCGTTACATTCACCGAGATGGTAGGGGTGGGGATAGGGAGTGGCTGCGTTTTCCCGCTGCCGCTCGAGGACGTAGTGGCACCCGGAGTAGCAAGGATGGGCAAAGCGGTTTGATTGGGCCCAGGAATAGGGATACTGATATACGAATCTTGGAAGATATCGCTCTGAGCGCCATCTTTGAAGTCATAGAGGTCGTTGTAGAAAGGTGGGGAGTAGGTTCCCTCAAACATCTACATCACGGAATCAGCGAGTTGAGAAGGGAAGAGTGAATTCGCAATTATGCTCACATTGTTTTGCTCAGCTTGGAACCAGTAAAGGGGCTGTTTGGCACCATACGTGCAATTTCCAGGCACGGCGTTTGTTTTTTTGTTGGCTGGGTCTGCTCCGCAACGACGAGCAACTTTAGACGTCGCAAGTCCGACGTTTGAAGTGGAATTCGTGATCCGGCATTGGAACCCATTCATGTAGTCTAGATGGGCATGCGTTAGAAGGATCAGCGGTAATAAGACGGAGAGGAAACTTACTCTGCTCCGAACCACTGTCAGGAGAATGGATCCAAAAAAATGCGCAGATACACATATTGTTAGGACAAGGAGGCATTCGTGCCGGGACACTAAAGTCCGTGTACCGGTTCCAAACACAAGTCTGGTTTACACTGAAGACGCTGAAGTCCTCAGGCTGTACCTGCGACACATTACTTTTGTATGCGATGGCCAATGCACATCCTTTGACGTCGCTCAGACCGGTGGTGTGGTACTCCGACATGGGGGAACCTGGACAAACGTTGTTTGGATCGTTTGGTTGTTGGACGTTACCACCTTCGGAGCTAGCATAATATGTCGTGGCACCTTTGTTGCAGGCGACCTGGGTGGTGACGTTTTGACCTGCTGGGAGTTCGAAGACATCCTGAGGATGCGGTGGATAGTCCAAGTGACCGTGAAACCACCACTTGTCAAACGTCATATTCACGAGTGGGACCACGGGGCGGTTGTCGTAGGAGAATGTCTGACTAGTGACATTGAATCCCCACATGGAGGGGTGCCAGAGAGCTAAGGACAATGTCAGTGGACGCCTAGAGGAGGAGAGACAGGGCTCACAGGCATGGCAAGACACGCGGCGCAGCGACGAGAAGAAACAAAGCAAGACGGCTAGTTGAAGAAGCATGCTTCGAGAACACTGGACCAGCCAGGGGTGACTCTAGCGACAGGTTCGGGGAAAGTACAGACTGCAAAGCGCAGACAGGCTCAAGCTGCCAAGAGAAGGAGGAATAAAGTTAGTACGGTAATCCTCGAGGATGCACATTATAACTTTGTCTACGACGGTGGTCGAACAATGGCCGTCCAACAAAAAGAGTAGTACAGTATGGCAACGCGCTCATTAATGATCCGGCAATTAAACGCGCCGTCACACAACAATCAAGGTGTGACACGTGATGGTCACATCGCCTCCCAATGTCCGGGCCACCATGAGGACACTCGACGATAACCAGCGCCGTGAGTACCAAACTTTATGGGCGGTATGTATGTCCTCAGGTCGTTATCGCTGCGTATCGATAGAAGATTATTATATTGAGCCGGTCATCGAGGAAATGTCTTCCGATGCTCGCCACATGGGCCATTCTTGATCTGGACGTTCCAGAACTCGAGCACATTGCCTTCACCTGCAAGGCTCAAATATGCCTCACGACCACCCTCCTGTTCGATCGATTGTCGAATGCAAGACTTGTCGCCGTAAATGCTTTGGCCCGTCATACTTGGAAATCCGAGGCTCAAAGCAGGTATTGCTATCTCCCAATGAATGTCACGACATGTCAAAGCGTCGGACACATGAATGGTGGCATTTACCTCCATTGTTCCCCTGAACTACTCAAACTATAGCTCCGAAAAGCGGACATTCCACAAACTCGTTATCGATATATTTGTCGGTGGCACGTACGTTTGATGACTTATATCTTCGAGTATCGTTCCCCGTCTATATCTCCATACTATGGCACACTCAACTCTAATTTCTACTCTCCCGGGCCACACTGAAAGGACCGTCAAATACGTTTCCCCTCTCACTGTCCCAGACGGCGGTATCGGGTGTGACCGTCCTCTCGCAA
Organism: Chalciporus chontae; assembly: GCA_038089555.1. Classification (NCBI taxonomy): domain Eukaryota; kingdom Fungi; phylum Basidiomycota; class Agaricomycetes; order Boletales; family Boletaceae; genus Chalciporus; species Chalciporus chontae. The sequence continues at coordinate 132,290 of JBBPLD010000003.1, forward strand.
CCTACTTTGATGCATCAAAGACAACATATCGCCTTCCCCTCGAACGCACATCCAGTAGGGTACGCACATTTTATCACTCATGACTCATGCAATGACATGCCTCTAAAATCCAGCTCTATGGCACGATCGCTTCCGCCCACGATCACCGACGTCCCACCAGGGATCCGTCCTTCTCTTTCGCTTTCTCTCGCGATCGGCGAGAGCGGAATCGTGCGGTTCCCAAACTAGCTAGAAACTCCCCAGATTACTTGGGGATCTCACCTGACTTTCCGGGATGGCGCCCCCGTCGATCCTCTCACGAAGATACGCGTGGTGTGATCCCTGTGACACCGAGCGAAGTTAGCACGCTACTCCCGTCCATGGACACGAGTTCGCCGCCTCCATCCCAAGAGTGGCTCGATGAAAAGGCAAAGCAGATCTTAGCAGCAGCTCACGCTGATCTCGAGACTCAAGGAGATCTCTGCTCGACTGAACCTTCGAACAACGGGATCGTGACTACGTCATCGATGTATTCGAACAATCAGAACCATCTCGACTTACATTTTGACTACGCTAGCGACATTACCATCGGTTCGCTTACAACTACAACTCGCAAAGCTCAACAACAGTCCGTTCCGCAGCCACCGACAGCCGAGTCGGGCTCTAATGAGCCCGCGTTCAACTTGAACATGGACACGGAGACAGACACAGACATAGACGAAGAAAGCGATGACGGGTACAACTGGAGCACCACTCGCATATGCGAGACGAACCCGCACGCTCTGGCCGATATTCCACGGTGGATAATTCCACGCAAGCGACCCTCTGTCGTGATATCCGACAATGGCGATGTCCCTGTGGATAACGATGACGACGACGACGACGACCTCCCCATCGGTTGTAGTTCAAGATCCAGTCGTAGCTCGACTCCTACCGAAGGTGGCACTCCCCCTTTGTCGTCTGATGACGAGTACATGGGGAAACGACACAGAGGAGGAAGCATAACTCCGAGCAGGGCCGTCAAGAAGCTCAAGCGGCACTCTGCGGACACGCCTGCACGGCAAGACCGCAGAAGTGCTGATTCCGCCGATTCTTATTCCGCGACCAATTCCGGGGAAGATACAAGTTCTTCAGAACGTGCTTCTTCCCTCCCTCCTCGTGCAAGTATCTCATCTATCAGAAGTAGCTCGCCTCCTGCTTCTGCAGCTCCAGTCCCTTCCTCATCTATCCAGCCAACCCCTTCTCCGCCTCAGATGGAATCTCATCGACTCACGCCTCATCGCAGCACTGCCACCCGGATTCCATCTTGTCCCAACCCTGCGCCTAAATCTTACCCTTGCCTCTTGGATGGCTGTACCCATGTCTGTGCCTCCGTAGGCGATCTTCAGAGACACCAACAGTCTCTCCGGCACCGTCCTCCTTCATTCGTCTGCTTAGCCTGCCGGAAGATGTACACGAGATCCGACGCATTGAAGAGGCACTTGAACACTAAGGTCGCGTGTAAGAAGGAGCACGCGTCGAAGGTTGCTCAAGGGGCTGAAGAAGAACGAGTAGAAGCGGAAGCGGAGGAAGCCTAGAAGCGGTGTAAGCTGTGCCATTGGTGATATCCTCGAGTCTTCGACTGCGTTCGTGGTGAGGAAAGGGCGTGCTTGACATGCATCCTCATTTTCAGGCTTTAGATGGGATTTACAAGTATGTTTGCCTTCGGACGGGTATGAACTCTGCCAGTGAGGAACCAAATGCTCATTTTGCCAGCCTGCAGGACAGGGTGGACATTCTGGAAACTAGACCACTCGTTTATTACTTCTAATTGATGTTCATCTATCCATTGTACTGCCTTTTAATGATCGTGTCTAACATGTCGCTCGTTCATATATTGCATGCATCTTTATCCCCATCTTGCACACGACTGCGTCCGATTGATTAACACTGGTACTAGCACACCACGATGTTGTATGCAGTATATTTCGATTCGTGGAAGAACACTCGGTTGCGACTCGGAATTTTCATAGCAATCATGCATTCGAGTCATGGTCTTCCTCGTGCTAATCTCCCACCTCCGTCCGTCACCAGGCAAAGTTTACGAACCTAGCCCTCTGTAATTGGCACGCTATAGTAGTCCAGGTAGCCCATCACCCCTGTGTTTCATCACCCCTTTGTCTCCGCCGCCTCAGACAGTCATAGCTGGATCAGCGATTGGACATCCATCATTAAATTTCATTATGTGCACGCGTTCAGGCACGACTAGGCAGGGTAGTCACGTACATCCGATTGCAAAGTACCGTAACGACTTGAACCAAAGAGTCCCCTGCCAGTTTTGCGCCAAGTTTGAACGAACGTTCTCCTGGACATGGCGGTAATGAATGCCCGAGCGGAGCCAACTGAGGCAAGCCATCGAAACTCTTCGGCGTCCCGGGGTGGAAAAGGCGGAAATTGGTGGTCAAAGGCCCACACACCGCGACCGCCCTACAAAGATCTTCGGCCCAAGGTAGCCACAAGGTCCAGGGTTTTTGTACCTATCATGATTACCATAGGCCTCACAAATCACCCTTCCTCCGATTCTGACTGGACCATCAAATCCATTTCATTTGTCATGTGCGAGTTCCTGAGCTCGGACATAGTTCCAATCCCCACTGGCAGAGCCAGGAACTCTTTGCAAAAAACGATGACTTACTCATCCATCCTATACATAGGAGCAACCCAGGAACACTGACTCTTGTCGCCGCCAGGCTTCGCGGGTTTCGGAGCGTCACGCGTCAATCACCGTGCATAGCAACAAGGATCAAGGTACGGCGTGTTAGTGCCGATCTGCTCGAAATGCCTGTTATGTAGGAGTGAGATCCCAAGACGAGGTCGGTCGGAAGTTACGGAGGACGGATCCCCGAGGGGGGTTCGATGGGGGCGCTTTGATGTGATACATAGTTGGATCGGCGCATGTCTGTGCCCGTCGCGTCGAAGTCCCGCCGGGGAATAAGTCCGTGCGTTGACATCTCGGGGGAGTAAGCTCGTAAGCTCGGAGCATGTGAAGACCCAGTTGGCCTCAATGATATGAAATGCACCATCTAACCTTGGAGGTTGCTGAGTAAGAGTCCTCTGTTTTCGGTCCTTTCACTCGTTCAGATACCGATGTGGAGCCTGTTGCTTCGGGGGAAGAAGTGAACCGGATCGGGGATAGTCCATTTTCGACACAGTGGAAATGGAAACTTCCGTCCAGGGGTTTATGATGCCAGAGTGGTTCACCAATCAGATGAGACCATACAGTCTAAGGAGAAATCTAACTGAAAAAATTATATATTCTGCAAGCAAGTACAGTCATGCAAGGTCATGAAAGTGCTACGCCCTTTTCGTTGGAGTTTGATACTCATTCCGATCATGATTCAGCAAGTACGCTGGCTCTTAATGTGGTGATGAAGGCCACCGTGAGATTCAGGGGACCCATAGTGATCAAACTGTACTGTCCTTTCGGATAGGGAGGGGTCATCTGAGCCCGAGTTCGAGCGCGAATCCAAGGGTGAACTAATAACCCGTTCGAGATGCTGATCGCCCGTCGTGTACCTCAATAACCATTTCCTTTCGCCCGTGAGAAACCGAGGATGACGCCTCCTACCACTCGGAGTGTACTGCACAGTGGAGGGGAGTGCAACGCCTCGCGGGACCGAGGGATCGATGGGTTCGCAGAGGCGATTACTTCCGCGCATATTTGAGGATCTTCGCACACGCGTCGTCGTGTGTTGTTTCCAGCCTTCATCAATTGCTCCATGATTGTACGCACGACATATTCAAGTTTGACCCACGTCCCGGGCGGGAACAGCTTGAAGTACAAACTTGCTAGCGACCACGTAAGAGTTATCGCGTCCGATCGTGTCACACCACGTCAACAAGCTGGATTCATGATCTCGGGACAACGTGATGCGATAACGCCGGACGATACTAACCAATAGCTCCCGGCAAAGCTCTATGCCGTCTCAGATCAGGAGCTCACGTTCGGCGTCTTCGTGATGAGGATCTATTTTGAGATTCAATTATCAACGTTCGTCGTTCGGAGCCTTCTCGCATGGGACTGACGGTGAGAGACTGACCGCATCTTGGATGAAGCAGTAAATAATATTAAATATGCACTCACAAGCACAGATGAGCGATCGGTCGTTTGCGAGATCACTGGCATGAATGGCGTGGGGGTGACGGCGTAGCAGAAACTATGGATGGGACTCCATCTGCTGCAGTGAACTGAGTCCCCCCCCCGCTGAGGGTCGAGTCCTAGAAAAAAAAGAAACTGTGATTCTCTAATCAGTGTCGTTGAAGAGACTTTGGTGAAAATTGGGGTCGGTCGCACGTCACAATGCTCAGGCGAGTGACTGGCCTCGTGAATCAGCGAACGTCCATCCACTGCGGGTTGATTTTGCATAACACTAACGATGCTCGCAGGCAATCGTTCGTGTGAGCAGTTGGTAAGTTGGAGGTGAAGTAGTCACGTACTATGTAGTACTCCGAACCTTCCAATGATTGGTTTTGTTTGCGCCAAAAAATGTCTCGTTAGAGTCCGACGATGAGAAAATTTCGACCTGTGCCACTGCATGAGCTCACCTCCCCAAGACCCCTGAGCGCCTCAGTTCGAGTCTCTCGCCCAGTGGTCGATGTACGGCTTGTTGGGGGGATCTTCAGGTTCCAGGATCAGGGTATCCCCTCTGCCATCGGCCCGTGGTCACGGTCCTGACGGTCCGGGAGGTCGGTTCTCCTCGAGCGCAAATATATCCTAACCTACTCCTCCAGCTTTCCAAACTCATTCAATGAGAACGTCAGATCGCCCGCTACGCCATATGTGGCATGCTTTATGCGCTCCCATCGGGGACTCGGAAGTTATTCTACACGCTGCCCATCACATGATCATGCCAATCGTGTGTGGGCGCTCGGGAGAAGGCGGCGCACGACGGGGGAATTCCCAAGTTCGAATTTCGTATGGAGGTTCGACGTTCAAACGTTCACTTGCAGGGACTCGTGACGCGTGATGTTTGCTTGACCCACAGACCGAGTTTTTTTTACGTGGGTAAGTGACGTCCGGACGTCAGACTTCAGATAAGATGCCGGCGGTCACTCGCTTCTTTCACGTCAAGTACGAGTCGGTTCACATGTCACTCAAGCACGGAGGTGTCCGTCGGCCGCACCCGTCGGTACTAGACACTTCCATGTCCTTGTTCGAAGCAAGATGTGACTTTCCCGACGATACACGATCTACTGTTGACAATTCTGTCATGGTGTGCGCTGGTGTCCCATCAGCGGCAAGAAGCGTCATCGTGTTTGATCGTCACTGTACGCGACGGTTCATCTGAGCTAAGTTAGCCTGAAGTCAGACCCCCTTGGTTCGTATCTTCTTTTTGGGAGCGGAGAGGTAAGGTCTTCGTTTGGGCTTCTTTCTCTCGTTTTCAGCATCAGGACATGTCCGCAGCAAGGCATGCAACCATCATTGACGAAGATCTGCAGATCTCGTCCTGGTCGTACCATCATTGCAGTGCCCCTGGTGGCCCCATCGTCCTCGTCGATCGAAAAACACAGCAACAAACGATATATACTCCAAAGTACTCGCGTGGGAGAAATAATTGGTAGCGAACTCGTGGCCGGGTATTATCATCGTTCTCCGCCAGAATTGTTAGGACGCTCAAGCGCTCGTCGGCTGCAGTGATGGATGCGATGCAAACATGTATTCATTATCAGGTGCCCCTAAACCATCCTATAAGTGTTTTCCGAGTTTTTTTCTGGGGATGGAAGCCCTTGTTCTCGCGAGACGGGCGGTGTGAATGGGGGTTAACTTGCGATCAGTGATCTAGAAGCATTTCGTCAGTCCCGTTTCGCTAGTGGTTTCTACGGCTGAATTGAATTGGTTGGAAAGAGTTCAAGCTCAAGAGCGACACCGTGCGAGTGGGAAGATGGACACTGAGAGTGGTTATTGTTGCCCGTGATGTTGGCTGAAACGTGACGTGCCTCCCACGTCCCCAGGACAGCGACAATCATCGATCCCATGCAAGCGCCGAGAAAGGGATAAATCGGATTCACCAGATGTGAAAGCGGCGAACTGAGATGCGATCATTGAATGAACGCCCTCGGAGGTATTGACCTCCACTTTAGAACTTCCGTGGAGTAACATCCACTGAGATCGATCGATATCAGACTGGCAAAAAAATACTTTCGCGGGTGACCTGAGGCGATTCGAGGGCGAGCATGCGTCAGCAGGGGACGGATGACTACTCTTTAAAGTCCATTACTTGGAAAGGTGAGGTGAGTAATATGTAGTACGAGATCTGACCAAGCGAATCGACTCTTGATGGGCTCACTAAACCCCGGTGAGAGCGCCAAGTATACTCGTCAGTACCATGTGGTATGATGTACCTACGCCTACGTATAAGTACATGAATGGATCTAGTGCGACGTAAGAAAAAGGGGTTATATTGGACAGCGAGGTCAAGAGTTCGTTAGCCTGGGTACACGAATGCCCGAGTGTGGGTATTAGATGGTAGGAGGGTGTTTCGGTTTCAAAGTTGATCAAGTCTCCCCTGATCGTAGTCGTGATTCAATATGAAGCATGTCAAAGTACGTTAGGTTCAGGGAGGAGCCATATGGTAGGAACGAGTGAGCTGAGGGGAAGACCATTTATGGATCGGGCGCTGTGATGCGGCGTGATTGCCGAGAGGATACATATGCGAGTGAAATCAAAATGAGCGTGCGTCCTCGGCGAGGCGGTGAAACAAAGAATTAGAAGAGGGAACAATGAAGTTGATAAAGATTGGCGACCAGGATCCGGCGAAGAGATGGGGACGATGGGATGGATCAAATATTGTGGGCCGCGGGAAGACCCGTGATGATGATATGATGATTACTTTTCAATTGTTAGAGCGAAAATAAACAATCAAGATAGCAAGTGATTTATGGAGAGTGTATGTAGGATTGAATGGTCACCGGTCACCGGTCGGAGGGGAAAGGAAGTGAAATGAAGGCGAGGTGGTGATCACTTTGACTGAGTGCGGCGGAGGTTAAAAAGGGAATGTCCCCATTGGTACGGCAAGTTCTCACCTCGCCATCTCTTTCCCCTCCTCCGCGCTTATCCTGTCCTTGGTCCATTCCTCCCCTCCTCCTCCTCCTCCCTTTCAACATCTATCGATATCTATCCCTCCACTTCTTTCTTTCTCTTTCTCCACTCACAATGTCTCTCTTGCAACAGGATCATAACAACTATCCGGACCTAGATTACCACTCCCCAAGTCCTTCCAACAAGCCCATCAACATCGGCACGCACTCCCCTTTCGACCCTTACGAGTTCGGCCACCTCCAGTCCCCTCCGTTCCCCAACACCCCATCTTACAATGGCTCATACCAGAACTCACCCTACTCGGGCCACTCCGAGCTCAGCTATGACCCTGATGGCCCAGAGGCGTTTGCTCTTCTTGGGGATGGCCTTGACGGCCTTGCAGTCCGTGAAGAATACGATCCTTCCGAATATGACCTACCAAATTCCTCTGGCCTACTCGTCTTTGATGGCGAATTTATGACAGGAACCATCGATCACAATAGCGCACACGTATCCGTCTCAGTCACGCCCGCTCCGATAGACCACCATTCTCCTCGCTCTTACGATCACAGCTCTCCCTCAAGCAACGGTGACGGTTGTCCTCGTAGCCGCGCATCTTCTGTCTCCTCGAATCCTCAGATACTGCCCCACTCTTCCCCTCATCTCGATGTCGCTCATAACTTTGAAAACTTGCGCTTCGAGTCCCCTATTTGGCGCCATAATCAGTTACCGGGCGAGAGAGCGCTTTCTCCTCCGAGAAAACCCCAATCACCCCCTCAGCTACTCATTCCAGATAGCAGTCCATCAACCCATCCATTGTTCCCACAGGAAACCCCGCTGATCAATGCCCCAGATGGCGATGGCGGATTTGTCTCAAGTGGACCACAACTTCACATAGTCCCTGCTACCCCCATAAGTGGTGGCGGAGCGGCCTCACAAGCCGTTCCTTTCCAATCTACCTTGGAAACCCTCCATCAAGGCAAGTTCATTTTTGATTTCATCACATTTATTTCGGGAATTCGGTTCTTACCATTTTTATCCTCCCTGCGTTTTACGTCCATACAGGCTCAGCGCAAAACGGACCACCGCAACAGGCGACATCACCCCCATGGGATCATCAGCAAATTCAACAGACCGAGGTCTCCCAATCACTCGGGGTACCACAATTCCATGATCAGGGCGCACAGCTTTACCAACACAGCCATACTTCTCGTACACAGGGGCTGTCCACTCTCGGGCCACAAGTGCATTCCGATGGTACAAATACCAGCTTCCTCTTTCCAAATATTCCCCCTCGTACACGCAGCAAGTCTGACACTGCCTCGTCGCTGCGTCCCTTTTGGAACCCATCCCTTATGACACAGGAACAACTGAACGCCCTCGACAGTTCTGCTCTTGACGACACCATTCATACTGTCAATCTGAACGAAGTCGTCCCTCAACAACACCACTCCTCTAGCGCAGGTGCTAACCTGACTTCCTTCAATCTCTCGAACGCCTCTGTTCCCCAGTTCAACTTCAACCCATCCAACTCTAATACCATGTCCAACTATCTCTCACCAGGCGACCCCGCCGTTATTGCCATTCGTCGAGCCAAGTCTGATGGTGGAGGACGTCCAGGTCATACACGTCTCTCTCGCTCAGAGGACATGACCTCCTCCCTCCTCTATCCTCCATCTTCTCAACAGGACTTCATCAACCGTCAGTTCCTATACCCACAGGAGACACTACCCTCTATCCGCGGTGGTCACAATCGCAGGGCCTCTTCCGGATCGCGTGGTGGTGGAGAGGGAAGCTGGGGCGCGTTGACGTCCAACCGACCCAGCCCATATCCGAGCCCATCTGCTAGTCCACGTGTGCGTTACGAAGACCTCCCCAACGTTCCTCTCACTGGTCGATCACCGTCACTGCTCCGACCTGATCCTCCTCAACAAAACCCCACCGGTTTGGTCGCGGTGTCGAAACAAACCGTGACGAGTGAACGCACAGCCGGTGCGAGTCACCGTCGCAGGAAGCAGGACGCCAACTTTTTGTGTCCTGTGCCCGGCTGTGGTAGCACCTTCACTAGAAGCTTCAATCTGAAAGGTGTGTTTGTCCCAAACGTGTTTTTACCTCATGTACCAACGAACTTCTTAGGTCACATGAGATCACACAACGAAGAGCGTCCCTTCCAGTGCAAGTGGCCGGGATGTGGTAAGGGCTTTGCTCGACAGCATGATTGCAAACGACACGAGCAGCTGCACTCCAACTACCGCCCATTCACTTGCGATGGCTGCAACAAGACGTTTGCTCGCATGGATGCCCTCAATCGACATCGTGAGTAGCTTTCCTTGTTACATCGTAATGAAACTGACCATTATATCAGTGCGCTCAGAGGGTGGCGCCGAGTGTCAGCGCGTTCTAGATGCTGCGAAGGACTCGGAGACAGTACCAATTCCCAAGACCGAAGACAATGGATGGCCTGGGATGAGCGTCATGGTATAACATCCTCACGATGTTTCGACATTTTACTCCACCGCAAGTCGGCCCATAATCGTTAATTTGGCTTCGATAATCTCAAGACATGTATCTAACCTCGCTCAACTGTTTACCATATACTCGGGACGCTCTGCGGTTTTTCTTTGTTCTTGTTTAGCCCTCGCTCCCGTCTATTCCCTCTGCATTGCTTCTGTGATTTGTTGTCACTTATATGATATTGATTGCAAGGTCCACCATTCCGGGTGTTGTGCGGTATTCGTACACTTCGTCCTTCGCTCCATCTGTTTCTCCTTCTTTATTACTTGTCTGTTGCTAGCTTTACCCCCACGATGTGATCACGACCGATTCTTGTAGCGTAGCCAAGGTAGATATTGGTGGGGCAGTCCTATCGTATTTATGTAAACTGAAATTATTCGATTCTTTGAAACCTCTCAGTAGTGACGACGGATCACTTTCTCTCGTTTAATTGGGCTTCGTCTGATATCGATGACCGCAGCGGCTGCGCATCAGAAGGACCTCGAGGCCTTCCTCCCACGTGCAGCGAGGCAAACATTAATGAAATCCTATGCACCGGCACCTCGAGTCGAGATACAATCATGTCCCTTGAACCTCGTTACACCGCCCCCCGTTGCGAGCGTTCGACGGGTTCGATCGGGTGAAAAGCGATGACATGACGGATCTGATTAGAAACAGAAAGGCTTCCTTGCCACCAACTTAGTTTAATGAATAGACAGATCGAGGTAAGTAGCTACATATCAGAATTCGTGCAACGGAAACGAATCGATTACCATCATGACTCGGATCAGTTTTTATTGATTTATTGATAGGGCCTATGACTCGGGGATGGATGGCTGGCTGGATGGCTGGATGGGCCCCGGGTCCTGGGGCATGTGTCAGTCGATGAGGGTCGTTCAATGCACTGCCTTGGGTGGTTGGTGCTAGCGCTGTTGTGGTATACCATACTTGAGTACGTGGTCGAGTCGGCGGGGAGAGGACATACCAAGTCTGGACGCGACGTACTACTAGTATGTGATCACGGTGATGATCGGTGTCAGCGCTGACCCGGACTGCTAGTGTTGTACATGAAGTACTGCCATGGCATACCGTTGTAACTTACTTTGTGGAGATCGTCTTTCGGGGCGGATGTTTTCTGTTCCTCGACTGATGGGACTTCGGACCGACCCGGATGTCCAAAAGGCAAGCGGCCTGTGCCACTCAATGAGACAGACTCTGTGAAGGGGATGGAGTCACGCGAGTACCATCGTCTGCCAACTTGAAGTGAGCTGTCCAGCCATCGTCGGTGTCGATTCTCGGGGAGTCGGACTCGAGGTCATTCAAACACTAGCCTGTACTTCCGACGAAAAAAAAACTGCAATCTCGATCCCGGCGTTCAAACTTTGTGGCGACCAACTCGGAGTCCGAGGTGAGTTGGAAAGTGAAGTTCGGGGTCCAAGTTGCTCTCCGCTTCTCCGTCCGTTCTATCACGATCACGGGCGTTGTACTGAGGCAAACGACGGTCTAAGTGGTACTTGGTAAGTACGATCCGATGCTGAGGTCAGTAACGACGGACCCGCCTCTTAGTACTTCGACTCGATTACAGTCGCCCCGAATCTGGATATATGCGTAGGTTTCAAACGAAGACGCAAGTTTTCTTGGACGTGCGCCTGCTTTTCTGGGTGCCGGACGCCACTGCATGATGCTAGTGTGTGTGCCGACGTTTAGGAACGTCCGACATTCTCGAGGCCCGTCGGAGGGTACCGTGTTATCATAACTCCAGAGGAATTGCCACTAACACACAAAAACTCTCGGGGTTTTTGTCGTGTGGTTAGGACCGCAGTCAGCATCAGATGGTTTCAGACCAGTGACAATGATCCGTGAGCGGCATCGTGGTCACCGTGATCAGTGAATGTGGTTGCGATCAAGCTGACCCAGTCAGTCAAGGTGGTATCCGGAGCTGCAATGTACTGCGAGTTTCACCCTAGTGAAGGGTGAACGACTGTCTTCATCCGACTCTTGGGTCTGCCTAGGGGAGACTAGATTTTCACTGGCTTTGCTTGAGGCGGACCCATTCATCCTCCAGGATCGACATAAATGCACGAGTCGGGCAGCCAACGCCACAGTCAATTTTCATGTCAGAGAGTAGATCGTGGATTCCAAGAAGCCGCGGCCCCGCGACGGAGAACCGTTTCCGTGAGCGCGCGTTTCCTCCAGGTTTGAGTTTTCTCGACTCCTTTCACCATTTTCACTGTCCGCCGATGACGTCGGGGGACGATAGGGTGGGTGATGGAAGACGTCAAGGTCTCGGTGGATTTGACGGGCCGATATTCACGTTTCCTTCCGGATGCTTTGGGACTTCGATGCTAACGGTGAGAAAACTCAATAAACCCGGGGAGAGGTTAGAAGCCCGGGGCCACGATGTCACGGTCAACCCAGTCGAATTGGTTGTTCCGCATCGTGGGCGAGAATAGATCGGCGCCACATTGGTTTTGCAGGGATCAAGTCACCGATACCGGGCGGCAAGATTCGATATGCGATCTATCATCATGAATCTCGACCAGAGTGAGGATGAGATGGCGAAACCCACGATGGGTTATTGGCGAGGTTTCCGCTTCACCACCGCTTTCCAAGGGATCGATGACAAGGGGATCGACGATCGGTCAGGTTATCCTTCGAGGTCTCCGAACGTCTCTGTCGTTAGTGGCGCTCGGGCTCTAGTAGGTCGCTGGGTGTCACAAGAGTCAACATTGATATCGCGGTCGCAATGCATCTCGCCGTCTTTCCCACTATACCTGCTGTGTATTCGAGCTATCATGAAACGGCCTGATGCATGATAGCTTGGGAAGCCCAACCGAAATCAATAGAAGCGTCAGATACGGTCCATACCATTAATCGATCAATCCCAGTAGACGATGCAGCGTCCAATTCGCGTCCACCAACGAAAGAACAAAGAGAGGAGAACAAAGGATATCATGATCGCACTATACCATCACGAATGCCAACATCGCAGACATTACCAAGCCCATCACGACTGAACCGCTCATGACGCGTAACCCAGTGGCATCGCTCTTGCTCGTCGGCGTCTCCAACCCGTACGTCGAGCCGTTCCAACAATATCTCTCCAAGCAAGTCGAACAAATTCCGCTCCTTGCGACACCTGTCCTGTTTCGCGCGCGGTCGACGACGGCGCATGCGAGGCAGGCAGGCCATTCAGGGTCCGTCGCAGCGCTTGCGTTCGCGAGGTATCCTTGTGTGCCGATGAGGTAGGATTGGTCGAGAATGGCTTGGAGGTCAGGAAGGGAGATGTTGCTTGGCTGCTGGTTCAGCAACGAAGGTTCGCCGTTATGTGGTGGACCACCGTTGGCGACGTAGATAATGATAGGCGCTTCCGTGCTGGAATCGCACCCGAAGAACGTTGGGCGTGTCGAGAGGTTCTGGGCGATGAATTCAGATACGTTGGTAGGAACAGGAGGGAAAGAGTATGCGGTTGGGAAGAGGGTGTTGATGCGATTTTGCGTGTTCTAGTGTACGTCGTGAGGGGATGTCTTTATGAAACAATCAAAAGACTACTTACGACCAAAGAACCACCTGCGGACCAGTACTCGTTTGGCCAGTCTTGGTTCTACGGAAATACTGCGATGAGAATGCGACTCTTATCTAAGAGAAATCGCTCACCGAATCGATAGCAAAGATCGTGTCAAGTCCTCGTGCTTTTACGAGCAAAGGTTGGATGGGAACAGCTTCTCCGTCACTTCCACCGTCGGACATCATGATGATCGTCTCGTTATAGTCGATAAACTGGCCCCTCATCGCTGCACCCTGGAATGGGTTAGGGAAGACCGATGAATCGAGGACGATGTCCCTTTGAGGGAGAGTAGCATTCAATGCAGTGACGACCGGGTAAACAGAGGAAGCCTCAAGGGCGGACATCTGAAAGAGGTGGATTTAGAGGGCTATTCGAATCTAACGCTTAGCGGTTCACTCACAGACGTGTTATAGAACGTGTTCCAGTCGCCTGAAGCCCCAGCGACAGTCCCTATTTGGTCGAGGTTGGTGACGCAGAGCGTCTCATTAGTTGTACCGAGATATTTCATCGGAGCGAACGCGGCGAGTGTAGGATCGTAGGAACCCATTTCAACTGGAGAAGGGAATAGTTGAGAAAAAGAACGCCTGCGTGAACCAGAGAAATCTTACAGATGTTGAGCTCAATGATAGGACTTGAGGTGGGGATAATGAAGCTGGAATTCAGAATCACTGTGGAGAAATTCGCATTGGGCGACAGCAAAGTCGCAACGAGGATAGGGAAGGGTTGCTGATAGGACGTGATAGACGGTCTACGAGGCAATGTCATCCACCGCGCGACCGAATCATCCCACATGACTTACAAGCTAGCAACCCCTGACCAGGTATACCCGGCACCGTGGACGAGGGTGGTGTCGTTGAAGTTAGCAGCGGTAGTGCCATTGACAAAGTGACGGCCGTTATCACGCGACGTGATGTCGTTGAAGGACACGGCAAACCCTGCCTCGTATTTGCCACGAATCTCCTCAATCAAAAGTTGGAGATATGCGTTGTTCATTGTACTGTTTAGGTACGGTGTTTGTTGGGTAATCTGTGTAAGCCAACCACCCCAAGCTTCGGGGTCAGTAGAGTTGGTACCGAAGGCAAGAGCCTCCATGGTTGGGAAGTTGGCTTGGGCGAGAGACCCCACGAGATTGGAGCCACCCGAGAGACCGGTAAGGTAACTGGCTGCTTGCAACAAGCCACCCGTCCCGAGCGCGACCGATGTTTCGTTTCGTGCATCGAGTACGTTGAGCAAACCTGCGCCGAACATCGTTGCACGCCATCCTCCACCACTACATGCGATACCAAGATTTGGATAATTCGCACCCGAGGTACCGTTTCCGCTCAGAATGGTGGTGACATATTCTGGTAACGATGCTCCGGTAGCTTGGAGGTTGGAGAGGTATGTTTTCCAAGCAGCAGGAAGGACGTTCGTCTTGCGACCAGTTATGTAGGCGGTTTCCTCGGATCCAAGAGTCTGACTACCGGGCGCGCCGGCTTTCCGCACAAGGCTAAAGCCGCTCGGGCAAGCGCTAACGACTGGTGTATAGGCTTGGCTAGCAGCCGTTTGGGCGACCGCAAGAAGAGGGAGAGACACTGAGACTGTAAGAAGGGTCAAGAGCATTGCGTCTGTGAATAATCACGATCACGAACGGACATGGGTATAAGTACCTAAAGACATGGGACATTATATGTCCCATGAGGCTTTCGAGAAGCGACACGGAAGGGCGAGGTTATAGAGATCAAGAACATGTGACCGATTATCCTAACTCGCGGTGGAACATGCCTTCTTGCCGAAGTTCTGGCGGGTCACAGTGAATCCTCGGGGAAATTGAACGGCTAACACAAAGACGATTTAGACGATGAAAACGAAAAAAAAAAAAGACATGAGATCCAACGAAAATCATCGACGATGTGGAATCGACGACGGGATCAGGTGCCTTTTGTATTTCGTTGACCAACCGGAATAATGTCGAAGATAAGAACACACCTAAGTACATTATGAGATTGGTTCAACCATATAATATCGAGGGCGTTTTTCTCTGCTGGTAAGTGGGCAGCCTCGGATGATTCTGCCACCACGGACGCCGGGACGTCAAGTCTGTGACCATAGACGCGAGTGAACTACGGGAGAATCACCGTTCCTTCAGCCCCGGCCCCACTGGAGTCATCAAATATATGATGGAATCCAATTCCGAAGGACCAGTGCCCTTCGTGTCAAATGATCTCCAGCCTAGAATGTATTCGGCAGCCTGCCAGTCGTTGAGAGGAGATCCACCAAGCTCCGGCGGTTTTCCAGCCCTTCGACCGCGAGCTCGTGGTCAAGGAACTTGTGAGGCTGTATATCAGATGGGCCCGAGGTGAAGAGGTTCAACTTCTTGTTCAACGTTCAACTTTGGCAAGTGGATGATGGGTCTCCAGGGGTCTCCGGTCTCCATTCATCTGACCCTGAGCCGGCGGCACTGTGACAGCCTGAGGGATGTCCGCCGGTCAACTTGAAGGCCCCATTCGTCCTTGTTGGCAGGTAACCCCTTCTCCGTCGCTCATCGCTAAGGTGAGTGGATGATGTCGATGAGAATAGGTCGGTTTGAAGGTTAATGCCATGTTTCACGGTCTGACTTTGACTCGTTCGTCGAAAGTCACGCGTACTTACTACTACTAGTATGGCCTTCAAAGTATCGACACCCTCATAGAAGATTCGGTATGATACTCGTTCTCCTGGACGGCGAAGACGAGAACTTGAACTCAGATGCCTGAGGTTGGCTCGATGCATGCAACCCAATAACAATCAAAGGAGTAGTAAAACGGTACGTGACTACAATTTTGACAGTTATCCACCATGACAGCGTCAGGGTACTTGGTGTCGGGATCATCGGACCAGGACCGCGAGCTGGATGGCTTACTATGTATCGGTCATATGCCACATGATACTTACTGTCAGGGTGAGTGCTGATGAATGCCACAGACAAGCAATCTCATCATGATGTACCCCCGTACTAAGCGTCAGCTCAAACCTTTCATCCTTCGGGCTCTGGGTTTTGTTGGAGTACTCAATCTACTCGTGACGCTCACTCCGGCGATGATTCTTAGAAGAAAATCCTGGCAGGGAACAAACGGAGGCATAACGCTCCGCCAGCCGCCAATTCCGTCATATTGGTGGGCTTTACGATCCATGTCAGCATCTCACTTTCTTGTCAGCCTCATGCCATCTACCGTGTATATAACCGTCTCGATGCACTCGCCATCTTTCTGAACCCATCATCGTCGACGACCACTCAAGATGAAGTTGGCTACGATACTCGAGATCGTTCTATCACTAGCAATCGTCGCTCATGGAATACCCACACAATCTGGCCAAGCTCGCCACATACCCCTGAAGCGAGCGACATCTGCAAGTCCGTTGGGTGCCGAGAGAATAGCGCGACTCGTCTCGTTCACTCATACGTACGTTTCCTCCATCCCTTTTCGTTCGCTGTGCTCAACATTCACTGTGGTGTTCAGGAAGTACATGAGCACCTTGGCGGCGTATGAGAGGAATACAGGTTCTAGCCATCCGCTTGACACGCTCTCGAGATCCTCTTCGGTCGACATTTCGGCACGTGGAGACGTCGCTTCCTATCAAAATTACGAGCAAGAGCTGTGGTATGGGGAGATTACTATCGGTACACCACCTCAAACATTTACGGGTGAGAAGCCTGTTCGTCAGATACATGTCCTCACGCTGATGTCTTCCCGTGGACAAGTGGACTTTGACACCGGCAGCTCAGATTTATGTGAGCCCATTCTGATGAGTCGGGAAACGCGCGTTTTTGACCATTCTGATTAGGGATCCCGGACACCTCCTGCGTGGATTGTCTTGGACATAGACAGTACCAGTTTTCCAGCTCATCGACTTCTGAGACCACGGGAGAACCCTTTGTTCTGCAATACGGTTCGGGAGATGTCGGCGGAACTCAGGACGTAGACACAGTTGAGGTCGCCGGTTACCAAGTAGAATTCCCTCATTGATGTCCGGGCGTGGCTAACTTGACCCACTAGGTCCCCAACCAAGTATTCGGGGCTGCATCGGTTATTTCGCCAACGTTTTCCCGAGAGTCAACTCCTTTCACTTCTGGTTTCCCTGCCGACGGACTCTCTGGCCTAGCATTCTCCCAGATCTCGGAATTCAGTCGTCTACCGTTGACGGGGAGCTTCTTCGAGAGCAAGATTCTGCCTCACAATTACTACAGCTTCAAGCTTTCCACCGATCCTGGACGTAGCGAGTTGACTATTGGTGACATGGACCCCGCGTCTTTCAAGGCTGACACACTCGTCGATGTACCCGTAACGACAGTCGGTTACTGGCAAGTCCTCATGGATGCGCTCAAGAGTCCCGCTGGCCAAGTTGCTGAGAGCATCGATGCGGTCATCGACACTGGTACTACACTTATCGTCGCGCCGACAGCGATCGTCGACAACTACTTTTCGAGCATTCCTGACGCTCAGCCCACATCGGGTGGATTATGGACGGGTAAGTCAAAGACTGCTTGTCCAGCTTGGAGTTCAGTTATTCAACGTGCCGCAGTTCCGTGTGACAAGATTGATGGGACGGCGCCCACGCTGAGATTTGGAGGGAAAGACTTCCCGGTCCTCCCTGCAGCATGGAATCTCGGCCCAGAGAGTGAAGGATCCACAGCCTGCGTAGCTGGGCTGTCTTCGACGTCAGATTTTAGTGAGTTCGGGACTTGCCTTGCTCGACGCTCATTCATGCCTTCGAACCTTTGCAGACTTTACTATCGTCGGGGACGTTTTTCTACAATGTGTATATTCTGTTTTCGATTTTGACGATCCGCCAAAGGTGAAGTTCGCGGAACTTGCTTTATGATCACGTTTCTTCCTTTGCCTTCGTTCGTGATTGGACGCTTGTTATTCTTGATAAGGCCCCGTATTTTTACTAGAGATGTATTGGAGCAAATTCCCCGCTTGGTCAACAGTCCTTTGGTTGTACATCATTACTGCATGCAGAGCGTACGATGCAGACTTGGGGGACAACAGTCTTGTAACGAAGTTATCGCTTGGTGGCTCTGAAGGCCTGTATGAGAATTTTGATTGGTGGACGCACATCCTGTTTATGGGAACAAAAAATGTCGAATTTTGCTCGCTTAGGCAGTGCCGACTTGGAGATAGGGTAGCCTGAGAGTGGGTTAGATCTTTCTCGGTAAAAGTCGTGATGGGAAACTCCATTGAGCGGATCGATTGACGGCCGCCGAAGTCGTGGATATGAAGATTGAGTTCAGCTCTGGGTTGACCCTTTTCTCCTTTTCTTCCACGGTGTCACTCCGCGTGTGTCCGGACATCGTCCAACTCGTTCCACGCTCGCGAAGACAGTCTCCACCGTGCATCCCCGATAACATCCTGCTCAAACTAGACCCATAACGTGCAACGTATAGGCGGATTTTGGACCGAACGAGCGCCATGTCCTTCCCCGCCCTGCAAAAAGGCACTCCAATCTCAGCCTTCACAAACCAAGCTAACCTTCCGACTTTTGTCCCAACTTCACCCGCGTTGAGGGGTCAACCGCAACCGCGACCGCGACCGCAACCTCAATCATCTTCATCCACCTCTGGCCCACCCCCTGCTGGTCCAAGTTCATTCAAAGCACCCGCCCACAAACATGCACACCATTTACATTCCATACCACCCCGAGAGAAGTCGACGAGAACCCTCATCATAGATCATATGCTCTGGGTCCACGCTCGAACGAGATTCGCTCAAGCTCGTGCAGAACTCGGCATGACAGATCGTACCGGCGGCCCATCGTCATCAAACTATCGTCTTCGAGAACGGCCGGAGCAGTTCGAGGAAGAAGACGAGGTAGCGAGCGACTGTGAAGATATTGACCAGTTGAAAGCCAGAAGGACAGGTCCTGAACATCCACATCAAGAAGACGAGGATGCAAGATTGCAAAAGCAAGAGCTTGTTCTCGCAAGAACTCTCCGACTGCGGGCGATCGCAGTCGAAAAGGTTGTCACCGCCATGCTAGATCAACCCCCACCGGTCCCTGCAATGGCCGATGATCTACAATCCCCGCCAGGCTCTCCCAAGAGATCAAAACTTCGGTCCGCGCCAAAAACATCCCATCCACATACGCTGCCCAACGGCGTCCGACTTCGTCTAGCACTTGGCACCGTCATCAACGATCTGTTTGCTCGCCAAGCACTCATGGAACCGTATCGACACCACCACCATCCGCCACCAATTGTCGTTTCCAACAACGCTACTTCGGAGAAGGGATCATCTGATTCTTTCACTCCAACTAGTTCCCCGCTCCTTGAAAATCCCTCCCCTCATCCATCCACACTCGCAAGCAGTCACTCATCCGGAGGAGCCACCGGTATGCTCCCCCCGTCTCTGTTCCTCCTTGCATCAATCTCGTCAGGCTCGGCCGCCTCACCTTCTCCATCCCCTTCAGCGGTCCCGACTGACCCTTTCCCTGCCTTGCAAGGGCAGGTCGTTGTATGTCTTTTTCCACGTTTCACTTTTGTTGACGATTCACGATTTGTCAAGCAACAGGGGGCTCAAGACGTTCTGAAAGACAGGATCCGTAACTACTACATGGAGGGCACAGACCCTTCAACGGCAAACTCTCCGCCTGCGTTGCGCTGTCCGAGACATCTTCATACAGGCTGTGAGATTTGTGTGGAGGCGAAACACCCTGTCAAAGCGCCAGGAGGACCGGCGAAGGGGAAAGGACCGGCTTGGGGTGGCGAGACGACATCACGTCCTCCTCCCCAAATTGGCTCAGGGAAGAGCATGGGTGGGAGCGGTGGCGGGATTACCGGCTGGCAGGATGGGAGTGGCATCGGTTCCGGGCTTGCCCAACCGGGGGTTAACGGCAGCGTATTGCGCAGGAAGTCGAAATGGTTTCAGCAGGATCCTGAAGAGGCGAGCCATAGAGGATCAGGGGCCGGAAACACACGTCTCACGGACCTGATTCCCCGCTTTTTACGTTTGTCAGCGCTTGTTGCCATGGAATTTGGTGAGGAGCTTGGAGAGGATGAGTATGAAGGCGATGTTCAAGGAGAGAGGTCTGGGAACATACGATTTCCGACCCCCACAACCCCGCAGGTTCCAAAAGCGCAATCAGATAGCGGAACTGGTCCTCTTCGGCCCTCCAGGGAGTGGTACCTGCTGTTTGCAGGACTTCTTACTCGGGCTGCCCTAGAAGGTTACCTCACTGGTGGTTGGCGTGGGCCTGATGCTGCTGCCTGTCTGCTTTCAGTGGGCTTGGAGCTTGCGGGCGATCCATTGAGTGATGAGGACGATAGTGGCGAGTTGGCATTCGAGTGGTTTGATCCAGACGAGCTCCCTACGCTGAGAGAGGCAGCGCAAATCATGTTCCCCGGATTAGGTCGGGCGGCCAATGGTCTACCCCCACGCAAGGAATATGCAGAGGCTGAATTCGAAGCTGAAATGAAGGAACGACTGCGAAGGGTGAGTACGTCAAGTATTCGCATGATTTGCACTCACCGATCATTCGTCGTTAGTTTTACACTATTCCTTCCTTGACTCCTGACTTGTCGACACATATGGAGGATTTGGCATGGCATTACCCCGCTGAGCCTGTCGAACGAGCTGCTCTTCGGTTTTGCGAGGCGATCGCAAAATGGAGGGGCAAGCCGGAATTGGAAACCGTAAGCATCGCTGTCTGCATTGACTTACCATCTCATACCCCAACTATAGTATAAGAAGAAGCCCAGGGAGTCTGCCACGCTTGGCATGACAATCGAATCCCTGGTTCATTCCAATCCCACAAGTCCAACCTCTAGTACTTTTCCTACACAATCAAGCGCGCCCAAATCCAAACGACCGCCAATCGAGCAGTATTTCATTCTCCCCCAGTCACTCACCGGGCGTAAGCGAAGGCGCTCGATATTGGAGGACGGCGATCGGTCTTCTAAGAAGGTTCAATCGTGATGGCTGTGGCGTCGTGGCGTCGTGACTTCCAAGGTCTGAGGTGTTGCCCTATCACGGGTGTAACTTACCTGCATTTTTGAGTAGTTATTGTTATCGACTTTTTATGTTTCGTCCGTGGACTTTTAGATTTCTCGTGGAATGATATGCCCGTGTCTCGCGCTGTGACGGAGATATGGTTTGGCATCACGGTATGGACCCACAGAATGTGCCTTCTAAGAAGGATACATTTGATGTTTCACATTCCACGCGAAGGCATCGTTGGCACATCGTCAACGTTTCCGCTCTCGGACGAGTGAAACATATGGGCAAATGCCATCTAACCACTTTGCGCGCGCGAACCGTTGATGTTTCTCCAGCATTTAAAGCCGATGGTTTCCGAGCGCCGCGCAAACTCTGCACGCAAGACATCACCTCGTTCTACGCCTAATATTTCATCCCCGATCTGCGCCATGGATCGCCTCACTGGAATAGCTTTGATACTGACACCAGTGTTCATCCTTTTTGTAACCTCCCTCATGAAGAGGAGGAGGATGGGTAATCCAGCTGGTCTTCCGTTGCCTCCTGGTCCACCCCGACTTCCGATCATCGGAAACCTATTCGGGATCAAGGACCTAGGAGCCCAATGGCTGACCTACGCCGAATGGAGCAAGAAATACGGTATGTACTGTGCTTACTACGTTCTGGCTTCCACCAATCTGTTCCTCTAGGCGACCTCTTGTACATTGAGATTCTTGGTCAGAAAGTACTTGTCATCAACTCTGAGAAGGTTGCAGAGGACTTGCTGGACAAACGGTCTCAGAATTATTCAGATAGACCACAAGTGCCGATGGTCACTCTGTAAGCTTCGTTTCGAGGATCCCGTGCCGCTCTTGATATCGGTATCTGACCACTGGTGTTTCTGTAGAATGGGATGGGAGTTTAACGTCGGGTTCATCCCGTACGGACCTTCGTGGAGAAAGCATCGCAAGGCGATGCACCAAACACTGAACCAACACGCGATGCTCGACTATCGTGGTATTCAGCTAAAGAAGGTCCATCAGTTTCTCAAGAATCTCCTGAGCGCACCAGAGGATATGGAGGTTCACCTTAGGACGTAAGGCAACCCATCACTGATTGCCTCCGAGGTGTTTGCCTTCTGACATGGGAATGATCGGTTGTTTTTTTGTTTTGTTTCTTGTGCTAGGTTCACCGCTTCGACGATCATGACTGTCGTTTATGGATATGAGATGGCACATCGGAATGATTTGTTCGCCTCGATTGCGGATCGTGCGAGTGAGATGTTGACTAACTCGTTCTTCCCCGGTGCTGCCCTCGTGAACGCGTTTCCCGTCCGTGGGTACCCACACCGTCTCTATGTTCATCGTGATGTACTGACTCAACGACGCTGCGGTACAGTGCAATATCTCCCCGAATGGTGCCCTGGTGTTGGATTCAAGAAGTATGCAAAGATATGCAGGAAGCTTACCCGAGAATTGCGAGATCATCCATATGATTTCGTTAGGAATCAGATGTCGGACGGGATTGCGCCGCACTCGATGGTTTCGGAGATGATCGAGAAAAACGAAGAAGAGGTCGTCATCAAGTCTGTCGCAGGGACGACTTATGCTGGTGAGCAACAGTCTCAGAGCGACTTTCGGGTTAGTTAACTTGGCAAACGGCCACGTCGAAGCTGCGGTCGAAACGGTGGGTTCATACTATGTGTTGGGTGTTATTTGCGTGTTCATGAGTGTGCACAGTCGTCATCTGCTCTTTCGGCTTTCATGATGGCCATGCTCATGTTCCCGTCGGTGCAAAAGAAGGCGCAGGCGGAGATCGATCGCGTCACGGGTGGTAACAGGCTCCCAGATTTCTCCGACCGCGAGTCCATGGTCTATCTCGAAGCGACTTACAGGGAGGTGCTGAGGTGGTGCCAGGTTACCCCGCTTGGTATGTAGGATAATGTCGCCGGAATCCGAGTTGTTGCTGATTCGATGACGACTATCCTTCAGGTGTGCCGCACATGACCACTGACCATGACGTGTATGAGGGGTACTTCATTCCCAAAGGTGAGTATGTTGCTTGCGTGCATGATAGGCGTTGATGTTTTTGGTTAGACACGGTCGTCTTCGCTAACATCTGGTGAGCCGATTCGTCGCATATGTCCTGGTGAACCTGATCGTCTGTCGTTGAAGGTCGATGACCCACAACGACAAGAAGTATCCCGATCCCATGAGATTTATGCCTGAGAGATTTATCGACGCGAAAGGTAACCTCACCAATGATATCGCTGAACAGCAATTTGGCTTTGGAAGGAGGTGAGCGATAGTTCAGATTGAATCCACTGGTATTCGCCCACTCATCACGGGCAACGCGCAGGATCTGTGTTGGGAAGTTCCTGGCCGAAGCTTCCGTCTGGATAGTCATCGTTTCCTTCTTGGCAGCTTTCAATATCAGGCCCGCGAAAGATGAAAAAGGAAATGATATTCCAGTTGAACCTACCTTTACGCCAGGCATTATCATGTCGGTGTCAACGTCTTTGCAGTCTCTTGAATTTGCTAACGTGTCTACGTTGATCTGATAGTCACCCGCAGCCATACCCTTTCTCGATTACACCGAGATCGCCTCACGCAGCCGAACTCGTTCAATTGACCGTGCATGACGCTTGAGATGGAGAATTTAACTTACGGAAGGTGAATATAAGTACCCGCGATCGCCGCTGGGTGTACGTTTACTTGTGTTGTACGGTGTTCACGCATCCGAACTCGTTCAACAACTTGAAACAGTGTACTAGTATGATACTTGGGATGAAGAATGTTTTAACTTACGGACGATCAACACACACGATCGCCGCTGGGTGTACGAGGCCTGAGAGTCCGAGTTCTTGAAGGTTCTTCAGTTACATACTACTTTGAAAGTGGGACGCGCGCAGGTCGCATTTTGTGACCGCGATCGATCTGTAGCATCATGGCAGTGACGCGGCAATCGATTAGCTAGTCGCACGGCGGCATCGTGAAACCGAGGCATCGCCAACCTGCCACCAGTACTACCATACTAATGCACGTTCTATTTGATGGTGAAACCTTGAACAGCAAATTAGGCATGGTGAGTTGATGGTGAGAGTGAGTTTCTCACTGGGCTTGAAGTTCCGACTCATCACTTGGCATGGCATTTTCCGGTGTGCTCTGAATCAGCCTCCTCCGAGAGTCCTGGCATCTAAGAATGTACTAACTTGAAGTAGTACGAGAAAACGTCTCCACCCTTCTCCACCGCCACCTTGTCCGAAACACGTTCCCTGACGATCATACACTGCATATGGTGCGTCTACGGACGCGTTGCATTCCATCTCGGACGCACATCATTCCAATCCAACAGTGAGCTCATGGCAAACCGGTGCGTTGGAAATAATGGAAACTCTGTTTTGATAGTACTCACGCTGATATAAAAGGTGAGTTTCCTGGGATGGCTGCCTGAGCGCCGGTGGTGTCAGGAACTTGGATGGATTTCGTGATGCCTGGCAGACACTTGACAGATGCCCTTTCAAATCAAGTTAAACCCATTGGCACCCACTGCCATTGTGTCACTCCAGGTACCATTCCTTTCCAAGCCAGTGACACTAACATCACTGTGGGCGCAGAGAGTAAGACGGTCAGAACAAATTGCTTCTGACCGCGAGCGAGTTCGCGTGTGACATTCGACAGCTGCATGCGCAGAGAGTCGGACATAGCCAGAAATATGAGGTGAATAGTCACTATATGGTGGTGCCATAACTTGAACTTCAAGTTGGTAAGTATAATTCATAGAATGTTGGTTTGAACTTTCAAGTTGTCAGTGCCTTTCATGACTCGGCGGCGGCGGCGGCGTGCGTCGCTCGCCGCATGAGGCCACCCAAGCGAGTTGTTTATCAGATGCCCCAGACCTTCGATCCTTCTCACACCGTGCCGATAATGGAACAATTGGACGGACCGAGACGTTTTCAAGAAGGTTCGGTGCCACTGCATACTACCTGCCCGACTCTTCTAACTTACAATGTTTCAGAATGCTCGGAAAGATACGGTATAAGCTGTCTCACCTTCTTAGGGCCACTCCGTACACCCCCTCCGCGAGACTGAAACATGCAAACGGAACTTGACAGTGAATTTAGCTTAAACCAATGAAATGAACTTATCATCCTGGCATATAGCCCTGGGGGTATACTGCCTTCTTTCTCTCACCCTATTCTGCGCCATGGATCGTTTCACTGGAGTAGCTTTGATTCTGACACCAATTTTCATCCTCTTTGCGAGATCTCTCATCAACAAGAGGAGAGACAATCCATCCGGGTTACCCTTGCCCCCTGGACCACCCCGGCTCCCAATCGCTGGGAATTTCTTCGGGATCAAGGACCTTGGAGCGCAATGGTTGACCTACACCGAGTGGAGCAAGGAATATGGTATGTGATCGCATTGTTTCTTCGGTATCGAACTCATCATGTCCATCTAGGCGACCTTCTATACGTCGAGATATTCGGTCAGAGGATCCTCATCCTCAACTCTGAGAAAGTTGTCGAGGACCTTATGGACAAACGGTCCCATATTTACTCTGATAGACCACAAATCCCCATGGTCAAACTGTGAGTTTTGTCCGGGGCTGCTCCTCTCTTACCAGCTGACGGAGTGTAGAATGGGCTTTGGTTTCAACATCGGATTCCTTCCATACGGTCCAGAATGGCGTAAAGGAAAGAAGCTCATGCACACCGCACTGAATCAGCATGCTATCGTCAATTATCGGGACATCGAAATGAACAAGGTTCATCAATTCCTGAGGAATCTCTTGCATGTACCAGCCGAAATGGAGGAACATATCAAAACGTAAGTGCTTTCGTCGGGGTATAATATGTATCCTAAGTAAGTTGCGGATAGATTCAATGCTTCTACGATTATGAGTATCCTCTACGGATATGAGATGGCGCCTCGAAACGACCCGTTCGCGTCGCTTGCAGACCGCGCAACCGCGATGTTGACCAACTCATTCTTCCCTGGTGCTGCCATGGTCAATGCCTTCCCTGTCTGTGAGTACCAAGACTCTCTCTTTCGTTTCGCAGCATTCACATTATATCAAGTACAATATTTGCCTGAATGGTTCCCTGGTGCTGGATTCAAGAAATATGCACGCGAAT
Source organism: Chalciporus chontae (assembly GCA_038089555.1). Lineage (NCBI taxonomy): Eukaryota > Fungi > Basidiomycota > Agaricomycetes > Boletales > Boletaceae > Chalciporus > Chalciporus chontae. The sequence goes on from JBBPLD010000003.1 coordinate 158,455, forward strand.
GTAGCAGACTTACACGAGAGTTTAGAGACATGCCTTATGATTTCGTTGGGAAGCAGATGGCGGACGGGACTGCGTCGAATTCTATGGTGTCTGCTATGATCGAAGGGAAAGAAGACGAGGAAGTTATCAAAGCTGTCGCTGGAACAGTCTACGGTGGTGAGTATCGAGCACCTTGTGACAAACGTGATATCTCTCGACTTACCAGACGCCCCTCGAAGCTGCCATCGAAACAGTGAGCGAGACACTTGGTGTGTGTGGAGGTTTGCATGTTGACGATAATCATAGGCGGCGTCTGCTCTCTCGGCCTTCGTCATGGCTATGATTATGTTCCCAGCTGCACGACAGAAAGCGCAAGCTGAAATTGACCGCGTCACGGGAGGGAACAGGCTCCCAGACTTTTCTGACCGCGAAGCTTTGCTTTACATTGACGCAGTTTGTCGGGAGACGCTGAGATGGTCTCAGGTCGCGCCGCTCGGTAAGGACCAGTGAGTTTGTGCTTGGCGACGTCGCTAACACCAATTGTCGACGACTGTTATCACACAGGGGCACCACACATGACCACTGAACCTGACGTGTATGAAGGGCATTTCATTCCAAAGGGTAGGTACAATTGTCTTCTACCCTTTATGATGTTGACATATTTGATCAGGCACAGTCGTCTTTGCCAACATCTGGTGAGACACCTGTGACACGAGTCTGTGTCTTGTCTTTCAACTAAATTCTTCCCAAAGGGCCATGTCGCACAATGAAAAGAAGTACCCCGATCCCCTAAAGTTCATACCTGAGAGATACATCGATGCTGAAGGACATCTTACCGATGACCTCGCTGAGTATCAGTTTGGCTACGGACGGAGGTGCGTGAGTCTGGACAGCTCATTTACTTTATCTGATTCCGCGCACGCGAAATCTAGGGTCTGTGTTGGGAAGTATCTTGCCGAGGCCTGCATCTGGATAGCCATAGCCTCCATTTTGGCAGCCTTCGACATCAACAAGGCAAAGGATGAAAACGGACGTGAGATTGATGTTGTACCCAAGTATACACCAGGCATTATTACGTGAGTGTAAGGGAATCAAGTGAGGAAGCAAGTCCTGCTAACGTCTATCGTGATAATACAGTTATCCGAAGCCATATCCCTTCTCGATCACACCTAGGTCCACTCGCACAGCTGAACTCGTACAGCAGACCGGGTGATGAATAAGACAGACCAGCTGTTCGTGTACAAATACTCCAGATACATGACATAGTCCACGGTCTGTGATGTTGTACGGTAAGTTAGTGATGGTTGTGTTAGTGTGGAGTACAATAAGGTAGTGTTTGTAAGATCCGTAGCTCATATTTAACGTGTAAGCATGGAAATCCGTATGAATATTATATCCTAAGGCGTAAAAATCAGATGTCAAGAACGGTCGTTGTGTAGGATGGAAGCTCACCACCGTGGTTGAATTTGTCGTTCTGGATACAGGTGCATCATGATTTGGTCTGTAATGAACTCCGCCTTGACTTGAGACGTAGATGGTCTGTGGCCAGCATAGGATGGCTGTCTCATCAAAGGTGGTGGTTGAGTTTGCCCAGCGTTGCTCGGTGGAGTAGGACGAATGACATTGCCATAGCGAGGCGCTTGAGGGTATCCGAGGCGTAATCTGTCGTCCGCCCCGATGTAATCAGGCGTAGCATCTCTTCCCCGTCGACGGGGGTTCGGATCAGGTCTGCGCCTCTCTGATATCGTGCGCTTTCTCTGTTCCTCCTCCGCAGCTTTGCGTGCCATCGCCGTCTCTCGAAGATAGCGGTCCGTTTCTTGTGCATGTGAGGAGGAGATCTTGTAGGCGCCTTCGCAGAAGAAGCCGCCTGGGACGCCACGACATTGATAGACGCCCTTGACGGTTTGGGGGCTGTTTGCGTAGGTGCATTCGCGTTGGGAACATTTGTTATGGTATGGCGAAGGCCAACCGGGTGGAAGGATTGTGGTCTTTGGCTTTCTAGAAACTGGAGTGTGACTATCATCAGTAGCTGCGCGAAGGCCATGGAGGCGTGCGTAAGTCGAAGATGCGGACACTTACAGAAGATCATGATAGTTCGTCAAGGTGCGGAAGAATGTTTAGTGAGAAGGACTGCGCTTATACCTCGCACAGGCTTATGAAAGGAGGCGCACGCCCGAACATGCATTAAAATCGTGTTAATGTGATGAGGTCACTTCGCAGGAGAGATGCATCGCCGCATCGCAGTACAATTATCAGGTGGCGCTTTTTCTTCGTCAGCATCTACTGATCCGGGTCGAGCAAACGATCTCCACAAAGGTATTGAACCCTCGGACATGCCAGTCTTGAATGTGCTGGAAGGTCGGTGACCCTTCGAAGGGCCGGAAAGGATGGGTGGCACATCACCGAGGACGATCGGGAGTGGCCGGGTTAATCGGTGTGAGATGAACGCTTGCTGTGACGGAAGGGGAAAGCAGTGCCGGCTGTACCCAGGCCACGATGTGAATCAATATCCTCCGTACTACAGAATAGCTTTCCACTGCACGCAGTGATGGGCCGAGCTAAAACGCAAATACTCCAATGTTGGGATTTGTTCGGTCTCTTGTCATGACCGCGGCACGAGGGTGGTCTGCGTTAAGATTCTCCATCGACGTCGCAGGTCGAAGGCATTAGTCATATCATGCTAGAATAGCGTAAACCTCGCAGGTCATTGGGGTAATACATTCAATCCTCGAGGAGGACATGAGGCCAATCAAGGGGGACGGACGTAGCTCGCGAGTTGCGCTTTCAGGAGATCATAGTACAGACCTGAAAGAAGATTCCCAGTTTGGATCCCTGAGTTCCCGACCTTCCTTCAAAATTCAAGGTGTCAACCATTCAACGGCCCGGCCCGGTAGTGGTTATCCACGTGGCAGTGTTTGGCAAAGGCTTTAGAAATCAACAAACCATTCAACCTTCATTGAATCATTCAGTGGCACTTTGTTGTTTCACGTGTAACCGATAACCACTGGCATTTGATTCAGATGCCGCAGAAGCGAAAGGCAGACGCCGAGCTAGTGGAGGGACTCTCTGACCGCAGCAAGGGTCCCTCGAACAAATTCACCCTATCCTATCCAGGCCTTTCGCACCCGCCTTCCAAATCGCCCTCGTTCCAACAACCAACCCAGCTATTGACTTTTTCGTATACCCCCGATCACGTTCTTGAATTCAACGATTCTGCTCTGCGCTATTACATCGACCCTCCACGTGGAGCCGACCTTGGATATGGCTATGATAGATGGACTCGACGGCCAGACAAGCGCAGTCGAGTGGATGCGCTTTTGCGGGCGTGGTCGAAGGTAAAGAGAAACATGTCAGATGGGACATCGACCCAGTCGAGAGTTCCCGACATCGGCGTGATCTGTTGGAGAGGGATTATGACCAAGTGAGGCTCTTTCATCGTCGATCCGCATCGCATCATTGTTTATATTCGCTTCGCCCATTCTTGTGAGAAAGGATGCTCACAGCGCCTTATGAAGAAAGAGATGGATGGGAGCTCAATGTTATGCGTGTTGGTGGGACCTTCTACCTCGAGGAGCATGCGAGCGAAGAGAAACTCAAGGAGAAGTAAGACGAGTCCTTTCAATATCGCGCGATATTCACGAAGTATTCAGAAATGAGATGGCTCCCCGTCAACGACTTCAGTCATACTACGGATATGCATTTGAGTCCTATTGCACGACCTCGACCCCGGGCCGCCGAGAGCATGTCTCATCACATGTCCAAGGGTGGGGCGGAGACGTGAACACCAATGTCCAGTGGTGTAGTGTTGTGAAAACCAAGCTTGGTGAACGTAGGATAGTGATTGGAGGAGAGGTGGATTGCGTTCGTGGTATGTTCAAATTCAGGTGCATTCTCGAAGTTCGAGTTCGAGTTTATGGCGGGCATCACAGGGAAGTACTCGGGGAACACGGATAATTTCGTTGAATTGAAGACGTCAATGTCTATCCGAGGACACTGGGATCATGTCAAGTTCGAAAAGTATGTCGACCATGATTTTTCCAGAGCATGTTACTTATTGTCCATCTAGAAAGCTTCTTAAATTTTATTTCCAGTCGTTCCTTCTGGGAGTTCCAGTAAGCTGATCGGGTACGTTGTTGTTGCTGGCCAATGACTTTTTACCGCAAGGAAATCGTCGTTGGTTTTCGGAAGCCATCCGGGGAACTCGTGACTACCCAATCACTCCGCACAGTCGAGCTACCCCGACGCGTCCGCGGCAAGCCTGATGCTTGGGATCCGCTCATTTGCCTCGATTGGGGAGATAGATTTCTCTCCTTTCTGCAAGACATCCTGCCCGAGAGTACAGGGAAGGATGTCTGGCGTGTCACGTTCACGCCCAAGGTAGGCATCAGTGTTGGCATACTTGATGAAGCAGGCCTAGCGGAAGTTTCTGGAGGCGATGATCGGGTCGGCTTCCTGCCTCAGTGGTACTGGGATGAGATAGTACCCCTTTCGCATGCATCGGGTTCCGCGTCTTCCAGTCATGATCAAAGTCCGCCGCGGCAAACGTCCGGGATCCGTGCTAGTGGCGTTCCAATTGGATGGCGCATTTGATCCAGGGGAAATCAGCTGACGTAGTGCATCATCGGCTGTTATCTCGCTGGCCGAATTACATCCCTGACTGCTGTTCCTGCTTGCGTCATGCGCCTGTACGTCCGCGTGAACTCCGGAGGCTGTCTACTGAATTAGTCGGGCTTACACCTGATGCTTCGGGGTATCCGGCATTGTGACCCGATCTAGCTCAACATGCTCCGGAAACCCGCGTCGATGTTCACGCTGCACGCGCCCATCTGCAGGCCTGGTCTGATCTAACCCTGGTAAGAGCGAGAAACCCTGCTGAACGCTGTCCTTGTGTTCTCATCGTGGTCGATGACACGAGGAAATTTGGGTCTAAACTGTATACCAAATTGGGATAATTACATGCACTTTCAGGCACAAACTGGGTATAAAAAGCGTGGGAATCAGGATGAATAAGATGAGCGCGTCGTCGCGCGTGCTCTCTCCTTAACGCGCTCCTCACCGTTTCACTCAGCGACCAGCTCTCTCCCTCGCTGCCAGCAACAGCGACCAGCCATCTTAGACGTCGCTCACCAGAGCGAAAGGTGTATATCGCTGTGCGACTTGTACATATACCTCCAATCTCCTCCACAAGACGCGCACCAAATGGTGACTCCGTCGTCCTCGGTGACCTCACTGTCACCTCCGGTGTTGTATTCCCAACCACACAGTCCCTCTCTATCAACGGACACTGATCCGTTGGAGAGAGAAGAAAGAGAGAGGGCCATACGAAAATTTTTAGCCAGTGCAGAGCTTTCAGTGGTGAGTATCATGTTACCCAGCGCGAGACGCGTTGCCACATGAAGCATCGCGCCATGTAGCAACATCTACATCATATATTGATGGTAACGTGCGACTGAATGTATTGCCCGCTCCTACTCTCTATCTCGCTGGTGGGAAGTACTCGTGACACCCTGCTGACATCACTTGTCTCACCCTCTCTAGGTCGTTCGTGGCCTGCGCGCCCGCTTGTCCTATGCTTCCTATAAGGCTACTCACAACATTCCCCACGTCCCACTCAATGATCTTGAAGCAAAGACCCGTGTAATGGCTGTCGCCCCACCCCGCTTGATCGGTACCAAGCGAAAGGCGAGTGGGGGTAACAACTATTATAACAACCCCGCCACGCAAGGCAGTCCTTCACGGCGGGGCGGAAACGTTGCTTCCTCGGTCATATCTGGTGCATCGGCTACAGGCGCCTCGCGTTCCAATCATCATCCCACTGGTACCCCTGCGTCATACTCGAATTCGTCCCAAAGCCTTTTCACAGCCCTTCTCGGACCTCCCCCGTTGAAGCAAGCACGTACAGTTCATAATTCCACCGATCCTCCTGTGCAACCTCCAGCTCGCTCAAGTGCCGGATCTCGTGCACGCTCAGGACGTCGGGGAAAGGGCTCGTCCCCTGTAGTTCGCAGTATTGCGGAAGGTACACGCGCTCAGTCCCGTAGCCGAAAGGAAGTGGTCTCACGTGGCAAGGGAAAGAATAGCGGCAAGGGAAAGCAGAAACAGTCCGCGGAGGAAGCGGCGGATGTAGAGAGGAAAGCTGTGGCCACACTCACTTCCCTTCTGCAGTCACGACCATCCATTGCAACCGTGTCATCTCCCCGTTCCTCTCTGTCAGCGGGATCGGAGAGTTCGTTCCAGTCCCTGTCGCACTATGCCCAAAGCTCGGCGCGGACAACCACAGCCACGTCATTATTACCCTCAGCCGAGTCATCTTTCTCGATGTCAAATCAACCTAGAGCCGCTACACCGCCACGAACAAACACGGACAATGTTTATTCTACTCCACGAGCGGATGACGAAGAGGCTGCAAACCTAATGTTGTATTTGCACACATCCCCATCACCCGCACGCCCAACTACCATCCGTGATAAGGATGCAAAGGATATAGCTGCATTCAGGGCACTGGGCGGTGGTGGCTCGCTCCGCACAAAGGGAAGGGTCCTCTTCCCCGGCGCTGACGATGGGAAGAGTTCGCTACGAAGCGAGAGTAGCTTCACCGTTGACCCCTTACCCGGAAGCCAGAATTCCCAATCCTCCAGTCAAACAATCCGTCTTGACATCACCAGCGACGGGACAGGGTCGCTAGCACCTGCGGCTCCAATGGAGCCAACTATTATTCCTCCCACCCCTGTATCTGCAGCCAGTCTCACGTCATCTCAGTCACTCCCAGTTCCTCTGTCCCCTTCGAGGAACGGAGACAATTTGCCCACTCATTTTCAAGCCCCACCGACTCCTGGCAATGTACCATTTAACCTGAATGATTTTATCAACGTCTCTCCTTCACCTGCAGCTGCTACCGTCCCCCGCTCGGCCATATCGTTGAAATCGGGATTAGGCGCAAATTTACGCACAGACCTAGGACGAAAACTTTTTGAAGAGGAACACCCCCGCCACCAGCATCTAACAGCATCGAGTACTTATGATGGCATGCGACATGAAAAGGATGGAAGTGGCTTGGGGGCAAGCATCAACCTTTCGACCGGTTAATTTCTTGGTTGCGCCTCCCGTTTCAGGACAAATCTCCATTTTATCTGGCAAAGTCTCAACACACCTTCGGCAACACGGAACAAATGTTGTATCAACATATTATGACCCACATCTGTATCAACCACATAACCGGCTGAACGGCGGCGGCAGTAATTATTCAAGTTGTCTTCATATGTTTCAGCAACGCGTGGATTCGTTTTACCCATGCGTACGGATTACGAATGTCTGGAATTGGAGCCTCAACGTACCGCTATCTATCTATTTTTCACAATGTGTTCATCAGATTCTATCCTTATTGACCCGTTTCCTTTCTTTGATTTCTTGTGTAGGTAATAAACTCAATGTTTCCACTGCGCCAATCCTTATCTCTCGGATTAAAAGTAATTCTCGTCAATAGGTGTTACTTAGTCTCGTTGCTCCCTTTCTTGTTTTCCGTTAATAGTTTCTGCACCACACTTTTCTCCTTACCTGCTTGGTCAGGTTGTGTTTTCCATCCTCGTGAACCGTGATGTACTCATATTCCCTTCCAACAATCTATCGATTTCTTGTTTCAATCATCATGACAGCCTTCACCCTCGCAGACAATTTAATTGCTTACTCCAGTGATCCTCATCATATCGTGAAACAGATCTCCGCAATGGCTATTTCTCCGATCCCTGATCTTCCCTGATGCCGGAGGCAAATCCCTCTAATCATCCGTCCATCTATAAGGTAGGTTTTATGTTTTGTAATCCGAACAAACATGATGCTAATTTTGCAAATCTTAGGAGAAGGTGGGCCATCACCCCAGCTGAGAGCGGCGCAGAGCAGCGGTGTATCGGCATCCCTAGTCTCCCCTATTGTCGACCCGAGAGTCGGACGAAGACAGTCGTTCACCCTCCACTAGGGGCATCCCACCCACATGCGATGAAGTGGTCGATTGAAAACGTTCAAGTTCTCGTTGGGCTTACTCTCTCTACGGGTGGTGTTCTTTCTCACCTTGCCTATTTTAAGGCCAACTGAGACTCGTTAAATTAAATGACCTCACACGTCTGATAATTATAACTGATCATCGCAGGGTGTTTACGACATTCTCGGTCCCTGGTGTTATGAATTCAGGAGCAAGTTGTCCCTTTCCGCCGGGGTACGTTATGGTTCACTTTGAAGTTCGTGGTCCATTTGTTCGTGTGACCCGGCTGGTGGGACGTAGTACTTGCCTGTGGAAGAACTGAAAAGGCTGGCGGTTGAACAGCATGGGATATAGTTTTGGCTACGTCCTTGACAAATCCGCTCGTTTTCTACCCCATCGGTTCGCCACGTCCTTGTCTCTTTCTCCAAGCCCACGACCAACACCAACGCACATCCAGCCTCACCACACCATGTAACAACGACGATCCTCGGTATCCTCTCCACGCTCGCGCTAATGCCACTTTTAGAGGATACCCCCGTGACAAGGTATTCCTTCCGCGTATACTCATTGCTCGCATTCGGTACCCCTCGTCGTGCGGGGTTAGCTCTTGATATCTCTGAATCACGTAGAGACTATCACGACCGGAATGGTTAGTCTTAACTCTGGCCGCGGTGCTCTGCGAATGCTTTGCGGTGGTAGGGAAAGACTCTGACTCTATGCTCATTTGGCTCATTCCGGGCCTGAGTGCAGTTGACAGAGGGGATTATTCGACGACGAACATACTATGGACGCGCATGGACGCTATTGCACGGAGACCTAATTTAACTCTAATATGTGGCACCTTCTAGATCTATGACAGTCAGTCGCGGATTTGCCTCTTAGACCGCTTCCATAACATTCCCTTGGCCATCGCGACATGCAGTCCGCCAGTGCTCTTGAACCGATGCCCAATACCTCTTGGGATCCAATCGCATGTGTGCGACGTGATCGGTATCCTCGTATACCTCGCAGGACACGTTGAGGCCCAAAGTCTTTGCGGTCTCTGCATGTTTCCGTACCTCTTGCCATGGCACCAGTTCGTCTTTCTTGGAGTAGATATACAGCCGGGGCGTCTGTACGTTCATCCAAGGAAGCAACTTCGGCTTGAAAAGCTGTGACTTGAGGTGCTCCATCATCATTATTTCCTTTCCAAAAATCATCGATAGAGCAAGACGAATGGCGTGAGCGATGTAGATGAGAGACATGGCGGTATAACGAGCGATGGGGTTTCGAACGGCGATGGTGAGAGCGAGATAGATGCTGCGGAACGTGCTCAGGGCGGGTGAGGAGTCGAGGATGAGGGTAGAGACGAGGTGTTCGGAGGGGTTGAAGGAAGGGTATTTGGAAGCCAGGAGACGACCGAGGGTTGTTAGTTGGACAGAACCACCTACGTTCGTGTTAGGGTCATGCGGTGAGGGGTGGTGAGTGAATGAATTTACCGTTGGAAAACGAGTGTACTAGGACGCGTGGACGGGAGCGGTTGGTGTCTTTGGCAGAGCCATTCAGTACGGGAATGCAACCCAGCGTTTCAAGGGCTTCTACGACTGGCAGTAGCCGCTTTCGCTATAAGCAGGTGTGTTAGCGAGCTTCGAAGTGAAATACCGTAGCAATCTCTACCTTTGCTTGTTCCGAGGTCCAAATGAACGAAGGTCCGCATTTGACAACGATCTGCGTCGCATGGGGGTACAGTTGTGCATATTGTCGGGTATAGTTTTGCAAATGGCGAGTGAGCGCTCCCACTGTGTTAGTCACGGGTCAGTCCAGTTCACAGACGTATTTCGGGCGACATACTCCATCCAAAGATGAGAATTACACTACAAAGAAACGACGGTCACCGTCAGCTCAAGACAACGCGCGTCGTGACTCCACGTACTTTGGGGCGGATTCATCACTGGGCCGTGGTCCTGCAATACTGGCATTGGCGGAGTCGTTGAGACTGACGTAGATCCCTTCACCAATCGTAACAAAACCTGCAGGTGGTTGGGGTCGGGGCATGACTACTGCGGGTGAAAGTCAAGTTTGCTTCGCGACTTCAATGCAGGTCGATCTGGTCCATTCCATTCTCCCCAATGAACCGGCAACTTTGTCCCCAGCAAAATTAATCAATCACGCGCCAGTCGTCTGCCGACGACATCATGTAAGTAGCCGGAACTGTTCACCAACGCGGAGGGTAAATGACTTTCTTCATCCCGCTCTGGCCAGCCAAGTGGTGAGGATCTCGGGGTCGAGACTCCGTGAGGGTTTGTGAAAAGTCCAGTGCAACGAGCCTGCATCGTTCAATATTACAGTGATGCAATGTTTAGTCGCTCCAACAGCCAAATCTGGTTGATCTCAGCAGTTATCGCCAGTAATGAGACAGGGTACTGGCAGGGTGGAAACTAAGCGATTCGTGCTGCACCATCCTCATGTACAGTATCAAATAATCAAACATATCCGCCCGAGCGATCTCTGCGTATCGACCTAGCGGCGTCATGTCATCTGAGAAGGCCCCCAGTGAGTCCCAGGCAAAGTTCCAACACGAGAGATGTCCAACCTACCTAGTCATGACAAATCCATCATCACCCCGAAATCCCCGCATTCGCGCCAACGCCCAACCATCCCCTCCCAAATCCACCCGCAACAGCCCTGAATCCATTCTCCTTGACCTCCGCAAGGAACAAGTCATGTTGATCTGCCAACCGTTCGTTATTCCGTCTGATTTCCTGTATGACGCCATGCTGTCGGCTACACAAGGGGCACGTCGTCTCGTTATCAAGCAAACACCTGAATTCATCATTCGTGATTGAGTACCACAGCGCGGCGAGAGATTAAAAAAAAGGCAAGGAACCCATACCGTTGATGATAGCTATGATTACACATAAAGTGTATGCTTGGAAGGTCGAGTTGACCATTACACTGTGAACACCGCGTGATATGAAACACTCTCGGGTGTTCCGTATCCTCGAGATCTTCGACCTGTTTCAACTTGGCCGCCGTCTCAGCGCGGTAAGAGGAGATGAGTTGCTGATCCTGTAAAAGTGGTGTCATTTCATTGTCGCATCACATAAGCTTAAACTCGAGGAATGGAAAGTGGGACTCACCGTCGCAATTTCCTCTCTTCCTTCCTTGATCCGTCTCATCAACCAACCTTGGACGAGTCCAACGCTTGCTACCTCGTTTCGACTCAAGACTTGCACGACAGAGAGAGGCGACATTATCTTCTCGCTCTCGATATGTTCCAAAAGCGACTCGACATCCGCTTGGTGAGCGGTGAGAAGAGCAGGCGTCGAGGTAAGGAACCGGAGAACGAGAGGGTACAGATGGGGGTTATTCGAACCGTATTTGTGTAATGCTGAAATGACTTGTGAAGAGGGTGATGGTTCAGTAGAAGCCAACTCGGACGTTTCTCCTGAACCATGCATCTCCATCCAATACCGCAATACATCGTCGTACATACCCATCTTCTCCCAAAGAAGAATCAAGCCAGGGGTGTATTGGTGACTTGAGCAAAGGACCAGCGCATGCGTGAGATCGTAGGGGATATGCGAAGCGCACAGGAGACGGAGGGCTTTGTGCTCGTTCGGGTTGGTTTGCTCTCCATCGACGCCTTCGGTGAGATAAAGCTCCAATAGTGTATTCCACACTGCAACTCGGTCACGCTTCTCGATTTCTTCATCGTCGCCTGCCTCAGCAGCGACAACACCCGACTCTGAACCAACGACCCCGTCGAGCGTCTGTCCCCATCGTCGTTGGGCCACTGTCTCAAGGAATGTCGTGAAGCACTTGGGATGATCGACGAAATGAGCAAAGAAGAGGGTTGGTGAAGGTCTTCTGGGCGGCGCCTGTGTCCCTGCAAGATGAGATGTAGTAGTGGATGATCGCACATGGAGAGCAAGAGATTGAGTGCTGGGCCCTCCCGCCAACGCGGTCGCTAGATCCTCTTCCTCTGTTCCCTCCACAGGTGCCTTTTTCCCACTCCCATCGCCACCTGTCAACGCAGGAGCCACCAGAGGTGCTCTCGAGAGCGCCAATAATGAAAGATAAGAGGGTGCTGTCGTTCCCTGTGTTTGTGGTTGAACACTGGTAGAAGGAGGAAGAGGTCCAGTGATGGTACACAGATCGATAAGTAACCGAGTCGCTTCGTCTGGAAGGTTGTCGAGAAGGGCACGACAATACCGGGCGAGGTTCGATTCAGCCTTGAAGATTATGAAAACCATCCCCGATCAATGATCACTCGTCGAGTAAACCAGAAGTGAACACTTACAGCGGCCCCGCCGACTTCTCGCAGATAACTGACTGCCTCTCGATACCCATTCTCTATCTTCGACTTGTCGCCTTTCTCCTTCACATCGTCACCTCCAGCACCGATATCCTCCACGACAACCCTCAAGTAATCTTCATGCCTCCCCCATCGCTTCGCAAGGTAAGCAGCCTGCTCAAAGAACCCCGCTTGACGGCATACACGAATTGCTGTATCGAGGTCAAAAGGTGGTTCTCGGCTCGTCCCTTCCCCTGGGGCTGTTCTTCCGTCAAACGTGACTCCAATGATTCGCCCCTCACTTCGGACGAACGCATCCACCTTGGCAACGTCCCCCACTTTGGCATAAGTATTGAGGAGGAGAGTCGTGTGCTCTGCGTTTGCAAGACCTTGCGTGTGGAGTTCTTGGAGATAGAGAATCAAGAGCGGAGTGAGGTTGGCTGTGAGGAACTGTACATATGTCAGCGAATGCGTGCAAAACGCTGATACCAAGGGAGCATACCTTCCTCACGACATAACTACCCCTGACGCCGCCGATCGTTCTCAAGTACTCCTTCATCGCTCCGTCATAATCACCCTTGTCGTAGAGATAATCACCATGATGTCTGTGAACGTCAGTTGTATCCAGGTTTTGCGTGTATGCGAAGGACAGCGCGAGGGGATAGAGGTGTCTCTCGTACAGCAACGCAAGTTTGGTGCTTGTCGGTTTCTCAGACAGGCGTGTTAGCTATGTGCGTCTGGTTCATCCAACGTGACGTCTGCAGGTAATTGAAGGGAACCCACCGTTCCATCATTCCCTAAAACGTACACAGAGCCCCAAGTAGACACTACATCCCGGACGCCTCGCTCAAATACACCTGAGTATGCGACAAGTTTATTTTCCATGTCAACAAGTACGACGCGTGCAGCGTCCGGGTCAGCGACGGAGCCAGCAGACCGAGCGTTCGAGGACGCATCGGTGGTAAGCTTCCGTTGGCGTGGGGCAGGTGTTCTCGTTGCCGTGCCGGATGCAATCGCTGCTGCAGGCGAAGACGCGGGAAGCACGGCGACCACATAGTTCAAGTGCGTATGCAAGGATACCTTACGCCCTGCGGAGCACACGACAGTACAGTATTAGTTGATCGGCATATCTTCACAGGGAGAAGTGTTTGGCAAACCTTCGTAGCTGACCACGCCTAACCTTCCACCGTTCCCTATACCAACAAAAGCTTCATCCCTACCCAAAACGACCCAACGAGCTTTCCAGTCAATGCATGCGCACCGTAGTCCTGCACCGATCTCGTCGACAGAAACAGCTGTTGGACTGGTGGGCTTTGGTAAGATTGGATAGACATACGTCGAGGAAGTAGTAACGATAACCAGCGTGAGCGCCGGTGGGGAACTCGATGTTGGAGGAGCGTGAGGTACAGTCAATGCCGATGACATTGGATCCATAGAAACAGGTCCTGAAGCGCTCGTGAATCCCAAAAAAGTCACAGGTTCGGCCGGGTTCTCGTGGATTACTCGGGGTTTTGGGACGGAAGCAGAGGACGGTGAGGAGAGGGATTGATCCAAGTGCCGGTAGAGAAGGACAGTACCGTCTGCAAGCCCAACGGCAAGGAAGGAAAGGGTAGGACTCAGCGCGAGAGTGGTGACCTATACTAGAGTAGTGAGCCCGCGCAAATTCCAGAAGCAAGGAATGCAAGATACAGGATGAGGTTTCCCGGCCGGTTGGACTTTGGTAGAGCGAAGGAGGAGGGGTGCGCCCGTTCTCTTGTCTAGCTTCCCGAGAGCCCAAATCTTCATGACTGACGTGCGAACGTTATCCTCGTCCTTCGCGCGCACATAAGTTAGCTCTGGAATGGCGATCGACGAACAAGACGACACACCCCGATTGAGACCAAGGTACCCATCTCCTCTACCATGTGGGTCACTCCTCCGCCGGCGTGGGCGATCCAGCTCGCTGTGGGAACGAAAGCTTGGTTGAGAAGGTGGACGCTCCCGTGGATGTCTGCAACGAGTAGACCAAGAGAAGAAGAGATCATAGTGGAGATCTCAGGAGCACTCTGCTGTTCTGTCAGTGGCAGAAACTTGAAATGAAAGGTTGGGCTGCGAATGCACCTTGAATAACTCGGGCGGACTGGTTGGATCATGGACATCCTTGACAGACTCGATGTCAAAGAAGGTGAACTGCCGTAGCTAGAAACAGCCGTGTCAGAGATGCATTCAGTAGACCGAGAGAGATTCGTACAGCTGCAACATTTGCGGACGCCATGTCGGACGGGGTCACGAATGGTCGTGGTGTAGCAAAGAAGTGTACATAAAATGTAGGAAATTTCGTGGTCGAAGCGTAGTCACCGACATGATACTCCGTCTGGGTTTTCCTACTCGGCTCTCGCTATTGTTTCTCCGTGGACAACAAGTCAGACTGCTCCATGGCCTTGGTCACCTTCCCCGACCCCCTGCGCTCGATTCCGTTACTCAAGAAAACGAGAAGGAGGCACGATCTTGGTTAACGAGTTTCCGAGCCCTCTCGACGATCCCCTCGGAATTGGTGGAGCTCTCGTTTTCTCGGAGTTCTGGTCCCGGTGGTCAAGTTAAGTCTCTCAGTCATAACACATGAACGGGGGTAGCGCTGAGCACTGACGTCCTACTACAGAACGTGAACAAATTATCGACTAAAGTAACTGTTCGATGCCCACTAAATTCTGTATGGATACCACCCTGGGCTCGGGAGAGCCTCATGCGGAGTGTACGCTCTCCTTCTCTCGTTCTTATGACGACCGATCCCTCTTTTCAGCCCTACTATGTGAAATCGTCGCATTCTCTTTTGTTGACGTGCAGTACTTCCCGGTCCCAGGCAGCCAATCGAGAAGAGGCTCTCTCAAAGGTCAGCCTCCACTCACCCTCCTCGCTCCCTTTGTCTGACCTCGATCAGTTACACACATTGGTAGCGCAGTCAGCAGCCAGTCAAATCGTCAACTCGCCAACGGAGGAACAACGCGGACGTGTTACCAACTTTCAAAAGGCGGATGATGCCCGCAGAAGGGTACAAAAGGACAAACGGAGTTCTGTAAAGAAGAGCAGGTCCAACAAAGGCTGGGACTAACCCACGTCTTTCTGATATCGATCGCACTCCTTTGTCGTTTTCATCAAGCATACCCGGTAATTCTAGAATCTCACTGTCAATATACGTGCCCGCTCTATTATGCCCGTTCCAGACGCGTCCGACTCGAAAGCACACCTATTAGTGGCTCGCAGCCCTAGATCAAATTCGAGTTTCAGCTGGCGAGAACCCATGATATGTCTTCAATCGCTCCCCCTGTCATTCTCGCCTCGGCAACCACATTGAGCAGTCAATACGAGCTTCACTAGCGCAAGACAACCCACAGAGACATCCATATCGACCCGGAAACACTCTTACTCGAGCTCCCAACGCCTCTTTGGCACCCTCGTCATCGATGCCAAAGCAGCCGCCATCGAATTCGTCGGAACGACCTTCTTCCTCCTCCTCGGCCTAGGCAGCATCCAAGCAGCAACCGGCGAAGCCCTCCAAAGCGGTACGTCCATCGAACACGTCCTCTACATCGCCACCTCGATGGGATTCAGTCTCCTCGTTACCGCTTGGCTGTTTTACCGCGTCACGGGTGGTTTGTTCAACCCTAACATTACGCTCGCGCTCTTCCTCGTGGGCGTCGTTGGACCTGTGAGGTTTGTTTTGTTCTGTGTCGCGCAGCTGGTTGGAGCGATTGCTGCGTCGGCGATTGTATATGGCTTGACTCCTGGACCACTCAGCGTCAAGTACAGATTCATCTTTCGAGATGGTCTGAAGGCTGACGAAAGCGTGAATGTATTTCCAGCACGGTTTTGCAGCAAGGGATCAATTCAGCTCAGGGCGTTTTCATCGAAATGTTCATCACGGCCGCATTGGTCATCGCTGTGCTCATGTTGGCCGCTGAGAAACATTCCGTCACGCCATTTGCACCCGTAAGCATCGTTCTTGTTCCTTCACATCCGGTGGTTTCGGTAGCGATCGACATATTGCATGATAACAGGTTGGAATCGGATTGACTTTATTCGTTGGACATTTGTGCGCAGGCTCAGTTCATCCAAATGGAATCCGACCCGACATCATTGACAGGTTCGCAGTTTTCTATACGGGCGCATGCATGAACACCGCTCGTGCGTTCGGCCCTGCGGTAGTCACCGGTTTCGATTTTCCGGGAGCCTCAAGGCATTGGATAGTGCGTTCCCGTCTCCATCGACGTCTCCCGACCATTGACCCATTATGGTGTTGGTTCATAGTATTGGGTCGGTCCATTTCTCGGTTCTCTGTTCGGAGCGGCCTTGTATACGCTGCTCAAGGTGTGAGTTGCTGCTCCGACATCGAACTATGTTGCAAACTGATATCGATGTGTTGACACTTGATTTCTAGGATCAATTACCTAGAGCTGAACCCCGCTCAGGCATCGACCGAATCAGAGCATTCTCCAGCCACTCCTACAATCTTCGTGAGGGAGAGAGATGACGAGGCATATCTGAGCACGAGCGCCTCGTTAGATTCGAATTGAATGGTCGGTAGGTTAATTAGAGTCAGTTGCAATGTTAGATGCGCTACGTTGATACGACTTAGCATGTTACTTCACAGGAAGCGGTGGTATCAGGGGTGCTCTATGAGGACGTTACAAAGTCTACTACAAGCTTTTTGAATTCGCTGGGCCTGAACATGGGACGTCAGTGTTCGCAAGGGTAAGGTTTAATTGCGGGTACTCTCACATTTCTGCATGTACTGCGCACCGAGTGAACAACAGTAAAGGTGGCAAGGTAGGAGTGACTTACTCCAATGTCCGGTATCGAGTTCTTGGACAGTGCTTGCAGGGAAGAAGTTCTTGATAAGTGGTTTATTATGGGAGTTGATGAATCTATGCGTCATCAGAACCTCGATATGCTTGCAGTGCTTGCAGGAGGACATGGACTTACTTGCTCTTCGATCCCTTGACGAAGAGGGCATGTCCATTCCATGTACGTTCACCCGGACCGTGCGGGAACGATTCTATCTCGGATCTCCCTTCCTTCAATATCTCTATCGGTACCTTGAACTTGAACGGTAACGACCCGTTGGACAAGTTAGTCAACAAAAACGCGCGAACGCTCGGATCCTAGACCGCCTGGTCACTCTGCAGAACTGTGACCAATAGCGAAAGCGAGCGCGCCCACCTTTTCATATTTCTCTAAAATCTCGTTGGCTTCCTTCCGCGACGTGATCTCGCTCGACTCGATCTCTTCCATGCCTTGTATATGCAGAATGGTGTCAGCTGAGACTTTGGCGCGTACGGGCGCGATGTCGGACACGATGAGATCTTTGAGAAGATCGGTGGGTGTTTCTGGATTGAGAGCGAACGCCATGGCGACTTTGCCTCCCCTTGTGAATGGTGGTGTGAGTTAAGTTAACGTCTCTCCAGAGGCGGAGGGGAGGGGTACGTACATGGAATGCCCGAGGAGAGAAATGTTGGCTAGTGAGAGTCGCTGACATAGATCGAGAACGTCCGCAGCCATGTGAGTATAAGTCATGGGTCGAACGTGTGGAGAAGTGCCGTGGTTACGAAGGTCCTGCAAGTCTGTATGTCACCCTCGAACGATCTCTGTCGCGCGCACTGGAGAGAACGCTTGTGCGCACCAGGCTATATACGGGGCGGTCGAGGTCGCGAGCGAATGCTTTTGATAGTGATTGCCAATTCCGCTTGGAGCCGCTGTGAAATAAAGGTTTCGGTCTGTCTGTGAGGAAGGGATACATAGCGAGATGCTCACAAGAAGCCGTGAAGAATGACGAGCGGACGTTCGGTCTTGTTTCCATTCGGTGGGGTGTACTCGTCGTAGTCCAATTCGACTGACGACACGCCAGAGAACATCCGTCCTGTCGCGTTCTGTGAGTACGACACTAACTGTGCTCCGAGCCTCCGACGTTTAGGTGGAACTTACTGGTTAGACGTGTTTGAGCAGGACGGCTCAGCGCAGAGGCATATAGTGGGATACTGCGAGTGATGAGCGACATCTATGTGGTAGTGACTATGTTCGTAACGAGTAGAAGTTCTGTACTCGTTCCGCCGCGGCCCGACGTCGCCAATGTCGAGTAGCCGAACAGTGGTGCGCGCACCAACACAGCGTGACGCTTATATAATCCGAAAACCCCTAAAACGCCTCAAAACGCGGCACACCCTCACTACCACACCATTTACACCAAATCTACACCCAAGACATTAGTATTTAGAGTATAAGTGTCGAGTAAATACATCATGTTCAATAATTAGCTATCTTTAAGCTGTAGCCATACAAAAGTCCAAAAGTATCAAGAAATAAGTTACTCAATAAATACAATCTTCATCATCAGAGTCGTCGACATCGCATCGGGGGAGCACACGCTTATCCGTGTGTGTCATTGGGGTCGCCGGTGATGCTCCTGGAGCCCCTCCACGTGCTTCGTATTGTTTGACAGCGGTGATTAGAGCTTCAAAACGAGCGGATTTCGTTTTTAAGCGGGACTTCATAGGGATGTCAGGATCAGTGCCCAAACGTCGATGAAGCTCGAGTTGGTCTTCAAGAGCCTTGCTAACCATGGCCTGCAGAGCTAACCGGTCTGTGACAATTGACATACCCGCAAAATTCTCATCCTTTTCTGCCCGTTTCTGCAGCTTCTTTTCCACCTTCTCCTTTGCTTTTTTCGCCACATCCTTTGCATGCTGGATCAACTCCTCTTGTCGCAGCCGCTCGACTCCACTTGCATCCACTTGCCGTGCAACCTTTCGAAGGTGTGCGTGGTCTTCGTCAACAAACATGTCGTCCATGAAGGTCTGTGTATCATTCCGGAAAAATGCGACCTGGTCCGAAAACCGGCTAACTGCAAGGCTGGGCTTAGTTCGCGAATGACGACGCCACATGCCAAGCATTCCCTCGTTCTCGTCGTTGATGGTGGGCATAAATGCTAGCTCGCGTTCAGCATCTGTTGACGTGGCGATAAGTCCACCTGACTCGAACTCGGCAGTGAACTTCTGCCATGTAGCAAGTGCTCCTGTAAAGAATGCAGCAAGGACTTCAATGAGGTGTGGAAGCTTCCCCCCTGCATACATCCCGAGGATGACATCAACCACGACTGGATCGTCCCAGGGTTTCCCTCCAAATGTTGCAGCAACATGACCATCAGGGTCACGGCACAAGATAGTACATGGATTGTGAATGATCGACTGAATATGAGCTTTTAGCTCTTCATGGAGGGGGCCGAGAGTCAGAATATTAAGACTCTTTGTGCCTGGAGCCCGCACACGACGCATGTATGGCTTTGTAATCGTTTGACTGTACAGCGCGAGAACAGCAAGTTCAGTAAGAGTTGGTGGGTTAAGCAGTGCACGCTGGAGATTTTCTTCCATGTGATTGAGCTGTGTGTTTTCCTTACTGAACTGGATGAAGTCGAGAAAGTGGAGGTACTGAGGGAGGTATTTGATAAGCTCAGTGGCGGCATCACAGTGGGAATGATAACGTGTGTTGCTTGTATCTGGGAATCGAGGTAGGGTACCCTTGATGTCCTGGAAGAAAAGGAGGTGCATATCCTGCTGCCCCTTTTTATCGTCCTTGTGGTTGAAGAGTGCCCCCGCAAGACTGGCAGCTTTGACACCCCCACGCGAGGATGTTTCCAAAGCACGCTTGACGACGGCATCTGACCCTTCGATGATCTCGGCTAGCTTGAGCGTGGCATCATTATCCTTATTGGCTAGTAAGATAGGAGGGGTGACACCGTTCTTTCCCCACCATGCCATCATCGCTGCGTTACCACCTTTCACAGAGTTTAACTCTTTGTGCATCGAGCAACCAGCCCAGAAAAACAGTTCTACTGCACGTCTCTCCTCGGGTGGTAATGAGGCGAGCACTTCTGCCCCCAGCGTGAGGGCGATGTCCTCCATCATCCGACTGAGGTGGGGCTGACGGGTGCTGAGATCAAGCTTCTCCCACTCCACATCTCCACCAATGACTTCAATCATGCGAGCAGTTCCGAAAAGCAGGAGGATGTTCAACTGATCAGGTGAGTTCTCGCGCATGTTTGCGATCCGCTCAAACCCGTATGATGCAGTTATGATGTGTAGTTTCCAATCTTGCCACAGGCGGAACGTCTTCTTCTGGTCACTTGCGTGATCAGAGTGCATCCCTTTGAGTTTTTTAAGGAATTCATTAATATCTAGGGAGATATCATGACGACGGGCAAGCGGACTAGCATTGAAGATGGTCGTCAAGACATCCAACTCCTTCCGCCAATCATTCAGTTGAGTTTCGCTTGTGTGATCGACAGCTGATGAGACTGAAAGGACGCGGGTATGATGTATGGGCTGCGACACATCGCCGTTGGGGGAAGACGATGCCGGTAGGGTCAAGCCAAGCATGCGAGACTCGTAGGTTATCTTGCGATGTGTGGTACCGTCACCACTAATGGTGACACCTTCATCACCTTGGTTAGTTTACCACCGTGGCAGCGAGTTGTGACAGCATCACCCACCTTTGGTTTGGGACAACTCGTATCCAAGCTGAATGCGAGTAGCAACTCCTCCCTCCGTGATCGCTCTGGCAACTGTTCGACTGCTCATGACCCGACTCGACTGAATTCCCATCAATGCCGATATCTTCTGTATGACTCGACCAATGGACCGTTGCGAGCAACCAGCTTGCATGAGAAACCTTGCCAACGCTCTTGCCTGTGTCGAGTACGCATTCCTCCGGAACAGTCTCCAGGTCAGCCCCTTGTCCCGAGCTTTCTGGGCAAGGACCTTTTTCAGGTCATGTTCCGCTCGGCGTCTGCAGCGCATCTCGAGTGCTCGCACTTTTGCACGGCAGGTACGTAGCTCCTCGTGTAGTCGTACAGCCTCGTTCTGACTGCGTAGCACCAATGCTTGTGATACAGAGTTTTGCTGACACAGCTGCCTCTCAGTGTCAGCAAGTTGGGCGCAGGTGTTTGCGTATACAGTCCGGGCATCCTCCAGCTCATCCGACCTCGCTTGTACGTCCGTTTGCAGCCCACCAATGACCAGTTTCGCCTTATCCGCTGCATGCTTCGCCCTCTTCAGTTTCTTCTGCTCGTTACGGAGCTGCCTCTGACGGTCACGAGCTTTTTCCGCCGTACGCGTCTCCCTTGCTTCCGCCTGAGCAAGGTGCTGCGCGGCTTGTTTCAGCTCCTGTTGCATGCTTGCGAGAGTGCGATTCACGTTCGACAAGCGCTCCTCGAGGTACTGAATACACCTCAATAACTCCAGGTATACAGAGAAAAATCAACGGATTTTACTCCCTCGTCAACGCCTTCATGGCGGTTTTTAATGTACTGCATCGTGGATGTCACAATCACGATTTTTGCCTTTCTCCAAACCACTCATATGCTCATATTTCAATATCACATTCAGTTCCTGCTTTTGGGGACTGAAGACCATGTATATATACTATGTATGAATGTACCTACACTGTTTCATATCTATCTACGGCCCAAGCTGGTGCATTCTCGAAGGTGTGCCATGTCTCGGTCTCAGCATATTGGCAGCACAGCTTATGTAAGCATCACACCGTGTTAGTGGGCTTTGCGCACCACCACGAACAGCGAGCGTGTAGCCAAGTCCACAGCACCGAAATTCACCTCGAACCGCTGCATAAAATGGTCTCCGTCACTGTATCACCAGCAGGAAAGCGCATCTCTATCGCTCGTGAACTCCCTTTCAAGTTCGACATCCAGAAAAAGCTCGAGGACGCGACCATCCGAGACGTCAAGGCAGCCATCGCCAAAAAGTTCCCCAAAGTGAGTCTACCATTTGGAATAAACCTCGAGAACAATCCCCGAGCCCTCCCGAGTTTTACCCCGCGCGTCAAAAAATCACTCTCGAAGACAGCAAGCAGACGCTTCACGATGAGGTCAAGTTGGTTGATGTGGGCGTCGTGGAGGGGGGAGAACTATCCGTCAAGGACCTTGGTCACCAAATTAGCTGGAAAACAGTCTTCTTGATCGAATACGTGAGTTCGACGCGTCTAGCAGACCCTTGGTCGATATAATTGACTCGGAACAATAGGCTGGCCCACTTATCATCCACCCCATATTTTACCATTTCCCCGAGTACATTTGGGGTGGTCCAGTCTACCACAGTATGTTGCAGCGGTGCGTGCACGCTCTACTTCATTCCAACGTTTCCTGGCATTTATGGGACTCTTAGGTTCGTGTATGCGCTTGTCACGCTTCACTTTGCAAAGCGCGAGTTCGAAACACTTTTGTGAGTGGTCTGTCGATGTTTAGCAGAGTCAAACTCATATAACTGGCTTCAGTATCCACCGCTTTTCTAATGACACAATGCCGATCGTGAATATTTTCAAAAAGTAAGCACTTTGGGTCTTCCCTTGGTCTGTGCTAATCGATTGTCTTTCGTAGTTCAGCGCATTATCACATAGGCAGTGGTACGTCTGTCTTCTTCTCCTTCGCGAAACCCCCACATCTTACCATTCATGTAGGACTCTTCCTTGCCTTGGCCATCTACGGCCCGCAATACTCTGCCATGTCTCCCTATATCCGTGATACACCCCGCAATGATCCTACGTTCATCTGGGCTTGCACCGCAGTCTGGGCAGTAAGTCCAGTTCCATCTACCTTCCATTCTGCTTATTGTCTCAATCTTGCTTCTCGCAACCCAGTTTTGCCAAATCTCCAATTTGATCACCCACATCAACCTTCGTAACCTTCGTCCGGCAGGAACTCGCAAGCGTGCCATTCCCCAGGGTTACGGCTTCTCGTTCGTCTCCTTCCCCAACTATTTCTTTGAGAGTCTTGCATGGCTCGTGATCGCGTTTATGACCGGAAGCTGGGCTGGTAAGCTTTCTCCTTCGTGTGATTGTGTGGGGTATCTGACGAAACGAAACAAGCTTATGGTTTCTTCCTCGTGGGTACCGGACAGATGTACGTCTGGGCTGCGAAGAAGCACGTTGCGTACAAGAAGGAATTCGGAACTGCATACCCGAAAAACAGGAAGGCTATGTTCCCCTTCATCGCCTAGACTTTCAAGGTTGTACTCCTTCGACTGCTTCTATCTTATACCACGTATACCGGAGTAGGAACGGGATGAATGGACCCAGTGTATTGTTGGTTGGATTACATGCAGTATACTATTCATGCCAACCGCCTGTGGGATTACCTTTGAACCAAGTCACCTCGAGATATACGATGCAGAACTAAATCTGTGGAAAGAACATCAGCATGAGACGTGTTTGTTGGGAAACCTTGTAAAAAAAAATCAGAAGGGTTGCCCGGAAAATTTGAGCTGGGCGGGCCTTTTCGGCAGTAATGATACGAAGACCATCGTGTAAAAAGCATCACATAGATTGAAGAAAGCCGAACAAAATACTAACCACACTGGGCCAATCGATGTTCGACTGGCTGGCTCTTGATCGATGATCGTTCGAGGGAGGATCTGAGCAAGATAGTCAGTAACTGGGAAAGCTTGTTCGTGGAAAGGGAAGACCAGATCAGAAGAAAAAAAAAACAGCCAGGAGGTGTCGTCAGGCAGCTCGTAAGAGCCCATCAGGCGGTAACTCCATGATAACATCATTTCAGCGGGCGAAAAAAAACGACGGCTTACCTAGTAGCCCATGCCACCTGGAGCCGGTAGAAAACCTGAGGGGGTCAAAGACGAATCCAAGGCATCGAACCGTACTCTAGTTTGAATAGCGTCCTAGTCGGCAGAATATATACTCTGTGAATGTTCCCACGCTCTCGGTTGTATGACCCTCCTGACAGTGACAGAAAGCAAGAGCACAGGTCCAACACTCTAATATTCTAATGCCCATTTGCGTGACTTGTACACGTCCAATATCCCATCTCTACACAGTCTACGAGTCTGCGTACAACTTGCGTCTGGAACAATGCGTTAGTCCTATCAGTGACCGAACATCTGACGCGAATTGAGGATCATCTCAGAGCAAATGCCTCATCTTTGCGGATCCATACGTGGAGCATGACGCGCTCACGTTGCTGCTTGACCTCATTTTACTCAAGAGAGGTGTATACAGGCATCTACTCTACAACAGAGGAACCGAGCCGCGTAAAGCATATGAAAAGGCGAAAGCTCGGGACGCCAAAGTCAAGGACGCAAATGTGGACGATGATGTTACGGACAGCGTGTCACCGGCAGACATCGCAGAGCAAAAGGAGCGCGATCGAGAAAAGGTTCTAGCCTACTTCAGTTCTCGCGTTTCGTTGCTAATGGGAGCTAGGCCAGGTGGTTGCATATCCTGAAGCTTGGGAGTGGATTGTTACTGGTCGACGCCTGTCAGTAATATGGTGTTAACTATCCGTCTGCATGCCATCCTCTGACGCACTTCAGTCATACGTTGGGCACATTTTAGTAGGTTCAATGCTGAATATCTCCGGTGTGGCCTGATCGTAGTCTTCAGACCCACAACTCTCCGCAGACGTCCCACTTTTGGACACCCAGTCGAACAATGTATTTCTGCGGATTCTCGTTGCCTGTCTCATAGGTTTGTGGTTCTATCTCCTATTACTTTGCTCAATAACCTCTTCTGTGCAGAAACGATCGCGTTCCACGCGGGAGTCGGACTTGCCTCGTATTTAGTGCTCAGGTTCTCGGACTGGATCAGGTCCTGGAAGTACTTCCGCTCCGAAGAAATTTCTGGCGTGCGACAGCAGTTCAAGTAGGTTTCCTCCACGCGATAAATCATGGCTGAGAACTTCTCTGGTCTTCTTAGGATGTCACACATTCCATTAGCGATCATCTACTCGTCCTTCACGAAATCTTTTCTTCTCTTCCTGCTCTCGATTTGGCGTCCGTCGACGACAATATCGGGGAGAGGTCCATATCGGTTTCAAGTACCTTATAAGAACCCCTGGATACTTCGCGCACTTGAGATTTGGGACGAGGATAAGCTCGATCGTGAATGGGTGGTACGAAACGTGATCGGTGGTATGGCTGCAGGGTTCGGCCTTCGCGGTAGGTCATCTTCTTGTGCTAACGGATGCACCAGTCTTACACCACACACATAGTCGTGTTGGATTGTCATCCCCTGTTCACGACCGGCGTTATTCTTGTGGGGTGGGCGGTAAAGACCGCGGTCGCGGAGCTTCTCAGGGATTGGATTGGAGTAGACCCACAGATCAGGGAAGTTTGGCTTGCGTACAGCATTCCGTGATCCTATCATTCCTAGCTGGTTGTTCTGTGGAGTATTTTACCTTTTCATGTTATGCAGTTAGATAGACGAGCACCGGGTCTCATGCGGAAGACTTCTGATACCCTGATCACAACTCGCGCGCTCAAGCTCAAGTTCAAGGCTCGTCTCGCCCAGATCACCACACAAAATGCCCCCGCCCGAAGCCTCCTCATCTCGTGCACTCAACGCGATTCTCCCGTTAGTTGCCAGCGGTCAACCATACGAGGCTCACCAGAAAGCGCGCACCTTCGCCTCTCGGTACTCAAAGTCAGGCCAGTACGACACCGCGATTGATGTCCTCTTCCAATCAGCACGCGAATTGCTCAAGTCTGGACAACAAGGTAGCGGAACGGATCTCACGTTGTTTTTGTTGGACGTGTACGAGAGCAAGGGTGAAAGTGTCACCGATGAATCGAGAGGTCGGTAGGGCTACCATTCCCACTCACGACTTCTTCGGTTTTGGATCGTGGTTTTTAACCGTTTTTACTCCCCTATAGGGAGGATCACACAACTTATTGCGCTTACGGGTTCTTCGGGGGCGTGGAGGAAGACGATAATCGATAGAGCAGTCGCGTTCGTCATGCTCCTCTCCCTCGTGGTACTTCTTACTCACACTCTCATCTCGGAAACAGATGGTCGGCTAAACACGGTACATACCCTACTGGCGATCCCGATCTTCATCTCTATATCGGAGAACTGTTGTACAAAGGTGCCGTGGCTTTTCCGCAGAGCCATATCTAACCCTCTCTAAATCTATTCGTCTTGTGGTGAATTTTTGGGAAACACCAACGATTAGATGGCGTATACGATGCGGCGGAACCACATCTGTTGGCATCGGGAAAGAGGGATAGTGCGAGATTGCTTGCGCAGATGATGGTCGATTGGGCTATCGTTGGTGGTGTACCTGGAAACTTTGCCCTCCGAGGTACCCTCCCGTGAGTAGTGCATTTCCCCCCACCCCCCTAGTCCACCGTGAACGTATGGATGTATGACTGAACCTGGTTCTTCGCGCAGATACTTGATAAACGGAAACATACTCGCAGCGAGGACGTTCATCGTCCAGTTCGTCAACAAGATAATATCTGCTCGACCATCTTTATCTTCACCACTCGAATCGTCACCGCTTCAAGTGACCGACTCGAGCGAAGTGGTGTTTACCAGCGACCACGTTCTTAACTTTTGCCAACTTGCAGTCTTGGCGTGTCAGCGGGCGAATGGGGAAAAAAACAAGGCGATGCGTGAAAGTTGGGTTCGGTTGTGTGGTACGTATCAATCAAAGGGTGGTGTCCTCGCTACCGGGGAAGTCCGTTCTGTAAGTCTGGGTTGTTACCCTCCCGAAATACGCAAAGTATGCGTCGGTCTGATCGTTTGACTCAGGCGTTGATCGAAATCACGACATTGTACTTTGCGATACCACCACCGAGGACACAACCCGAGAATCCATTGGGGGCGATGTTGTCTTCCATGCTCGGCGGAGGTGCTCCCGGCAGTGGACCACAACGACGGGTGTTGACACCAGGTCTGACCGGTCCGACGGCGCCGGGACTTGATTAGTAGGGGAAGGAAGAGGGGAAGGAAGACCCAGGAACTTGAAACGTTGACGGTTCTTTTTCTTTGCTCGCTTACTCACAAGTACTTTGGGTTATGTAGGTTTCTCGTCCTAGCTTGGTAGTTGGAGGTCCGTTGTACTGGGACCGATTTGATCGCCCCTGCGTCGATCAGAACGGCGCAGTAGAGCGGACCACCCTCGCCGGGGCTCAAATCGTTCGATATGCATGTCAAGAATGGATGCTCGCTCGGAATCTGGATATCTGGAAATTACGAATGCCGGGTGGGTTTGTAGGGTTACAAACAGATGGTCTAGACTACAGTTCGATTGTGATTAGCGCAGAAGTATACAAGGGACATCGAGCTGCCAGATCTCAACGCAAGCAAGAACGTCAATGAATCGGGGGAAATATCTAGTCCCAGATTCATGATCATTGTACACCGCTGGCACTCCGCCGTGGCAGAGGGGTAGTTGAAGAGGGAGCGAACGGAGAGGGTGACTGAGTGGAAACCGGGGTCGTCGCGTCTCCAGATATGATGTCCTGAATAGCATTCTCAAGCGCGTCCACTCGATTCGACATTTGTGCCACTGACGGGTAAGTATCACTCTCAGAATTGACGCGTGAGGCGGACAAAAAGCACAGACAAACTCACTACGATCGAGTATCTGCGAGGACATCTCGTCAAACTTTACATCCAGCTGTTCCAATAGCGTTTCTACCTACACAAAGTAAAACAAAACAAAAAATTCGACATTCATTTTTCCAGGATCGTCGGGGGGAGTGACTTGAGAGAGAGGAAAAACTTGGGGGTGTTCGTACTTACGAATGCGGTCAGTTCGTGTGGGCTGGATATTTCGCTTGGGTTGGCAACTGTGGATGACTTCGTTGGTGTCCTTGCATCTGACGCCACATCCGACGTCGGGGTGGGTCGTGCTGGTGTTGATGCGGGTGTGACTTTGAGAGGGAGCGCTGAGGAGGACATCGTTCGATGTAAGGTGGCCGAGTGACAAGTAGAGTTGTTTGTAGTAGATCTGGTTGTGGCGGCGCTGTTAGGTAAGCGACTACTAACTTGGATGTTCGACCTTGAGTTCAACTTCTCGCCTACTAGTACAGACACCGACTACTAGTAGAATGTAGTAGGACGCCGCCGTGAGCGCTCGAGTTTATGCTGGTCCGGAAACTTACATCCATCCAGCCGATAGCTGTATCATGTTTCCGTCAGACATGAGCGTGCGATGGCGGATGCAGTGGAAAAACCATCCTCTGGCTATTGTGATCCTGCGATGGGCAACATATTCGGACTCGCAGTGCGAGCTCCGCGATTTCATAGATCATGACGGTGGCCAAGACTATGTTTTGTTAGATTTGACGCGCTCCTCTCCCATGCGTCGCTGTCGCGTGTCGATTCACGGCTCGCAGATATTCACTCGTAGTCTAGGACAGAGATCCTGGATCTCTGTCCTAGACTCCGAGTCAGACCAGGGCAGACCCTCCTTCCACGCTGTGTTATCGGCCCAACCGCGTGCTGGTCAATCCAGAATGATCGTGCTCTCTCGTACTCCGATGCGGCGACCTCGTACACAATCGTTTAAACGACTCCTGATTACATAACCTCATCGGTCTCACTACTCCTTTCAGGAATCAAACGGCTCCTCTAGTCAGCATAAAAGGTGCCGTGCTAGCACTGGAGAGCGGCTTGGCCAAGAAGCGTTTTGGCGGAACGAGAGATGGATCTGGGACTTCCGCCTAATAGGTTCCATGATGTGGGCTTCACTGTGTCGGTTTTACCGTTCCCGTCGCTCCGCTTCTCTACTCGGGGATCCTCGGATGAAGGGCTGTGTATCGATCGCGACGAGGACACGTCGGCCTTTTCGCTCACGTCCAATATCCGCGGTCCATCACCATGTGATGGAGCGGAATTGCAGGCCTAGGTGAACATTTTATATGTCGCAGCGTACAGGCACCATTTATATCACAACTACGGAAGCGTGATAGACTCTTGGAGTCTAACAAGGTTACCCAGGTACGTAACCTTTCGGGTCTCGAAGAAATCTCCAGCGTGTTCATTGTATTGTTTACCTTTAGCTTTCCTTGTCATTCCAGATTGTCTGCCGTCATGACAGCTGGAGAGCCCCCCCTTTTACTCGAGAGTTCGAATATAACCTCGAGTGACAGCTCAAAGGTTGATGTCCGGGCGATGTATAAAGCACGCTGAGATCAGTCGTGACCCTCACCCCACTCTCGTGTGTCGTCCCATTCTAAGTCAAGCCCTGGCACCGTCATCTTTCAATCTTTGACCGTTCGAGATGGCTCCCACTGCAACCCACATACAATCCGCCTCTTCCTCCTCCTGCGCCACCGGCTTCCTTCTCCCTGACCTCGTTTCTGACTGCCATTATCCCCTCCGTTTGAACCCTGATTGCTACATGGTCGCTCGTGCCTCTGAGCAATGGCTACTAAGAGGGGCACGACTCGTCGAACCCCGCGCCACCAAGTTCATGGGTCTCAAAGCCGGAGAACTCACCGCAGTTTGCTATCCCCACGCAGACGCATTCCACCTCCGCGTCTGTTCCGATTTCATGAACTGGTTATTCAACATGGACGACTGGTTAGACGAATTCGACGTTAAAAATACATGGGGAATGCGGGAATGCTGTATCGGCGCATTCCGTGATCCAATTCATTTCCAGACTGATAAACTTGGCGGATTGATGTCGAAATCGTGCGTTCTCTTGGCTCTATGACGTTGTTGTTGCCAGTCGGGGTAAACTGATTGATGACGGAATGCTATCGATAGGTTCTTTAGCCGCTTCATTCAGACTGCTGGTCCTGGGTGCACTGAGCGGTTCATCCACACGATGGATCTGTTCTTCATCGCTGTTGCCATGCAGGCAGATGACCGCGCCAAGGGACGTATCCCGGATCTCGAATCGTATATCACCGTCAGACGGGACACGAGTGGATGCAAACCATGTTTCGCGTTGATCGAATACGCAGCTCGTATCGATCTACCCGATGAGGTGATCTCACATCCGGTGATCATGGCAATGGAAGAAGCCACGAACGACCTCGTCACTTGGTCCAACGTAAATCATTTCCTCGTCTTCGTGTGTCTGGAAGAAAGAACTTGGAAGCTAATGTCACACACTCCCCCCCTCTCTCGTGCACAGGACATCTTTTCGTACAACGTGGAGCAATCGAGACGTGACACGCATAACATGATCGTCGTTCTCATGCGTCAACTTGGGTTAGATCTTCAGGGTGCGGTGGATTATGTGGGCGAACTGTGCAAGGGTACGATGCAGCGGTTTGAAGAGAATCGAGCGATCTTGCCTTCGTGGGGTGAAGAACTCGATCGGCAGGTTGAGATCTATGTCGAGGGTCTGCAAAATTGGATCATCGGCTCGTTGCACTGGTCGTTTGATTCCGAACGCTACTTTGGAAAGCAGGGCCCCGAGGTAAAACAACATCGCAAGATCAAATTGCTCCCCAAACGGCCTCTGTGAAGATGGTATGTTGGATCTCCCTCTCGCTGGAAAGCAAGTTTACTGACGGCTCTGCGCAGTGCAAGGGTTCAGTGTTAAGATCTCATCTTATGAGCATAAATAATTTGTATTCATCTACCTTGTAGGTTATCGCACGTACTGTAGCCTTCTGCGTTTTTTAGATGCACTCCGTGCCATTCGTTCATAGTCTACCCATTATTTCGGTCTTTCCACTTCCAAGTTGATGTTTTCGATCCACAAAGCTTTTAAAATATCCATAATCCATCGTGATCCATAGACGATTAAAAACGACCTCTGTATAATTGACAAGAGCGGAGAGACTATCTTCATGGAGGACCACAATGATCAATGACATGTGCCCTCACTCTCCTCTGCTCCTCACCACCGACACCATCCACGTTCTCCGGAGTTATGTCCTCAATGTTTGACTTCCCGACAGGAACAGATCAGCATTTTATGACCTCGAAAAATACCACGAGGCACATACCCTTCCTCGATCAGCGCCAGCTTCGATGAGAAGTACAGCAGCCTGAGCGTGAGCAGACTCCATTGCAAGATGAAGTGGCGTGTTTCCTGCAAAATAGGCGTTCAAGCCGTCATCCTGTGACCCGGAGTTGAGATCACTTACCGACTCGATCACCCGTGTTTAGGCGTGGCTTCGTTGTGACACCTTCTGGGGGATGCAGCAGGAGAGAGATGAATCCGGTTGAGCCGGTGGTAGCGGCTCGGTGACTGGATGTGGACGTGTGAGTTGGGCATAGGAGTGAGGATCATTCTACTGACAGGGGTAGTTGGTTTGCTTTGTCTCTAGCGTTGATCTAATGATCGTCAGATTGTCAGAATGTGATGTAGGTACGTGGATGACCTACATCGGCACCTCGTTCAATTAGGTATCTCCCGATCTGAATTCAGACGATAATCAAGCGGGAGTTAGGCACACAGAATCATTGAGCATTTGATGAGCTCACGTCTATGCGCGACTTCGAGGCTGCGTAGTGCCTACCGGTGAAGATGACACGCGTTAGCAATCATGATGCATTTCGAGACGAGTTTGATCGCATATCATACAGTGGAGTGATTCCTTTATCATTTCTCTGATTTACGTCTGCCCCAGCGCCTATAAGTTCTTGAACGATCTCCTGGTGGCCCGCACTAACTGAAAGAAGACAAGATAAGATAAAACGCCAACATCGCCCGCCACGTCGGAATAGTCATATTATACCTGCGATATGCAGTGCAGCCCAGCCGCTACCGTCGATTTTACTAACATCTGCCCCATGGTCGATCAGGTAAGGTGTGACCTCTGCTGCGCCAACTGAGGATGCCCAATGTAATGGTGTCCGACCGTCCTGGGGAGCATTGGATTAGTTGTGAATGTGGAGATTTGGAAGAAGGAGCCCACTGCATCAGTCTCGTTAACGACCTTTGGGTTTTCGGTGACGAGGGCCTGAACTAACGAGAGTTGATCTGTCATAATTGGTTTCATATCAGGGGGCTTCGGGACTGAGGAAGACTGCATCATACTGTTCTGAGCCGCCGTATGAACGGAAAATGACATTGTGAGGAGAAACGTGAATTCCCTGTAGGACGGTCGGACGGGTAGATCGAAAGCTCGTAACGGAGGTCGAGTCTGTTGGACGTTGGACACTCTGATGAGCTTGCAAGTGATTACGCAACCACAAACCCTAACCCCAAGCTCGGGTTTGTTGTTGCACAAGCAACTCTACCGTCAGTCTGACACTTCTAATGTACCTTCGGATGGTCTTGACGCCATATGCAGCTCTAGTAGACCTACATGGAGTACATAGTCGTACACTTACCAGTTTCATCACAAACTCCACTCTCCGAGTACCCTCCCGATATCAACTTAACTTAAACAGAGATTTATTGGGATCACCGACACAGCTGGGCCATGAGCATGGGTGATGGGCGCGTCGGCGTCAATTTGGAGGGCTGACTATTCATAGGCCGCGCCAACCACGGTAAGAACCGAAGCCATCGAGCCATCGACAGTACGCGTCAAGACTCCTCATAGGCTCATCAGCGAGTGATGTCCACACCAACGAAGCGCCATTTGGGAGAAGCATGCATGGAGGTGGTTCGCTGGACCAAGCTGTGTGTGATCCGGTTGGTCGATTACATAAATGGGAGGCATGGATTGTAACATGCAATTCTCGTTAGAGGGTAGCAGTCCTGTGTGAATGGAGCTTGTTAACGTTCGAATACTAGGTTCAGACAAGAACTAAATGAGTTCTGTCGTTGTTAGTGTTAGCTGTGGCATGGTAGGTATATACTACACGTTGAAGATAGCAGACAAGCCTTGCATCTTTCGATTCCTTTCTTCGTGGTAGGAAATTTGATGAAGTAGGGATGATCGCTAGGAAATTGACAGGGCAGTGGCAACGAGTACAGCCATGGATACATAGCCGATGATCACGTGCCATTCCTTCAAAGGGAAGGGGTGTAGGCGCGCAGGGGTGTAAACATCTTTCAAAGCTTCATGCCCATTCCCGGATACACTACGGGTAAGTAATGAATTGTATGGACAGCGTGAATCTTGACACACCTGTCCCACAGGATGATGCAACTGCTCTCGATATACCGACGATGCGTCGTTGGAACCTTATCCTGAGGTTGTTCATGTCAGAATATCTGGGCCTGCGACGAGAGAAGCACACGGCATCAACGACACCCAAGTACATACAACGTTCACAGAGTGAACTGGTCAGTATATTCTCATTGTGTGATATTCCATGTGATTCAACCGGTATTCACTCAGTAGGATGATAGGTATCGTCGAGCGATTGATGTACACCTCGTCTCCAGTCTACCTCAATTGACATACGACATACTAAGGGAAACAGGATAGATGTGTCATGTACCAGAAACGCGACGGAAAGTCAATTAAGTTGAACAAGAGAGCGCCCAACCTTCCAGGTATCTTCATATTACCATCATGAGGGCCTTGTAGTGCTTGATCAATTCAGTCGCATCCGCGGCGAGCTAGTGCGTTCAATAGCGGTTCAAAAGAAACTGGGTACCATGAAACATGCCTGTTGCTTCTCTCGGCCCTCGTCAAGACGACGTTTCGCTGTATCGAATAACTCCTTGCGCGACTTGCGCATTTGTGCCGATTGGTCTTCCGCTGTTCAATAGAGAAGCATATACAATCCATCGCCATAGTCAAGACTCACTCATTTGCTCCCCTGTTTTGATTACTTGCATGCGCCAGGGAACAAGTTCGTCCAGGAGCGTGGAATAGGTGGAATACAGGGCTTCAAACTTGACCTACACTATAGGATCAACAGTCAGTACCTACGAACGAGACCAGAAAATGACCTTGTTCTGATCTGCCTCCTTGGTCTCTCGTTCTGAAGAGGAACTTACGTGTATTGTTTCCCTTGCGATTTTCTCTGAATCTTCTTGCATCGTGTTGTATGCAGACCTTATCTGGACTTCAAAGGCTTGCTCTGACTTCAACGTATCACCTTTGAACTTATGTCCGTACCCCCTCGCAGAAGAATTATGGTTTGAAACGGCTCCTGTTTTGCTGCGTGTATACCACTGGAAAATCAGGGATGGCTTTAACGTTTAAACGATTTGCTACCGCTGCCCATTTGGCTGAGGGTTTCCTGTCGCCAAAGTAGTGGTATACGAGAGCGAACTTACTTCTGCCACGATCTACAAGGACTAATAAGGTCGTCCGGAATTAAAAATGAAAATGAATGTGTTACCGTGTGCCATACTCGTATTCTGATGCTGCGGTTCACTTCGGAATGAGTCCGAGATCATTGATTTACTGTTGAGTAATAGCGACGCAAAGCCACGAAAAGTTCAACTTGTGTAGTACACAGCGCTTCCAGAGAGTTATAAAAGAGTACGTCAAAAACGTACAAGTATCACAAAGGCGGCAAGCTCCCAAGCATGTCCAGACATCTCAATACCAATTCAAGCCCGATCAAGCCAAAGCTCTCCAAGCCAAAGCTTTTCCCCGGAGGTGAACTAGCGGTTTGCTCACGACTAAAGATCCATGCGGCCCATGCAACAGCCAGTTTTTCCTTCAAAGCGCTCTCCGTCAACTCCTCCAATCTTCCAACTAGCTGTCCCTTGGTGTCCTGAACAAGAAACGCCACACTTTCCCTCATTGCATACGACCGGCCAGACCGGTACCGCTTATCGGTGCATTTAGCCAAGATGGTCCCGACGACAAGTTCTTCTTCGCGTAATCGGGATCCGGGTATCGGAGACAACGAGTAGGTGCTGGCGATGTACGACAACTCCTCGCGATATGCCATATACAGGGTATCCATTGATATTGATGCTGGTCGAGCCGACAACCCATCAAGATTGCGACGAACATGCGGCCAAAGGGCTTTGAAGATCGGTTGTCCCTCTGCTTTTCCTTGTGGATCGGAAGGAGGATTTGGTATGTCATCCAACGTGATATTGCGGTAGAGGTATCCAAGCGCACGAGTGGATTCATAGTAATCTGAAGAGCGAGGGACGTCTTCTTCAGCTTTTTTCCAATCCGGTTTGAAGCGGATGATTTGATGTGGCAATTTTTCGAGGTCCACCTTATTTCCATTTTTCGGATAGTCCACAGCCTGACTATGCAGCTCCGCCAAGAGCAGACAATGCTGATCGAGTGTTCCGTGCTGTCGCAAAGCTTGTAAGTTTAACTACAGTACAAGAGTGAGCGGCCGCACTTTGGACTGGTCTGTTCATTGTTACGCATTAGACAACACCGTTGCTTCCAACGGAGGTCGACTCACCTGCAATCACGATGTGTTTGTCGGAGACTAAACCCTATCGGCAGTCCCTGTAAGCAAGCAAATGGTGTTCCCAGGATGGTTGCCTCATACCACAACGTCTGAGTAGATATACTCCACGATGAAGTTGCATATGTCGTCGATGGTGCTGGGTCTGTCGAGTTTGCGGGGGTCCATTGGCGAGTAAGAAGCTGGGTCGTGATGTTCCGGAACCAAGAGCTCTCCATATTGAATAATGTCGTACAGATCACTGCGGAAACAGGGTGATTCCTGGTAACTTAGAGGCAGATACTGGTGCCTTACCCATCTAAATCGCCGCCTGCCAGGCCATTTGGTAGCGACCAATTACCTTGTTGGGATAAAAATGTGACATCCGTCAATCGACTCATCGACCAAAATCACCCACCAGTGCTCGAGAATACGACGACGTTCTTCAGGTGCCCAAACAAGCATTCTTGATCTGCAGGTGGTGGCCCAATTGCATATACCCGTTGAACTATATGCGCATCAGTGTCCGCCTGTGGAGGAAGAGACTCCGTTCCCACCATCGCCAGGATGAATCACAGGGCTACGCGAAATGAGACACATCCCTTTAAGGTATGTAGGTTCTTGATCCTCGGGACGTTGTACACAGGCTAGCGAGGAAAATCAATGGAGCTTCTGCCTACCTTCGTTGATACAGCGGAACACCTACCAAAGATCTTCCCTTGTTGGAGGCAGTAAACATTATTGAGTCCTTTCTTCACGTAGGCTGGGCCCTCATCCGCAACTCCGATTAACTTATGGCTATTCGGAATTGGGATACGAGCATCATGCTTCACAGAACGCAAAACATGATTGATTGCGCATGCGCGAAGTCGTGCGAAAAAAGGGATATCCAGAGGCTGCTGTAAATGATTCGGTTTCAACTCAAGTCCCAACGTGTTCAGCTTCTTGAGGATGTCGGCAAGTCTGTAATTATAACATAAATGATGTGATTCTAGCAATCCTGCGAACCGTGCTGCAGTGTCGTGGGCCATTCGTACGACCGCAACGGCTTCATTTTGAAGCTTCAAAAATGCTTCCTTACGTGCGCCACGATCTTCAAGAACCATCACCAAGGATCTATCGCATGTGTTGCATTGAAAAATCCGCACACGGATGGAAAAAAAAAACAGACCTGTTTAAATGAGGAATGTTGGGTTCGCCGACAGCGCAGGCTATCTCTATTGTACCGTACTCCTCGCCAGGCATGTCAAACTTGTTCATCGACGGTCGAATACACATATGAATCCCCTCGAGGCTGTTGTCTACGGAAACAACACCCTTGCATCCAAGGAAGCGAATCTGATACTGTACAGGGACGTGAGCGGATTACGGAATAATGATATAAAATGGATTATATACAGCAGAGGGTATGCCAATTGAATTGTGTGTGAGTGCGGGGTTGTCCTGGGAGAGAGTTTCCCAGATCATCTTCGCCAGCTCTGGTGAAATCGTGCCAACGCCGTCGGTGAAGTTAACCCCGTTTTCTTCGATATCAGGTATCAGAGACCACTGGTCTCGGCTGATTCGGACGGAAGGGTCAGTTCCAGAAAACGCTTGCTGATCGACGATCAGTGCAGTTTCATGTGATAAGCAAACTTGACTCACCGCCATCCGAGCTCCATACTTGGATGGGCTCGTTATGACACAATTGAAGTCTCCTAGGGAATCGCGAATGCTCTGTGCCGTCACCAAACCAACTTCAGGGTGGTGGAATGCATTAAAAAACCAGACCGCATGCTCCCTTAGTGCCGATGAAGAATATCCCAAGAAATCAAAATGTCTCCCGGCAAGATCAAGTCCCGTTTTCAACATTGTACCTACCCGTTGTTGCAGGTAAGATTCACCGTCGACGTACCGATCCCAACGATATTGAAGGCGGTCCTCGTCACGGAAGTCAACCCGTAAAAAGCGGTCCTCGTAGCGTTCGTATTGGCGTATCACTCTATTGGATTGAGTGATGGTGGGGCCCTCTGGAAGCAGCCGGGTTGGGGTGACCGTGACATGATGACAGAAGAAACGACCTCTGGGAGGAGCTGATCGCGTACGGCGAAGCTTTTTTTGTAGGATGATATTGAAGCAATCAGACAAACGCTGCCCTAGAGGACGATGGGCAGCAGCTTCCGCGAAGCGACGCATAATATCACCCGCAGAGTCTCCCTGGTGACGGATCAGGTCTTCGATTTGTGGTCGAAGTTCCACCAGTTCCGCTGTGTTAGCAGCACCATTGTGCAGAAGGGCTGCAATCTGAAAAGCCACCCGCCAATTCGAGGCAAGTATGGGAGACCGCATCCAGATGGCGATTTCGTTAAGATTCCTGCTGCAAAAAAACCTCTGTCCTCCGTTCGCATCGATAGGTACCACTTTTGGGGGGCGTAGCACTGAGAGGCGACAGTAAGACTCGAACTTCTGCAAGCTGTCACTTGCTAAGCAGCCGTTGTTATCGTGGAGGACGATACGGAGCTGATGCGCGTAAGGCGCAACGGTCGCGTGACCAGGATTCAGAGATCCCAAACGATGCCGATACTTTTTCTCCTTTGTGCCACTACCTGGCAAAGACCGGTGGATCTCCTCTTTCTGGATCACTGGAGGTCTGAGCAGATCGAAGCAGATGTCTAGTTGAGGTCAGTTGAGCAAACATGGAGGTTTGAACTCATAACCACGCACAGGGGTTTCCGAAATCATGGCCCATTGCCATTTTATTAATACTTGAAAATTGAATGTTGAGATTGTAGAACGTATCCTCTTGTGTCTGATCGCCGATCTATTGCACCACAGAATCGAGGGCCTTGAACCAGTTGTAGCAAGCCTTACCTGGATGCGGAGGCATTTATGCTCGTACTCGAAGAAAAGCCACCCCATGCTCCGTTGACGAAGGTCTTCATCCCATTCAATGGAAAATGCACGTGGATCGTGAGGCCGTGCACCTTTTGGCTGATAGAAGATACCTAGTGGAGGGTGAGTCGATGATGATTGATAACTGAATAAATGCAGACCGATCTGAACATTCATCACCAGGAATGGGTCAGTGAGAGCATTTATCTTCGTTTGACGGTCTTTCGCGATGTCTGGATCTATAAAAGGGGCCTTTTCGAGTTCGAGTGACAGAGCTTTCCCAACAGTCGTATTTGTGTTAGGGATGAACTTGAGCCTTTTCCCCTTCACCACCACGTTGATCTGATCCTTCTCGTTCAGACGCTTGAACGTCTTACCCAAAAGTTTCGTTACTGAGAGTGTGCCAGACCCGTCGTTCTGAACACCCCCCGCTTTGCTCGGGTTGAGAGTGACCTTGAAGTTGGGCAGACGTTCCTCTGGATTGGCAACGAATGGCCCAGGGCAAACGTGCAGAGCCTGTCCCGCGATGGCCTTCGTTGCCTCCCACTGATCGGCCTTGAAGTCGACGTTCCTGATATAGAATTCCATCTAATAGGATGGTGACGGATCGCAGAGAGCTCAGAATGAAGTGACTAAGGGACAATAATGATGCGGCTAATGAACAAGATGAACCAGGCGTCGACTGTGGCGCTACGCATACAGATACTTATCCCACGCGCACGCCGCGCAATGGGTGACTACTCGACCAACCATATTGAACAGAGATCAGCGTTGAACTAAGACAAACTAAATACAAAGATCTCGAGAGCGTTAGCAACAGCCCCGTTTACCAACGTGGAAACGAGAACTCTCAGGCGCCACCAACTCGCACATCTGGACAACATTACTTGTAGGGAATGCCTAGAGAAAAACATAAACAGGTGAACATGAAACATGGACGCTTGGCCAGAATACGAACCGTTCTGAAGCTATGAACTAGGTCAGACAAGCGTGATCATGTAAGGATCCGAGGCAACTCACTCGTTGGAATTCGTCATAAGCAGTGCTTCTGATGTTCTCGTGTGCGTTCCGTATGACACCCATCATCCAATCTGCAGCTTGACGCTCGTTCAGTCCGAGAGCAAAGCGATCTTTCAGACGCTTGATTGTTGCTTCCCCTTTGAAGGAGGGCAGCCCAGTTCCCAACATGAGTTGCACTGTGCTAACCAGCTGGTCCGCATGCGGTCGCAATGCAAGGAAGGCCTTGACTGTAAGGTGCTGGAACAGCTCGTATCCCTGCGAGTGTCGACCACCCATCAATATGACCATTTCGTGATTGAGCTTGAAGGAGTTCGGTTCAAATTTGACACCCTGCACGGCGAGAGATAAGTCCAAGTATCCTTCTAAATCAAGTATATACTTACTCCGGGTCGTAGAGGACGCATCCCAAATTATGTCAGCATATTTGGGAGGGCCAAAAAAACTCGCGGACTTATCTATGTCGAACAGGAAGCCAAAATCTTAGAACAAGATATTTCAGTGATTTAGGTCATATCAAGCCCTGAGACCAACCAATATGGACAATATGTCCTTCACCGTCTATCATGATATTGCCATTGTGTCGGTCCTTGATCTGTAGGATGTAACAAGCAACGGAGTACGCAGCCATAGATTGGATAAAGTTGAGGCGAGCCTTCTGAAAAGCAACAGTTTCTTCTCCTCCATATTTGGAGATGAAAAAGTCGAGGAGGTCGTTGACTTTGGCGCGGCCCATCTCATCTCGTGAAGTGGCATTTGGTACCACGTCAATTACTCCGCACTGACAAGATTCATTCAGCAGACCAAACGAGCAGGAGAAAATGAAAGCTCACGCCAGGTGCGGTTGCTGTGACTCTGTACGGATTGAGGTATAGAGTCAAACCAACGCTTGTGAAGGCATTCTTGAGCATTGCGATGATCTGAAGTGCGAGGACGTCTTGGCGACAGTCGTCACCGACTTTGAATATGGCTTGCTGCCAGACATCGAACTCTTCGCGCCTCTCAACACCAGACCCATCCAGCAAGGCCTCGGGGTCTGTCACCACTACAACACGTTCCCTCCTCACTTGAAATGTTGCCATAAAGGGTGCCTGTACGGGATGATCGATCGATCGAGTGATCCCGGTCAGTTTGAAATTGGCGCTTACCTTTGCGTGGCTCTGTAACGGGCGACCGGATAGTTTGTCAATATCCACGACCTTGCCATCGGGGTTACTGGGAAGATACACGCCGACGTCAACATTGATCTTAGCCATCTCTTCGTCTATTTTCGCCTTGACAGGGGATCAGACTGGGATATCAGAGGGACACGTAGACTTACCTTCTTTTCTGGCTTAGACTTCTTGATGTACGGCTTTAGCTTCCCGGAGATTGATGTCACTTCATGGAAGAATTTGAACTCCCGGTCATAGAATGATCTTGCTTCCCCTGAGAGTGACTCGACCACTTGGTCGGTCATCTTATCGAGGACCGGTTTCATTGGATCTTCCTAGAGAAGTAGACTATCAATACACCTCCATGGATTCTGCACAAAACCGTACGATTTCCGCGGCATCGTCCTTGTAGCAGTTAG
Source organism: Chalciporus chontae (assembly GCA_038089555.1). Lineage (NCBI taxonomy): Eukaryota > Fungi > Basidiomycota > Agaricomycetes > Boletales > Boletaceae > Chalciporus > Chalciporus chontae. The sequence goes on from JBBPLD010000003.1 coordinate 199,165, forward strand.
CCCTCATGTTCCAAATAATTTGATGACAGAACAACTGGGATATCATCGCGGTCTCAAGAATAAACCTTGCGATATAACCTGCTCCTTATTTGGTTCCTATGGCCTTTAGTTATAGGAAACAAACTCACCGAGCTCATCGAATCGCAATGCCTGGACAACTTGTGGGACGAAGAAGAACGTCAACTCGACTGGATGCTGCTTGAGAACACGATGGGCATATTGAAGCAAGTAAGGGTCACTATTATGTTTCTTCTCGAAGAACGTGACAGCGATGACGGGCGGGACGGGTTCCCATACAAGGATGTGCTACCAAACACTGTTAGCCTAGCATCGGACTTAGCAAAATTGGTGAACCTTGAGCTCTCTCCTCTGAGTTGTCCGGGTGACATCATCGAGGAGATACCGTAGTCCTTCAGGCACATGCATAACGCTGGCGGGATTTGCGCGAACAAGTCTCTGAACCTCGACATGTGCTGCATGGCTTTTGAAGCGTTCCATCATGTGAACAGCTATGGCTGGATCTATCTCCCACGCAGTCCGTACAACGACTGGCCAGCTGCCCTACCAATTCGCGATTGAGAAATATGAAACATATGGTTATCATTTTGGGCACGGTCTCACCTCTGTGATACTCCTTTCAACGGTCCCGAGGTGATCATATCCCCTCCTAACGTCATTGCTTGGATTTGCCCATATCGTTAGCCGATAGATTTCGTTTTCCACCAGAAGTCGCAGCGGATGATTGATGTTCTTGAGACAGTTGGTGTAAACTAGATCAAATGAGAGGCGCATCCGGAGGCCGACATGTGGTACGTACGCGAAATTTTCGTGGCAGATTGTGCTGGTGCAAGGCTGGATAATGGAGAAACACTTCGAATCGAGTCAGTCTGAAGATGCCCAAGGAACTCTGAGAGCACTCGGGTATCAGCATCGACTTGGACCCGATTCGCTCCCAAGGACCACCTTAGAGACTCGCTCAGGAGCTAGGACATTGAATACAGAAAGACGCTTACTGGGGCCGAACCGCAAACCATGCATACGCTGTGCGATAAAGGCTCTCACGCATCGCATACTCAGAGAATACATCCAAATGAGAACTCTTCAATGTTTCGAACCCAAACAGAAGGAATGAACAACGTAATTCACGAGCAAGCGGATGCGTACTGAAGTCAACATTGTTCAATATTCTACACTTTCTCGGAAATCGTAACTCACCTGAATAGCTTGTGGGCACGGGCGGACCGCAGAACAAGCTGCTGCATGAGGAATACCACGGTTGATCGACGATAACGAGCAGCTTGCAGCCGACTAAACAGCATTTGCAATACAAGGGTATGTGGGAGAAAGAGGCGTCGAGCATGGGAGGTGGTACGGTCAATCTCCTGCTTGTCCGTGGGGCTATAACTGATTGCGTGATAGAAAGGATCATCGTAGCTGCGGAGGGGTGAGTTACGAAAAAAAATTGCGATGGAAATATATTCGAAAAGACCAACTTTAATGATTGCGAGAATACCCCCTTCCTGTCTCTTACGGTATTAAACCAAGCAGACAGTATTTCTCCTACTAGGGCGACCTCGACCGCGGGCTTCTCCGCTATCACCCAAGTCCAAACTTCGATGCCTGCAGCGATGGCACTTGGAGTAAAGACTTCGAAGGGCAGACTGACGAGGTAATGCAACAAGGTGAACTCGCACTGTTGGTGGTCAGTCACGACATTCTAAGGCGATGCCTCAAGGCCCACCTTATCTAGCGCAAGGAGAGTTGCAGCACAGCGGAACAGGAGACGCTTGAGGTCCTGGACGGTTAAAGAACTGGTCTTTTCCCGAATAGCTTCCCAAGTGTCCGCCATATTTTCCTTCAATGCCAAGATATCAGCGAATTCCGCATTTTGCCGAGGAGTTCTGTTCAGCACATCTTGAGCTACATTGCACCTAGAGCATGAGATAACGATTGTCCATTGTGCAAGAGGTCACCTGCCTTTCTGGCTGGACAGTCGAAGACCTGCAGCCTCGCCCGAAAAGTAGCTTTTACCGGCAATCTGACTTGCGAGTACTCTTGCACGATCGTATTCCCAGTTAGATAAGGAACGAAGGGAGGCTATGAACGATCAGCATGACTCGAAAGTAGAAAGGGATGCCACTCACTCAGTTGGCGATGTACCGGCCCGAAGGCTTTAGCAAACTTTTCTGCCACAGACGCGCCTAGCTCAGATGTATCTGAGCCGGTGAGGGATTGTGTGGCAGCAAGATATTTCTATTTCACGGATATTAGCTGCGCCGCATGAGGTAGAAAACTTATAAATACCTGAAGGCTTGATTGCAACTCGAGTGGCGCGCGACTCAAAGCAAGTTGGAACCAGTCATTTGCATGTCGCTGTAACTGCCCGAGCATTTCGTTTCTGACTTTGTAGTCGTCCGTCAATTGCAGGTGAATGCCGGTGCGTTCCGAGTGGAACTCGTATATAGGGTTGTACTACAAAGACGGGGTGAGTACGGTGAACCTCGATCCAGAGGGAAACACGGACTTCGTCAATGTACTCGTTCTCACATGCGCGCCTCAAGAGTGTAAGGCACTCGAGGATGGCATAGACGAGTGTGGGGTCACACATGAGCGACGGGAAAGAAGTTATCAAACGATTGAGGTACTTTGATGCCATCTCACGAGCTCGTGCAATGCGGTGGGTGCTGGCCACGAGCAAATTGCACAATTCAGATGACAGATGATAGGGAAGTGCTTGCTCCGCAGCCTGGCTGTTCAAGTCAGAACTGGACCCTCGCATGACCTGTTAATAAATAAGCTCTTGGAGCGCAACCAAAAACGACAGACATACTTTCTCAGCAACAGCTTCCATGCATGAATTCAACCCGGGTTGTTTGTTGAGACTGGGATTCGTGAAGTAAGACACCAAGGAGGAAGGTAGACCAGCCGCAGAACGTAAAGTCTCGATGTCGTGCATAGTCGACACAAAAATGACCTGCCCAGTTGTCAATGATCGTATTTCGCTTGCCCTCGATGAAATATGACGTGTAAGATGTGCGCGATGATTTGCCAGAACCTTCTAGATAATCAGTCTCCACCCTGCCTAAAGGCACTGAGAGAGCGCACCGAATGGGCATACTCGTGTCTTACAACTGTGCGATATTCCAGATCGCTAGGTGCATCCGATACGCTCTCAAGCACTAAACGGGGTGTCTTCACTGCGATCCTCGCAAGCGCGGGTAGTAGCCATGTCATGGCGCTCTTCTCCTTCTCATCCTCGCCTGAAGCAGTAAAATGGAAGAGAACACATAGGAACCACAGGTTTCTAAAGAGGTTGGTCAGCTCGGACGTGGGATGAACGTGTGGTGTGAAGTCAGCATGATCAAGGAGAGCTTCGACGGGTAGGAGAAGTGAGGCGAGCTGCTCCATCATCTCTTCCGTCTGGTGAATTTCACATTCGTCAACGAAGACATCGACATATTGAGGAGAGCAGCCAACCTTCCCGTTGTGCCCCGATGCAGCAGCATTTTGAATCGCGACACCCTTATCAGAGAATAGGGTGAGGAGCTCCTCCAAGTATATCTCGTACAGATCCGGTCTTCTGTCGATTTCTCGTGCAAGTCTAGTCTGCGCTGCCAATATCTGATAAGGTCAGCATCGAGAAATTGTCAAGAGATTACTCGTAAGGGGTCGACTTACCATATTGTTTGAAAACCTGGGATCTTCTGGGTTTGCTGAACAATTGATAGATGAAAATGCACGAATGATATCCGCAAACGAGTCTTCCGGCGCAACCAAGGCTAAATCCACTAAGTTATAGGCAATCGCTGCCTCGACTGTTGGTTCCGCTGTACGAAGCCTTTGTAATAGCATAGAAATTGTGAGCTTCGTCACCTCTTCCCTGTCGAATTCTAGAGCAAGTCGGGTCACGATTGATATCGTAGTGATCCCGATGAGGCGTTTTTCCTCGTCAGAACGACCCCGGAGGCCTCCTTCTTCACTCTGGAATGTCAACCGATCGGTGGAGGGCATCAGAGCAACGTTGTAAAGTGGGTTATGCAGAAGTTGTTGCGAAGACGACTCGAAAATTTCTTGGCTCGTTGCGGCAATGTAGTTCAAGAGGGAATACATGTACGACATGATTGAATCTTCCCCTGGTGCGAGCTTTTTCGACGGAATCAGGTACTGGTTGTCAAAGAGTAAGTGTCTGAAAACTCACCTTAATGCACAGACCGAAGCATTTCGCTGCGGCGGTAAGTGGGGGCGGAGCACGCTTCTCGGTATTGAAAGCAAATTCAAAAATTGGAAGGGGAGAAGTGACGAAGCGACGCAGATGGTCCACAAGCTCCTTTGCAATATCCGGAAAGCTCTGAACAAGAACAGTCATCGCTTTGAGAGCTGCCTCTTGAACCAGGTTATCCATTATCGGAGTCTTGTCGCTCAAAAGTAGACTAAGACTGGCAAAGAGGTCGGGGTCAAGCTCACCGAGAGCAACTGAGCATGTGGACGCTAATTTCTGCAAGGATATGCAAGCCAGTCCATAAGAGTGATGGTTTTCGCCAAGAGGGAAACTCACCAGGCTCTCGGACATCGTCTCCCATGCATATGTATCGAAAGGGGGTTCGCTCTCCATATCCTGTATTTGCGCCAACAGGTCTTTGTAACACTGGAGAGATCCTTTGATAGTGGATTTCATTGATTCTCTTGTTTTTCCGTCCTCCATGTTCGGCCTCTTGACAGCCCTCTTCATGAGACTTGACCACGCTTTATTAGCAGCAGCGGCTTCCTTTGACGGGCCTCGGTGCTGAGAACCCTCCGCGGCGACCGAGATAAGGGCTTGAGCCAGCATAGTCCACTGCATCTCCATCACACAGCATACAATAAAATAACCACTCAGGGGTCTTCCGTAGCTTATGTAGCGTGAGATGAAGGTGTGACAGAAGAGAGAGACCTCAGATGCCTCTGAGTCTGCATCACCGTCTGCCTCTTGGTGAATATCAAGGAGAAGCCGATTGATGCGTTCCAGAACGGGATCCCGGACTAGGCCAGCCAAAGCGTTTGACAGAAGATGCCACTGCGTCGTCGTCCAGGAAAAGACCGTTGAAGTAATTGCACGGTAAAGGCCGTGCACAGATGGCGTTAACTGCGTAAGGACCTCAATTGCTAATGAACTTTAGCCGATCACCCCAATTGGGACAGTGAAGCCACTTACGACTGGCAGTTGTGAGCTCGCGTTCTACCTGATTAATGAATCGCAGGATCGCGTCAATAGCACGATCCACGATATCCAGATGAGCAGAGCAAATTCGTAGGATAGCGGAAACAGTTGAGTAGACGAGCTGATCCGGAAATGCCCATTCTACAAGTAACGTTAGACATAGGTCATTCAATACTGAACCTGCCCACCGTCCCAAGACAGACATTGGTCATAATCGGTGTGGGGTGCATCGTCCAAGATGTCAACAAGAATAGCAATTAATTGGCCTGAAATGTTTTCCTCCGGAAAGTTGACAACCATCTCTCCGAATGCGACGTTACAATGTGCTCGCGACTCCGACTACTGGCATGGTGAGGGGAGGTGTCACTTGGAACGTACAACCATGAGGCGTACCATGTATATTCTGGGAGTTAAATCAGTGTTAAGGCCTTCACCACTTGAACTACCCTCATCCTGCAAAGGTAGTTGGACTTTGGAATGGATGAGGTGCTGAGCGCTGAGCGCATCTGCGGTATCTGTTTCAAGGGTGACGAGGTCAGATAGAATTCGCTGGCGGATATTGAGTTCGAGGCTGCGAATGGACTAAGTGAGCCAAAACACATGCAATATCCATACAGAAACGCACCAATCCATCACGACTGCACTCGGGGTCGGACAAGTTGAAAGCAGAGTCAATCCACTTGCCGAGAAATACCAAAAGCGGGAGACTCGCTGGATTATATAATCATATGACGAAATGTCTCCTGAGGCGCTATAGCCAAGTGGTTACGGCGACAGATTCGAATGCACGCGATATCTGTTACTCTTTGAGTGCGCAGGTTCGAATCCTGCTGGCGTCGGTTTTTTTATTTTCTACACTCCAGACTCCCGAGTATGAGCAACAGCAGCTTGAATATCGACACCTTGACGGTATCGTGCAGCGCGTTTTGGACCAGGTTCACCCTGCTTAGGCTTAACCCAACCGTCGTCGATGCACCAGCCAATTATCTTGACTTGCACATCAAGCAAGCCGTCAAAGTCCTTTTGTGCTGCACACTTCTCTTGTCATGCCTTTTGGCTCTTCCCCGACCTCAAAAGGACGACCATGGAACCAGGGCTACTCTCCAAGCTCTCATGATGGTCATGGTTCCAACGTGCTCTCTCTGGCCCAGTCGCTACACAAAGCTTGCACGCGTCTCTCGCTCACGGATGTCCATCCCACTTGATCCGATCATCGCGGATTTTCTCGATGGAATCGTCGAATTTCGCAACGCCATCGATGATTTGGCAAATCTCATTGGCCCTGGGGCAACTGCGTATGGGCGCACCGTGTCCATAAGTATCGGGTGGAAATGGTGGATTGACACGTTTTGGTGGTGGACAGTCACCAAGGTATTTAAACATTCACTGCTTAACATCGACTCTGCGGTACTTATACAACATGCTCCATGGGATAGTATCAGCCAGGTGTGTACATGCGCTAGGTTGGGTCATTCCAAGCTACTTCTGACTGTAGGCCAGTCTCCCCTTCACAGAGACCTTCTCTCAGGTACGTCAGTGCTATTCGAGACTCCCGCCCGCTGCGAGATCACCCATGTGCCGTAGTCCCTTCATCAGCCCAACTGTTTCCAGCTCTCCAGATTCTGGTCCCGTGTTCTGCCTCGATTACCAGCCTCCTGGTTTTATTCCCTCCCTCACTAGGGGTCGCAAACTTACGCTGGAGTTCACGGCCTTCTCTCCCTCTTTTCGGAGGCTTACCACAACGCAAGTCGTGTCTACCATTCCATTTATCCTATCACTCGGTTCAGCTCGCTGCCCCCGGTCTCCCGTTTCCGTTCTCAAACAACTTTCCACTTCCCATGGCCCAAATCTGGTAGTCGACGCACTCTCGAACGTTTCGGTCGACTATGAATCTGCACTGCGTCGCTCGTTCGACTTCGTCTCCGGGGATCAGAAAACGCGCGATATCGTGGTGAAGACTTCTGGTCTTAAGGGGTGGCGTCGGGGTGTGTTCTTGTTGGCCCTCGAAGCTGCACTTGTGCGTCGAGGTTGGCTCGAGAGATGGGCCGTTCAGGTTACTATCAAGTGAAACCAATGTTTGCATCCTTTCTGTCCAAATCTTCTATTCATGGTTGTTGTCTCTTGGACAAAATGCATGCGATATCAACTAAAATCATCACAACCCTGTGTTACAATAGTTACTGGTGTACTTGATCAATCACTTTACAAGTTACATGCCAACATCGTGTCTCCACCGAGCGAACGGCCAAAAACTGATCGGAGGTCTGAAGGTACAACGCACTCATAATTCATCCCCGACGGGTTCATGGGCTTACGATCAAACCTCAGGCAACGACATTCTGTAGGTCCGATATTGAGAGGACTTGCCTCCCATGTGCTCGTCGATGTGACTGCCCAGGTATCGCAAGCGGACGAACCCACATCCTTACGTGACCGAGCTTGGTCGCCGTGAGCAGTGCACGAGGGAGGAAGGATAGGGAAGCAAGTAAGTCTGTGTCAACTTGTTTGACCTGTAAGAGTGCGTTCACGTTGGTTAACATAAATGTAGAATAGCCTCGTACCAAAACTGGCTGGACTACGGATACCTCATTTCTGGAGGGAGTGGGGTGATACCGAGACGCAGAAAGCTGCGTTGTTGACCCAGTACCACGACGATATGCTGCTGCCAGTGACACGCTTGATGATATCGAGACACGTGGATGGTGGCCGTGTTGAAGTTTTGGCCTATGGAGTGCACCACTTGAAAAGTCCCACTGAAAATATTGGAATGAATTAGAGTGGTCTCCGAGGTCGATCCACAAAACCGAACCAAAATTAGCTTGTTGTCCTCGCCGACGCTGCCGAACCTGTATGTCCGTCCATCACACCGAAGTTCATCGAATGCCACGGCGGACACAAAGGATGAGTGCCCTTGACATCTTGCAACTACCCGTTGTTCCCAAGGAGAGAATATTGTCAGGAGGTCATCTTGGCCACCCGTCTGCAAAAGAAATATATAAGACAAGAAGTCGTTGTGGAGACGGAAGAATGTACCAGGATAAGTCGTCCATCGGGGGACCATGCAACAGACGTAAATGCACCGAAGTATGATGCGTAGCAGTCAACGAGCCTGAAATATTGTGAACAGAAAGAAAGTCTCGGGAAGATGCCACTGACTGTTCGGCGAACGCGTCAATCACTCTTAAGTAACCGTCTTCTGTGATCGCTGCGACATGCTTGACGTCGGGCGAGAATACAAAGTCTACGTACAAAAAGTTCAGCACGCTGATGCCCATAAGCGTCGGGCACCTACCAACAACTGCACGTTGACTCAATCTCCAATGACTGACGGGGTTTTTGGCAACTCCTTTCTCCGTCTTTGCACCCCCACTCGCGCCAGCCTCAGGATGCCATGGTGGCACAGTAACGTGGATGCTTGTCAATGGATCCCATTGAACCCCTATCGATGGCGATTGATTATGAGACATGGCCGCACTTGAATGTGGGAGGCATGGGGCTGATGACTGGATAATGGGCACAGTCACGCTAAACACCCCATCGTCGCGCTCTTTATCGTAAACGATTATTGTTCCATCCACATGGGAGACGAGAAAGAGGGTCGAGGAGGCAGGGACCCAGCGTACTGCAGTGCAAGGAGAGGAAGAGATAGAACCCTCAAGAGGGATTGTGAGTGACAGACAGCGCAGCTGAGTTGCTGTAAGTATCACACCTGTTTGTTAAGACGACCGTACCGATTAGATATGGGGTCTGCGAAAGTCGACCCTCAGCATTGGCACGGCATATTGCATCTCGAGACATACCAAACCATACGAGATCCCCGGTATTGAAACCAATGACAACGTCAAGCCTCTCCGATGAAGCGGTGTGGTTATTTACATCGTGACAGGTTAGAAATGCGGAAAAACTAATCCTTGTTAGTGGTTCCTACTGGATGTTAGCATTGGAATAAGCCAAGAACACAAGTGCGAACTTACCTTGGCTTTGGTGCCAACCTCATACCAGAGGAAGGTCTTGCTGGTATTGTAGAACATAAACGTGACATCGCCCTGCCTGCTGGCGAGAATCTTGCTAAGGCCCTCGACACTTTGCATGCGCGTGATAAAGGTCGAAGAAGTGGTACGTATATTATGCTTTGGTTTGGTAGTAGCTTTCTTTTTGCCTGAAATGGACGGTTGGGCGAAGAGCTTGTGCTGAGGTTCTTGGGATAATGCCACATCGTGTGCGGTTGTCGCTGGGGGGGACGTGACATCCGGAGAATCATCTGGGGTGTCACTAGAGGACAAGCTGCGATCATCAGCCAAAGGTTTATCCTTCTCTCTGTCTTTCTCTCGCTCTTTTTCCTTGCGCGAATCCTTGGTAAGGTTTCCGCCGAGCAACTGCGCTAGACCTGGGGAACTTGGATGTTTCGAGTGATTGAAGTGGACGGTGACCGTGGAGAGACGTGTAGGGTATAGTTGTGAAGTGCTTGTCGGCGTCGGTAGGAGCGGTGGCTTGTGTTCTTCCGTGACGGAGTACACGCCTTCTGGAGCGACGAATGCGCTGTCGCTCTCCATCTTTACGAGCTCGTCGTTGGGTGGGCGCGAGAGATGACTGTCTTGTCGAGGACTACAGCCGCGACAATGATCAGTACTTACTGTAGACAAACATTCGACGGTCTGTCCGGCTAACTAAATTACTGCCAAGACGACATACCCCGGATCTTGCACGTCCAGTCTGTCTCTTAACCATGTTCATCCCCAGTCCCTCTGCTCTCCGTCCCCTCAGCCGTTTGTCCACCCTTGTAAGTCCATTGACTCCTCTGCAGTCGGCTACCTTTGAGACCACTTCAGGCGCGCTGCTCTCGACGCTGGCAGTCAACAGCCACTGTGGAGCCACCTCCAGCGGGCGGCCATCTCACCTCGGTAGCATCATCACAACTCCTCCGTTCGACCCGAGAAACCGCTCTCCGCACACCGGGTTTGGTGTGGACTGACGAGGATGACTCTGCTCCTATGCGAACCATGGTAGGAGGTCGTGAGACCAGGAAGATGAACTTGTATCAAGCCGTGAGGGATGCACTTGGGTGTGTTCAGTGATCTGTTGTTCTGGTCCTCCCCTCATCCGCCCTAGTATTGCTCTTGGGAAAGACGATACTGCCGTCGTCTTCGGCGAGGACGTTGCGTTCGGAGGTGTGTTCCGGTGCACGATGGTATGGGTTCTTACTGCAGTCGTTTTCCCGCTCTCATGAATGCTCTTTAGGGACTTGCAGAAGAGTTTGGTAGGCTTGTCATTGTCTTGCCTGTCCATGTGTGTCCTGACCATTATCGCAGGTCGCGAGCGCGTCTTCAACACACCCCTGACAGAGCAAGGCATCGCTGGTTTCGCGATCGGGATTGCATCCATGGGGCACACGGCTATCGCAGAGATACAATTCGCGGACTACATATTCCCTGCTTTCGATCAGGTGCGTCGTTACTTTAGTTCGCTAGTGCTGACAGTGCTCAGTACCCATACAGATCGTCAATGAAGCTGCCAAATATCGGTACCGTGCGGGTGGGCAGTTCTCAATTGGCGGATTAACGATTCGTACACCCACCATGGCCGTCGGCCATGGTGGCTTATACCACTCTCAGAGCCCCGAGGGATTCTTCATTGGTGCATCGGGACTTAAGGTTTATTCCTGTTCATTCCCGCAATGTCGAAGCTGATTTCGAGCCACAATTTATGCAATAGATTGTTATTCCCAGATCGCCCCTTCAATGCAAAGGCCTACTGCTAGCATCAATCCGTGACCCCAACCCAGTGATTTTTATGGAACCTAAGATCCTTTACCGCTCGGCAGGTGATTCCATGCAATTCACGATTCCCGTCTTCTATACTTATACAATATTACCCAGTCGAGCAAGTTCCGATCGATGACTATACACTTCCGCTATCCCGCGCTGAGACCCTCATTCCAGGGACTGATCTTACCCTCCTTTCTTGGGGAACACCAATCTACCACTGCGAGACTGCCCTCTCAATGCTTCGTTCTCCGCCAGCATCACTGGGACCGCTCATTCCCGCCTCGTTACGGACCGCCAAGATAGAATTAATCGATTTGCGTACCATATTGCCTTGGGATGTGGAGAGCGTAGTAGAGAGCGTGTCAAGGACGCGACGATTGGTAATTGTGCATGAAGCTGGGTGTACCGGTGGCGTTGGAGGCGAAATTGCTGCGGAGGTTCAGAAGCGGGCGTTTTTGAGACTGGAAGCACCTGTGAAGAGGGTTACTGGCTGGGAGTGAGTATTCTCTCTCTGGTCACTGAGCCTGTCCACTGACGCTCATGATGACAGCGTGCCGGCTGCATTGCAGTACGAAAAGTTCAACATGCCAGATGCAATCAGGGTCCTGGACGGCATCATCGAGACTCTCACTTACTGAGCGGGCGACAGTCTACCGTCGTAAGGAGACATCGAGCAAACTGCTCGAAAGACTCGGAGTACCTCGGCTGTTTTATCATCTACTGCTTCAGGGTTCCTGCACACTGTTTTAATATACCGCGTATATCATTGTATGATGGATGAGTTGAGCGTGTGCGCGTGGTAGGTCATATGTCTGACTGCTCTTCCTCGAACTCTTCAGTCATACTCTCTTCCACTTCACTGGAGTTTTGTTCCTCGTCCATATCTTCAATCCCGGCATCCAAATCTGGTCCGGAATCCTCATTCTCTTCAAGTTCGTGGGGCGGGGTACCTTCATCCGTATGGCCACTTGGTGAACCCTCAGAGTCGTCCTCTGCCTGCAGATCCAAATCAGCAAATCCAATTGGTCGTCAATCATCGAAGGGCGAACGTCGTTCTTTTCCTCTAGCTGCGTGGTGTGTCGTCCTATCGGAATATACCACACGAAACCACGGTTTCGAACGTTTAAATTCTGATCACCGGCGTAAAAGTTGAGGAATGTGCTGATCGAGGCCATGAATACGCAAGATGATGGGAGTCACGTACACAGTCCTCGAGGTCATTTTCTTCGTCGGACAAGTCATCCGCCTCTCGCTGTAGATCTCTCCGGTGGTTTATGCGTCCTTGAAATCGATCAAGCTTTGGCAGTGGGGTTGGGCCAACGTGAGGTGGTTTGGGGAGCACAAGGGGTACGACTGGAGGTCGGGGTATGAGCGTGGGCGACGCAATCGACATGAGGATGCTCAGTCAAGACTAGTGAGTGACTAGTGGCTCAGCTCAGTTAACTTCTGTTTGAAACTGAGCCCCCTCCGCTTTAAAAATCGTTCATTGTATTGTTGAGCGCACTAGTATGAGCTGTCTACTGTCGAATCAACTATTGATACTCCTTCCACGATATACTCGTACCCTCATCGCGTCAACGAAGAGTCACGCACGATTCAAGTTGCAACATCCTGAGAGTAGTGCTAAGCAAATTTACTCACGAACGTGTGCCGTCAAGCAGAAACGACCAGAGGGCGTCTGGTTGCTTGAAATCATGGTGTGTTATGCTCACAAGCCAACGTTCTCGCCGAACTGCTTCAAGCAATGCCCTTTGAGGTGATCCGGGAGGATAGAATGATGCCCATTCCGTCCATATCGAGAAGGCTTCATCCTATTATGCCCCGAGGTGTTCAATATAAGGGGCCGTATCAAGCCAAGTTGGCGGGTGCGTACCTTCCAGGTTAAGAATGATTCCTGCTCGATGATTGTAGTCTGAACTACCTCCTGACCCGGAAATACCCCCCACGTCACAGCATTTCTCCCGTCTTCGGGAACATTGGTCCTAAAATGTCCCTAAGGGGTGTACAATGTCAGGGAAGTTGATGCCAATGGGAAGAATGGCTAACCTGGGAGTTTGCCGCAAAGTAGTGAACCCAGCCATTGCCTTCTTGTTGAATTTCTTGCTCGATCTTGGATACAACGTTCTCTTCCGCAAAGAATTCAACAAACCCTTTCTGAGAGACATAGCCACCACTGGGGCCCCAGCCAAAGATTTCGTCAGTGGAGCTGACGTTGTCGATAGCCGGTTGAGAACAGACGGTCCAGAGCCCCTTGTTGGTGAGCTCCCTCAAATGGTCAAGAATGGTTTCCGATTCGGAAGACAACGGCAAAGAGGAGAAGGGAGTTGTCGAGATCTTGGAATCGAGGTAATCGCGGAAGAGGTTGGTCAAATCACCTAGGCTCGTCGGATTGCCCCAGTGAGGTTGAGCCGCGTGGATCTACAACGAGATCGATCTATGTGAAACTGGACAGGTTGGTGTGTCTTACGTTGAGTCCCAGACCACCCCATTGATCTTGCGCGCCGAAAGCAGGACTTTTGTAGTCTCCAAAGCGTCCGTTTGGGAAATCGTCCCAGGTTGCTGCGTTGTTTAGCTCTCCACGTCCTGGAGGTTCTACCTCTAATGTCGGCTTGCTAGTCAATGCGATCGCGGCAGTAGTAGTGGCAAGGCTCGGAGTGACAACCAAGTCAGAGCGAGGAAGCGGAGGATGGATCAACGAGCCCGGAGTATCCTAACATCAAAGTTTGTTATCAGGTCGGATTAAGGTGAAAAGTGACGCCTTACAGCAATGAGCTTGTTTCTAATCGCTGGGCTACCTCCGGCCCATTGCAGGTTCTCGAGAACAAGCTGGACACTTTTTTCAAGATTGAGGGTGCAGAAGTGAATACCGGAAACAACGCCCGCTTCGGTGATCCTCCCTATGATTTCAACGGCGAGACGAACACCGTAATCTTTAACAAGTTGATCGTCATGCTGTTGCATGTTCAGGCGAGACGTATATGTCATCGACTGCACCACGCACCCGAATATTATCCAAATCCGTCATGATTCTGGGCGGAACCTGGGCTCCACATAGCTTAATGACTCTGAGGAAGGATCCGTATGTTTGTATTGGCATCACTCCGGGTATGATGGGCACATTGATGCCTGTAATTCATGAGAAAACGCTGTAAGAAGCTTAGGTGCATTTACCTATACTCCGAACCTTTTTAGCCCACTGTATGAAACGATCAGAGTCATAGAACAACTGTGTCACCATGAACTCTGCCCCGGCATCCACTTTCTGTTTCAGGATGTCAATGGTTGCTTCTTCGTCGGTGTCACTGTCTGGATAACCCTCTGGATAAGCTAGAATGAACCAACAAACGGCACGACATCAGCGCCATTACTTCCTTTGCTTCCAACACCAAGTAATTACCCGCGACGCCCACGCAAAAGTGGGACGAATACTCCGGGGAGGAACATATATATCTAACCAGATCCAATCCGGATGTGAAGCGGGAATCAGTTGCCGTCCAGTGCTCTTGTCCACGAGGTGGGTCTGTGGGGATTAACATGAACAAGAATACTCGGCTCTGTCCAGGACGGAAATGACTGACCACCACGGAGCGCTAGGATGTTCTGTATGCCCCTTGCCTTCGCTTCCTGGCGACACGTTAGGTATGAGAGACAGACAGGACGGAGACGGTTAACGTACGCGCAAAACATCATCGACCATTCCTGGGACCATGTTCGTGCATGTCAAATGCAGAATGGTGTCGATGGCATACTCGGACTGGGTCAATCCAGCCAAATCAAGACTTCGGTCCTTGGTCGTTCCACCTGCTCCCCATGTTACACTGATTGCGATGGGTCGAAGAGCAGAGAGACGCGATATGCGAGCGATCAAGTTCTCGAAGCCCTGATCGACATTAGGATGGAAGGGAGCGCACTCGCATGGAACATACCTGATCTGTCCGAGGGGGGAAGAATTCGAAAGTGTAGAAAGGTTGGTGAGATGCATACTCGGCGATTTTGTCCGTCAGTTTCATTGCTAGTAAGGAGGTTAGTAAGTAGGTTAGTACTGGTAGTAGCTATGGGTCATGATGCACGTGCTGTCGGTCTGTTTCCAAACAAGGGTCAACGGCTCCCCTCCCTAGACACGAACGCATATCGACCTGGACTGACACTGTCACCGACACCCTCTCTACCACCCAACTTCACGACATCCTACACCGACACACACACAATGGACGCCCCTTCAACACCCGCAACCGCTGATTTCTCCTCGACGCCCCCAAAGCGTACAAAAATCGTGCTCCTTGGCGACCAGAGCGTCGGCAAGACAAGTCTCATCACAAGGTTACCCCGGACGCGATGCTAGTCACCGGAGAACTTGCATTCACGAGTCCCTACACACAGATTCATGTACGACACATTCGACAACACATATCAAGCCACGATTGGCATCGACTTCTTGAGTAAAACGATGTACCTCGAGGACCGAACGGTTCGGTTACAACTATGGGACACTGCTGGACAGGTGAGCTTGAGTCACGAGGCATTTCCAACGAGGCATTTCCTGATCGGCTTGACTCGTGGCGAATGACGTTTGTCCTGTTAGGAACGGTTCCGCTCGCTCATACCGTCATATATTCGCGATTCCTCTGTAGCAATAGTCGTGTACGACATTACTAGTGAGCACTCCCACACGATCGATTGCCCTCCGATCCTCATCTGTTTGCAGACCGACAGTCGTATCTGTCTACATCGAAATGGATCGACGACGTGCGCTCGGAACGTGGAAACGATGTCATCATCGTTCTGGTCGGTAATAAAGCTGACCTTTCGGAAAAGCGGTCTGTTCCGGGACCCCCTTCCCATGTGCGCAGGATAGCTGACTCCCTTACCCGTCCAGTCAAGTCACGGTAGAGGAAGCGACGCAGAAGGCGACACAAATGGACATCATGTTTATGGAGACGTCAGCCAAGGCTGGCCATAACGTCAAGTCATTATTCAAGAAAATAGCTCTGTCACTTCCCGGCATGGAAAACAACGCACATGCAGACGCACAGAACGCCAGTATGTTTCATTACCTGAGGCGTGGTGATTATATCTGAACGAACAAACAACATCCAGAGATCGATGTTACAACTCCTCAAACCCCTACCGTGCCAGAGGCTTCACAATGCAATTGTTAACGCATTACTCCACCTAGCTCATCTCGCTCTTGTGTCATTATATACCGCAATTTTTCAGACACGTTGGTTTGCTACAATTGGTCGAATCGGTCGTCACAGGCGATAGCTGTTGCGTGACCTAGCTACTAACCACGATTCATGGTGTTACCTGCGCCTCTTGGGTTGGCGTCTTTGTACCGAGCCCATTTCTCATCTTTCTGGCGCTTCTCTTCCGCCTTCAATTCTCCAAGGACCGTACCATCCATCTCTGCATCCATCGCCAATTGTTCCGAGGAAGTGGGTTCCGCTTCGGACCGAGGTCTACGCACATAGGTCACACAAGCGTGAGTCAGCTAGCAGCATCGCACAACTCACCCTCCACCGGATATGATTCCCCCACGCTGTCGTTCGATTTCCAAGTATTCGTCGATGGACATGGTTGGTAGACGGTGACCCGGCCCGAATACGTTTGCTTGCACGCGAACACGGTCTGACGCGCCCGCCGGCAAGATGGTGAAAGGTCGCAATGGCTGAGCCAATCGTCAGGAGTGTTCGCCTATATAACTGGTGCCTACCTTCCCAGATGGATCCAACAGAGATCCTCCGCCAAGGTGCGCCGGAGCCGAATCGATCTTCCACATGTCTTCCTCATCTTTCGCCTTGTCCCGCCGGTCGTTTGCTGATGGTTCAGTAGGTGGTGGGGGCGGAGCATTGCGTAATAGTTCAAGTTCTTGATCCACACTCTCGAGTTGTGAATGCGCATGTGCGTAGTAGAGTCTGAGAAGCAACACTACAGCCTCTCTGAGGATAGTGTCAATCTCGTCAATTTCTGTGTCGTCATTGTTGGAGGGCAGAAGGAGTGATGCTACAAGGTCGAAGTCACTGGACGGACGGTCCTCAGGCAAAGGCTGTCGCCGACGTCTCCTCAGTGCCTCGACACGTGTGCGAAGGTCCCTTTCGGCTTTATATTGATTGATTTTGACCTCCCTGCGTTTTGTAGCGTCTTTGATCGACGAGGACTGATGGCTATACAATACGCGTTCGGATTGCGGTACAAGCTCGTAGATTTCCAGGGTGATGATGTACGAGTTAAGATAGTGCTATTGCCGAAATTTGGATTTTGCCTTGTGTGATACGCGCTCTTTACTCACCCGAACTACAGTCAGGTTGCTCATACGATCATCCCTTTCGGTGGTTCTGGATCGGTTTTGAACCTCTGCGCGGATAAATGGTACGGATAGGTAGACGAGATCTGTTGTGGAGATGTCCTCGAGAGTCTCATTTGGACTAAACAATGATAGATTGACGATTCGAGAGCTCAATTCAATGAGATCGTACAATGCAGTCTGGATGAGATCCTGGAGATAAAGTGGATCAGCTGAATGCGACCCCGGGTGGTTAAGATAAGTACTTGAGTCTCATCGCTGATGGTAGGTAGATTGGACGCTCTCGAGGCTTTGTGCAAAGCCGTTCTGTACAGAGCTGGGA
Source organism: Chalciporus chontae (assembly GCA_038089555.1). Classification (NCBI taxonomy): domain Eukaryota; kingdom Fungi; phylum Basidiomycota; class Agaricomycetes; order Boletales; family Boletaceae; genus Chalciporus; species Chalciporus chontae. The sequence continues at coordinate 216,753 of JBBPLD010000003.1, forward strand.
GCGATACTGAAGGCGTCGTAGACATGGTGCAGCGCTCCGCCATTCCAATTCCGTAATGGACAATGGTCGGGGCTATTCGGGGGCCCACCCGCATCGCGAGTACGTTTCAAGTTAGCGCTGTGACCTGGTGACCTCCAACAAAAAGGGCCTCAGATGAAGCGATCAGACGACCCAGACACCGAAATCGTCTCCAAGAAACCTCGGTCGACTTCCCCAGATTTCTTCCAAGCCTCGCCCAAACGCAAGGTCGAGGAGCTTCTCCAGCTCGGAGGCGACGATAATGGCCACATACAAGGCAAAGTCTTCATGATATGGCCGCCTAGAAATAGGTCACACCGCATCAATCTCGAGGTCGTTGAAGATTCGCGTATTTATCGTTTCGAGGTGGAGGTCCCGCACGGAGAGGGGATCTCGTTTCGACCGCATGACCACATCCATCTCGCACTCAAGGGGATGCACGCTGAGCGGAGAAAGGACTCAAGTTCCCCGCATTACTTTCCTATCGTTCTCAAGTATCCAGCTGGCGTAGTCCTCATGTATCTCAGTGGTGTCAATGCGGGTAAGATTGTCGATACTTGCGTCGGTGAGTGTATTTCAGCGAATTAATACACGATTCCAACTCTGGTATTTAGGGAACACACATGAGTGGTATGAACCAGGGATGGTCCGCACTGTCTCAGACGCAGTTGGTCATGATGCATATGAGTCTCATAATAACACGGTCCCCGAGGTACCGACACATAACGGCATTAGTTCCCACGAGGAAGGCGCCAACCAGGAGTCCATCGCCAAGGGTCGGCAACCTGATGAGAAGCCGACTCGTCGATCCACGAAATCGCGGAAGAGGAAACGAGATATACAAAAGGAAAGAAACCTTGCACTTCGCAATCAAGCAGGAGACGAACGTCCTGCCGAGTTCCTCGCACCTCGCGACGAGCAACCAGGCCTATCAGCAGCCGGTTCATCCAAAGTTTCTCCAACGCCGCTCCGTTCAACCTCTCACCAGATTGGCGAGAACTCTCGCGGTTTGTCTCCGGTCTCCGCGAGCAATGCGAATGGCTCTTCTCGGGTAAATGACACCAGCGGCTCTTTTGTGGTTACCGAAGAACACAGGGTCACTTTCCCCGGGCTACAAGCCGGCATTCGTACGCAAAGAGTTCGTAATTCTCATTGGCTGACTGGCGTTTCGATGTTAACCTTGTTCCAAATGACAGGGTGATGTTTTTCACGCTCTTAACGCCATCAAGAAGGGTGCTATGGTCAACGTGATCGGCGTCGTTACTTCTGTTTCCCCCAAGAGGAAGACAAGAACAAATGGTCAGCTGGCCGTTGGCTCTGCGTCATTATGCAAGAATCACCTCATATCTACCCCTAGAATGGTCCCGTTCGTTTACCATCGTTGATCCATCCATTGCCGCCGCGGAACATAATAGTATCACGGTCAATTGTTTTCAAAAGAAATACGTAGAGTGGCTCCCACAGGTGGAAAAGGATGCCATTGTTATCCTACGCAGGCTTAGGGTAGGTCGATCGCAACAACAGACATTTCTAACTGTTATATCGTTCACTGATTTTGTGGGTTAGGTGACCGAGTTCAACGGGCGGGTGGCGGCTACGGGGTTCCACGACAAATTGCGTTGGGCGGTTTATGATGCGTCTAAACATACGATACGTCCGCCTGCCAAAGGTGATGTTCCCGAGAAAGAGGCAATCGACGATGGAATGGGTTACGAGTTCTCTCCATACTGGGAGCCCTTCCAGGATAGTGTTGAGCTCGACTATTGTCGTCAGGTCGCAGAGTGGTGGAAAGCCTTACGGGAACTTGAATCCCATAACGTGGTCACAACGGATCGCAACGCTCCCATCCCCAAACAGCATCTCCTCATCTCCTCAGCTTCGCCGGATCTCCCTCCCGGGGGTTATTTCAACTGTACCGTTCAAGTGAGTAAGTTGGTCTGGATCAATAAATCTCTAATGATGTGCTGTCGTTGTAGGTCCTCCAAAAGTTCGACAACCCTGGTGGCGCGACCGTTGTTTATGTGACAGACTACACAAGCAATCCTTTGCTTCACCCCGTTCAATCCACTTGGTGCCCACCTGAGCTGTCCGAGTATGTGCTTCCGTGCGACATGTGGGATGGCGCCAAAGCCCTCGCAAGGTTGATGATACCTGGAGAATATTGGTACTTTCATAACGTCCGCGCAAAGTGGAACCCTAGTCGTTACATGGAAGGCACGATGCAGTTGGCGGAGAAAGTCATGCAGCTGGATGAGACGAAGGTGGAAATGAACCCACCCCTCGCAGCCCTCCTAGCGTTAGTATTTCATCATGCACAGTGCTGAGCCAAGCTGACATCCTAATCAGGAGGAAAAAAGAATTTGGGAGAGATTTATCTGGCTCACCCATAGCATCGGGGTCGCCGCATATCTTTCCAGAGGTCCTTCTTCAAGATGTGGAGGAAGGCACGAACTTCATCAGCTGTACAGTCGAGGTATTTTATTTCTTGCAGATTTATGTACATCCTCAGTATCCCTGGCAGCTACTTCACGTCGACATCCACCCACGGGATGGACACTTCATCTATGTCACTGATTACACATACAATCCCAACTTGCCTGGCGCGTCAACGGCCGAATGGGCACGGGGTCTTGATCATCGTATTGTCAAGATAAAGCTACACGATGTTCAGACCAGCAATGCAGTCGACGACTTCAAGATTGGGTCTATGTACACCGTCTACAATTTGCGTCTCAAGCACACGAATACATCTGGCGGTTTTCAAGGGCGCTTGGGCGGTGAGGATAGGCTTATCGCACCTCTACATGATTTGTCAAGTGAGCGCGCCCAGACACTACTCAGGTTGGTGCATTCCTGTTATCACCCACTTAATGTCGCTGAGAAACCATAAAGGAACAAGGGAAAGTGGCAGAGTGAAATTACGCTCGACAATCCGGCTACTTTACCAAGTGCTCCCCCTAACGAGCCGCACCCTCTAGACGACAACAACGTTGCACAAGATGCATGCTCAGAGCTTCCCGAAAATCAAGTCAGAATCTTAGCTCGTGTTGTGGATTTCTTCCCGTTTTCTCTTGAGGACGCATGCATCTTGCGATGTACCAAATGTGATTCGAGGTGAGATTCGTCCTCCTCGGCTTTGGTTACTCTTAGGTCTTTATCTTATCTTATCCCAGCCCGCCACCATCCTTCAAACAATGCCCTCGATGCGATGACATGATGGAATCCCATTGCGAGTGGGTGTACTGCTTCTACGTTCGTCTTCAAGACGAGGCGGGAACCGAACTTGCCGTTTCTCTATCTGGGAAAGAGGTGCGTGGCCCTGATTTATCATATCTGACCTAATTACACCCCGTCGCATTTCCAGTGTACCTTATTGCAAGGCGTCCAACCGGCTGACTTTCGGTGCGATCTGGTGGCTTTCCGCAAGTTCCTAGAGAAAGTTGGACCAATTCTGGGCAACCTAAGGGACACTCATCTAGCTTGGTCGAAGAACGAAGACCAAGTCATCGAGTCACCGCGGATGAGATTCACCCTGGAGAGTTGGATGATTGTTGACGAACAGGTATATGGTCTCATCGGATGCGTCCCTGCCTAAGGTGTCGTCTCTTCAACGTCTCTTATAGTGTTGTCGCGAGCCTAGCATGTAATGTAGTATAGTACCGTGTTAGTGACAACAGCAAGCAATCCAGAGCATAACACGGTGGTATCACGCCGGGTGCGGTGGAGGGGTATATACTAAGGTTTACTTTGCCTCCACTTTGCCACGAGTAAGTCTCTGGTCTGGTCACGTTCTGTTTGAACAGCCTGTAGCTGTGCCCTGAAACACTGGGCCTTCGCCCGCTCTTCGGCCACCTGGGCTCGTAAGGTGGATATATCCTCTTCTTTCTGGACATTGTCGGCGACGAAGCGTTGGCGCTGTAGCTCAAAGCGCGCTGCTTGTGCAGACAACGCGTCCAAATTGCGGTCGTAGGCATGCATGATCGGCTCGAAGAACTCGGCGAGCGGATGTGAGAGAATATCTGATGGATTCATAGTCGCCGCAATGGCAGCCCCAAACACTGCGAGGATCGTAGGTCAGTGTCTGCTCCCTATTCCAAAGCGACTGCACCCACGGGTGGGTTCTACAGCCACTGAGCTCATCAATTCGCTTCCTGATGCTTTGTCTGCTCGCGGCGGGCGAGGAGAACTCGGGGGATCTGGTGAGCTGTCCGTATCCATATCACTCTCATCTCGAGTATCGAGTGAGGAGGGTTCACCGTTCTGGGCCTCCGATCGTGGTCGTTTCGCGAGTTCTTGCTGATCAGAATGTTTGGATACTGGAGGTGTTTTTCGCTTCTTCGCAAGTGGACCTGTAGGTGGATACGGTATCAATACGTCGAACGAGAAACTCCTACGCCCAGTACCTTTGGCCTTATCATCGACTTGATTTGGATCTGCGCCCATAGCCAGGGCATATGCGCGAAAGAGAACTCCGTATGACAGGTCAGCGACTTCGCCCTTATCTTTGTTGGTTGAACGCTTGCAGTACGTGTCTCTGGCTTCGAGCAAGTAAGGTGCGACCCAACACGAACACTCCTCGGGATGCAAGTTGCAGCTTGGGATTCCAAGAACAAATTGCTTCGTTCTATCGTCCCATAAGATCTTCGGATATGAATTCGTGTAGTCCACCATGACGATGTCCGAGTTCGCCGCCCACGAAAACACCTCTAGTATGGCGCGACGAAATTGGGTGAACCCAACGAAGCCGCTCCCGACCCCGCGTCGATGAAGGAAAACACCTTCAGCATGTTCCTTGATGGGAAGGAATGCCCCGGACGGGACGATGACTTGATCCATCACTTGGTCGAGTACGGGTTGACCAATCATGTCGAACTCTTCGATCAACCGGAGGTCCTCAAGTGCAGACTCACGGCAGGGATAAAATCGCCTGTTCACCGGGCATCCCGGGCGCATCCGTTGCCAAGCTGCGTAAAATGCGGATTTGTACGCAGCATCGTGCTCAGGTTTTGGAGTGAACATCTCAAACATCCTGGAGTCTGACCCTGTGGACGGCCTTGTTATGTCACATGCAAGCTCGACAGCGAGCTCGGGCAGATGGCAAAAAGCATATTGTATCGCCTCTCGAAGTAGGTGGTGATATCGCTGGTAGAGGACGTGGTCCTTCTTCACTCGACTGCTTTCAGGACAGATCTCTAGGGTTCCAAGATAATTGACGCCAATTTGGGCTAGCCCGGTGTGAGCACAAGGCATCAGTTGACCGCGATAATAAAGGAGGGGGACATTCATAGGGGTTTTGAAGAACTCGAAAAGGGCATTGGGAATTTTCCACATAGTGGAAGGCTTGAATAATCCTAAAGTTCCACAGAATATGACCTCCGGGGTGATATCGCTGGGAAGGCCTATGATGTTGATGGAAACCTCGTCGGACTTGACCACCGACTCCTCATGGAAGAGTCCCTGGCGGACTTCATTCTCGCCTTTTGTAGTGGCCCTGGGTCTGGACATGTTGTACATCATCCGTCGTCTTGACATGGAAGCAACCTCCATAGCAGCATCTTGGTCGGTTAATGCTGGAGGTGGTTAACGGTCGAGTTCTTCGGGAGCCTAGATCGATGCTTACATCTCTTTGCTTGTAGTTCGGATGGGTTGAGGGGAAAGAGCTCATCGAGATTGACCACGATTGGCGACGGACAGGACGAGCACTTGCTTGTTTCCCTGCATACTTCGCCAATATCGTGGCCAACCCGGAAGGAGATGCCAAGTAAGGTCGCCACATCAGAGTGCAGCTCCTGTCGAACCTTCTCCACTACGCGTTGGAAGAACTGAGTAGCGGTCAAGAATCCCTTCCCGTTCTGGCCGGCTGCCCAAAGACTTTCGCGGCTGGTAGATGCACCGGGTGTTACGAATGTCGCGAAAGAAGCATCTGTATCGAGGTGGTTATTGAAAAAGGAAAGAGCAATGATTTTCGTAGTCGCGTGCCGCCAGATAACGTTGCAAATCTCCAGGTCAGAGGTATGGGGAGTCTTCTTGAGGGTATCGCGACTGATTTTGGTGGTAACTACATACTCCGGCAGCCATTCAGAGTCCATCCTTAGACGGGAGCCGTGTGGGCCTGTGAGGAGACTAGGGTATAAGGATACGATCTTTCTTTTGAGGATTTGTCGTTCCTCATGAGTAGCGGTTTCCTCCAAGTATGTGTGGGACCAGTTCGACCACTCAAGCGTCTCCATCTCCTTCAAGACCTGGCCCACCTGGTTCTGGACGTACTCCCTGACCGCAAGGGACACATCCGTGCCATCCACGGGGGTAATGTCGATACGAGCCTGAGATGAGCTCTGCGTCCCTGTCGCAGTCATCGTGCGACGTGGACAGCAACACGATCATCTTCTAGCAAAAGGCGGTCGATCACGTGGGTGTGATGTGTGGCGGTGTGTCACAGACGCGTTCATCGGACGCGACGACGTGAACAAGGTCGAACAATCATCGATCATGGCTCTACCAGTCGTGAAGATAAACGTCAACTACGACGACGAACTAGGTATGGATGCTTCCAGTGCTTATGGACACTCTCTTACGCGCTGCAGACAAGATTCAGAACTTCCTTTCAACATATGTCAGTCACGACAAGGATCTGGACCGAGATTTCGCGAACATTGCACTAAGCGATGACGAGGACGAAGACGATGGTCACAGTCGGATCGGATTCGAGGGGCTTAAATACATGCAGCAGCTGGTACGCACACCCTTTCTGGCATCGTCCAACTCTCACTCGCCATGTTTCAGCAACGAATAGCGAACCGCGAGCAACAGATGCTACTAATTGACCTGGAGGACCTTCACGAGGCAAGAATTTCTCATCCTCTGACTAATATGCTTGTTGATCGTACGTTCCACTCCACAGCACGAAAAAACCGTTTCCGAGCTGGTATCCCACATCCAAATAAATGCCCGGCGCTATATTCAGTTGTTCAGCGAAGCCGTCGATAAACTCATGCCGACCCCAACAAAGGATATAAGTGAACACGACGAGGTCATCGACGTTATTCTCCACCAGCGACGAGAGCGGAACGAGCAAACCGAGGGAACACAGGAAGGATTTCCCGACCATCTCTTGCGGCGGTAGTACGTTTGCGCTCTCCCTATATGACGCACATTTTGCCAATCATCGTCAAGTAACCTTTACTTCCAGCCCCTTCGTTCTGATCTGGCAATGGCAGTCCGCGATGTCAAGGGGGTCCAGTTGGGACGGCTGATCACCGTTCGCGGAATTGTTACTCGTGTTTCAGAAGTCAAACCGCTTCTTCTGGTGAATGCCTATACGTGCGACGTCTGTGGTTCAGAAACGTTCCAACAAATATCGAGCAAGACGTTTTCACCTATTACCGACTGCCAAAACGAGAACGAATGCAAGAAGAATGGCGTACGTGGGTCTTTACACATGCAGACGCGGGCCTGTCGCTTCAGCCCGTTCCAGGAAGTCAAGATCCAGGAGATGGTTGAGTTTTCGTTATTGATATTCTCGTTTCGTTGCTCAAACGTTCTACAGGCGGACCAAGTTCCAGTGGGTCATATTCCGAGATCAATGACGGTTCATGTCAATGGAAACCTCGTCCGCACGATGAACCCTGGGGATGTCGTTCACCTTGGAGGCATTTTTCTCCCTATACCATATACAGGATACCAAGCCATTCGAGCTGGGCTGCTCACCGATACCTACCTGGAAGTACAATACATTCATCAACTGAAGAAGCAGTACAGCGACATGGAGATGACGCCACAGATACAGGTACAGATCGCTGAGATGCAACGGGATCCGGCGTTATACAATAAGCTCGCTCAAAGCATTGCCCCAGAGATTTACGGGCACCAAGATGTGAAGAAGGCACTTCTCCTATTGTTAGTAGGGGGAGTGACGAAAACCATGGGAGACGGAATGAAGATTCGTGGCGATCTCAACATCTGTCTCATGGGTGATCCTGGTGTTGCCAAGTCCCAGTTGCTCAAGTACATCTCAAAGGTCGCCCCTCGTGGTATATACACCACCGGAAAGGGATCTTCCGGAGTGGGTCTAACCGCTGCTGTTATGCGGGACCCGGTCACGGATGAAATGGTTCTAGGTATGTGACTTTTTATGAAATTGCAGGTTTACTGACGCGAGTGCATCAAGAGGGGGGTGCTCTTGTGTTGGCTGATAATGGCATTTGCTGCATTGACGAGTTCGACAAAATGGAGGAAAGTGATCGTACCGCCATCCACGAAGTTATGGAACAACAGACGATTTCCATTTCCAAAGCTGGAATCTCGACGACTCTGAATGCTCGAACTTCTATCCTCGCTGCCGCCAATCCCCTCTACGGGCGTTACAATCCCAAGGTGTCACCAGTGGAAAACATCAATTTACCAGCTGCACTTTTGTCCCGTTTCGACCTCCTTTTCTTGATTCTCGACAAGCCGACGCGCGAAGACGACGAGCGGCTAGCTCAGCACGTTACCCATGTGCACATGCATAATTCCCACCCCAAGCTCGAATACGATGTCATCGATCCTTCCCTGATGAGGTCAACGTCCACTGACATTCTTCCGTCAACCATACTAACTATTGCACTTGTGGGAACAGACACTACATTGCGCAGGCACGCCTCAAGCGGCCCATCGTTCCTCCCGCAGTCTCGAGTTACATCGTAGACTCTTACGTCCGTCTACGCAAGCTCTCCAAAGACGAAGCCGCGCAGAAGAAATCACACACATACACGTCACCGCGTACACTCCTCGGCGTCCTCCGTCTCGCGCAAGCTCTCGCACGTCTCCGGTTCGCCGATATCGTGGAACACGGTGACGTGGACGAAGCATTGCGTTTGATGGAGTGCAGTAAAGAGAGTCTCGAAGACGACGAAGACAGGGAGTACGAACCTGATCGTTCAGTCATCAGTCAGATCTTCCGACTCATCAAGAACATGGTTGGGGAAGGTGGTAACAGACGGAGGAAAAGACAACGCAGGTTTGGTAGGGGCCCAGGCGGCGAGCGTGACATGGACGTTGACTCTGACGATGATGACGATGATGGGGAGTTGCCTTTAATTGACGTCCGCTCTCGAGTGCTGGGTGCTGGTTATACGGAGGTGCAACTCAACGACACCATTGCCGAGGTAAGCTGTCACGTTCGATTCCACATAGTGCACTACTCATCACTTTTGCTTGTAGTACGAATCCATAGACGTCTGGACACGCGTATCGAACGGTTCAAAATTGCGCTTCATCAATGTCTAAAACAGTCCTATCTTTTAGCCTTTCGTGTCTTTGCTTTGCTTGCGTTGTACCTGCCTGCAGTCGTTGTCGTTGCAGGTCGATATATGAGTGTTGAATATCTTCTATGCCAAATGGTAAAGGGCCTGGAGGAGTCAATAAAGCTCCTTCAATTTCGCATCTGTATGAAGATTCAGGAAGCTCTCGAGCGAGATCTGTGCTACGCACAACAGCGAGGTGCAGATGCAGATCGAGGCGTTGTGTTAAACGAACCTCTATCCTTGCATGTGGTGACAAGCCAAGGGTATCACCTATTATCCATAAATACAACAAAATCCCAAATGCAAGATGTATGACTATCATTCTATCCAGATTGTGCTTGAGAAGCATGCTCCCAACTCGACCCGCTCCCACTCCCACTCCCCGGGCTTGACAGTCCCGCGGGGCGCGTCGTCTGTACCCGCTCATCCTCAGGGTGAGGATTGTCTCGATACACCGGCGTTAACCTAGCTGAAGCCGGGTCGTCGTCATCCAAAAATCCAGAATGGAATCCCGCAGCCTGATGGCCTTCAAACGATCGACCAGGATGAAGCATCGTCTCTTCGTCCGCATCCTCGCCATCATCCGATACCTCTCCAAACGCATCGTACAATTCCTTCGCCCTCGGTCGAGGACGTCCACCGCTTCCAGAGACGGTGCTCATGGGGAGGTCGCCATCAGCGAGGGCAGAATATGCAGCAGCACGTCGCTTTGCGCGTCGTCTCCAGAAGAACACGCCAGCGCTGGTGGCAAATAGGAGGACGGCGCCGATGGCGACGAAGAACCATGCGGAGTTGTGGAGGAGGTTGGACATGTCGGAGAACCAACCTTCGTCAGCAGTGGGTGTCATGCTGGGCGTTGAGGAAGAACCTGGGAAGGCGGGACGATCAGCCTCACCCTCTGCAGTGTCGTGATCACTTGGAAGGGCAGAAGTGGGTTTAGGATACGATTTAGTGACGGAGGGTGTTGGCAGAACATCCTCTAATTCTGGTTCTTCAAGGGAGGGGAGGAGGATTTCGTTGGTAGGGAGAACGTATGTTTTTGCGTTGGCAGGGTCGATGGTAGAACCCCAGAACATGAGTTGCCAACCATGGAATGTTCCATTGTTGTTTGGGTCTGATTGATCTGAAACTCTGATGGTCCAGTCACCGACTGGGTTCTCGCCCCTTTCGTTGTAATGAATGACTGAAGTTTGAGAGCCCGATGGGAGACATACCAGTGTTTGATAGTCATGAAACGCCAGCCCTTGAATCCCATATCTGTGCGGTCCTGCGGGCGTGCTGCGGCGAGAACGCTCTTGATGCCGTTGGGACTGACGATTTCAACTTCGACGTCGCCTCGTTTTTTGTGAGAGATCCAAACCATAACCGTCAAATGTTCGATCGATTCGAGATTATGCTCGACCAGCATGTCGTTGATAACCGTGAATGTGCTAGTGACACCGCCTGACGAGATAGGTACGCCACCAGTCATATCCCCTTCGGGGTCGGATAAGGAACCATTGTTGAGCTGTATTGCGGAGGGATGGAACCAGGCCTGCGGCTTGACAAGGTCCCAGTTCTGAGCGGCGGTGACGAAGGCGTATGCGTTGAGCTGACCATACCCATACTTGTAACTGAAAGGTCTTCCGGAAGTTGTTTTCTCCCAGTCCGGGTCATCAGGATTGATCATTTGTGCTGACTGAACGCACAGATGTTGAATATCGCGCCAGGTGAGATCGGGGCTTGGGAGACATTAGAGACAGATAAGAGGACGCGGGGGGAACTAACCGAACTTGAAGAGCGAGGGTGAAAACACCGGCAGCGTTTGGTGCTGCTGCAGACGTACCGCCGTGGCTAGATGAGCAAGCGTTTTCGCCCACATCCGTGGTGACCTTAGGGAGGGTGAGCGAAAGGAAGGGAAGAGTGGAAGATGTACGGACGATGTTCTTTCCGCTTCCGGAGCTGTACGCAACGACCAAGTTTGCTGCGCATGGTTCTGAGTAGTAAGGATGCAGACCCTTGTAGTCTACAGCGGAGACGGTCACGGAGTAGATACTGTTTGTGTAACCGTCAAAGTTACATTGGTCACCGAAAGATGCGCCGTTTCCACTTGCAAATACAAATATGGAACCTTTTCCGTGTCTTCCGTGTTGTACGCCGTTGACGAATGCCTTGTGTATGATGTAGCTTGGAGCTTCCATCGATCTTCCGTCGTCTGGTGGACCCCAACTGCAAGAATAGATGTCGACATCGTTGTAACCGTAGTTGAGTGCTGCTGCTTCATCTACGTCCGTGATTGGACGAGAGAGGATGCGTATGCCTGCAACCTTTGACTCGTAAGCGAGGCCAACGCCGCAAACATCATTTTTTGCGGCAGCGATCTGACCGGCACAACGGGTGCCATGACGGTCATCTGCGAGAAGTGGTTTCGGGAGAGGGGAATGTTCGTTAAAGTCGTAAGAGTGCTCGGCGTCCTAAGCGAAAGATGAGAGAGTGAAGAGCAGGCAGACTGAAGACGGACAAAATTGTCTGCGAGGTCTTTGCTGTCAAAGTCTAGACCATCGTCTAGTAGAGAAACGAGGACACCACGGCCTGTGATGCCCATTTGCCAGACACCTGTGACGTTCATGGTGTGTTCTGGAAAGTCATCATTTATGATGTGCCATTGCTTTGTGAAGAGAGGGTCAGTAAAACCGAGGCGAGCGGCTACGGCTGCGGAGTCTTCTTTAGTGACAGGAGGTGGAGCACGTCGAGTGCGTTGGCGTGGTACTTGGTGATCAAGATGGCGGATGGAAGCGAGCACACGACTGGTGTGGTCATCGCGTTGTTGAATGGCAGAATGAGCTCGAAGAGAGCTGTATCGGTGGATGACCGGGTGAGTGTCTGTGAATGGTTGTCGTGGAGTGCGGAGAAGATATGAGTGTTGTAGTTCACCGACGCGGTCGACGAACTCGAGACCAAGACCGAGTTCAGCGATGCACTCCTCAAGGGAGACGGTGGAGGGGGATGGATCCAAATCAACGAGGAAGTAGTCGAACGCGGCGTGATCTCGCTTGGCTGGGACACGATGAGCAGCGACGAGGCGGACGAGCAGAACGGCGACGGCGACGGGCCACCGCATGATCATTGGAGTCGTAGGAGTGTGACCGGAGTCGTACCGTGTCCTCGGTCACCTGGGAGCGATCACGTGCAATGAAGTTCTACTGGTACTACTACTAGTACTACTACTGACAGTAACTAGTAATAACTGACCTAGTGGCAGTGACACGTTCAGCAGCATGGCAAGGAAACGCGTGCGGTCCCTCTCCGCCGTGCCAGACAGCGACGAGGAGCGTGCGTCACGACGTCGAGCATCGCACCCTCGAACATCACTGCCGCGAGCACCATCACCTCTCGTCGACAACGACAACAATGACCATCCCCTCCTTCACTCCCACTCAGCCGACGAGTTTATCGAGGGACCCAACGTACAGATCATCGGCGAGACCGACCCACTGGACAACGACAAAGAAGAGGACGTACCCATTCGCATCCTCACAGACTTTGTCATTTACGACACCAAGACTCTCCAACTTGTTCCAATCGCATACTTGCTCGAAATCGCCCTCCACCCACAGGCCTCATATTCTGCCTCTGGCTCGGTGAAGGCTTGGATAGACCACGACGACGACGAGGATGAAGAGGACGAAGAGGAAGACCAGGATCGCACCAACAATGGTACCAGCGACTCGGACCGCATACAACGGCTCAGGTTAACCCCAATCAAGAGATTCTCATTTCACGACGTCAAACACGTCCGCCGTCTCGATAGGTACTGGTTCTCTCTTCATCTCTCGTGTACTCTCTGACATTCTCGCAGCAACATCTACATCCTCACACAGCACGCGTGGTACATCCTCGACGTCCCGTCATCCCTCTACAAACCATTCTACACCAGTTTTTGGCTCAAACATCGCATCCTACATCTCATTGTCTCTTTTGCCATCTCTACTCCGAGGCTGTCCTATGATGACTTCATCCGCGCTCTCGACGTCACCCCCACCTCTCCCGATGATGTTGCAGTCGCTCTCAAGGTCCTCGGCAGAAGCATCACCGAAGAAGACGTCCAATCAGACGACGTCGTATGTGTATTATACTCCATTTACTCTGCCTCTCTCAAGCCTCCTTAGATATCGTATCTCCTCGCCACTCTCGAAGACTTACAAACAACCGAAAATATCAACATACGCCGTACCCCCCTCTTCCGCCACCTCTTTGGCCAACAGATATCCTATGGACTCCAAGAGAGCACCGCACCAGCTAGCTCATCGCGTCCTCGCCGTTCACGCGCCTCTACCTCAAATGCTAATGTGGAGCTTCGAGTTCTCGAACACCGCAACCAAACCGTGGTTACACCAGTCGTTTCTCGGGTCACAAATCTACTTTGGGACCAAAACATAAAAATCGCTTTTTTCACTGCCCAAGACGACGTCGAGATGGACAATGCACACTCAAATCACCCATCTCACGTCCACCTCACGAATCCCAACTCAGTCAAATGGGGGCCTGCTGCAGATCATCCGGACCATTATTTGTCCGTTCGCGTCGACGGCATGGTTTATTCCGTATGTTTGTCTTCTTCTTTTGACTTGCACACCCTTCATCCTCCCGTCAGGTTGGTGACACTGTTATGGTGGAGCCTGGTATTGACGAGAACAAAGCACGTGCCAAAAACTACACGTACGAACCATCTCAGTCGACCAACGAATTAGCCAACAAATACTGGTAAGTCGTTCTTTTGATGCGCTGCCCATGTCACAAGACCATCACTCTTTCCCCAGGTTCTGCCGTATATGCTACCTCTTCCAGGATGAGCAAGGCAACAAAATGTTTCATGGGCAATGGTTCACCCACAGTTCAAAGACCCTTCTCCAGGAGCTTGGTCATTCCCACGCTTTGTACCTCATGGCAACAGACTGTGAGGACATCAACATCAATGCGATCATACAAAAATGCAACTCCCGTGAGCTTGAACCTGATGCTCCCGAACCCATCGATGGAAACGCCACGGAAGAGAACGACTTCTTCACTGGGTATGGTCTCTTAGACCCGATCGATTCATGTCGTAACGCTTCCCTGCCGTCTAGCATGATGTACAACAGCGCAGACGCCTCACTTATCTCAATCTCGGAGGAAGAAAAAATGCGTGCCCTAGCTCACTGCGATTCTCACCAGCAGTGTCTCTCCTGCGGTCTGCAGGAAATGAAAAGAAGCATTGCTCACTGTCGGCCTCTTCCTGGCGGGGGTTTCGCGCAACACGAGTTCTCGTATCATCTCCGTGATTTCGTCTACGTCAAACAGAAAGAACCACATACGGTCTTCAGAATTGGTCAGATCACCAAGCTGAGTGCAATGGAAGCTCCAGTCGAATTGACTGTACGGCTGTTTGGGAAGTATGATGATGTGGTCAGGGAGGTGAGGAAACAAGACAGGCACAAATTGGTGCCATCCGATGATGTAGGCACACATTTCAAGACAAGGATCACTGTTCATAATCCTCGCAGCGCAGGCTCTTCAGAACAAGTGAAGTGCAGGTCGTACATGACGAAGACCTACAGGGTCGATGTTTCGTTCTCCACGAGCAAGACAGTGATGCCATTGATGATTGGGTCAAACACGATGACCACTACTATGTCAATCAAAAAGCTGCTTCACTCGATGTCAAGTCACTCAACGATCTTGAAACCTGGCCGCAAAGTTCGTTTAAATTCTGTGATAAGTGTCTCGCGGAAAGACAAGAACTCCTGGGGCGGCAGAGCATACTTCTTGAAAGGCATGGCCGTCTTCGTGGTCTAGAATTGTTCAGTGGTACGCTCTTAGTTACACATTTGTACACCCTCACACTAAAGCATCACTGCAGGGGCCGGAGGTCTTGGGACTGGTTTCGGGTTGTCAGGCTTTGTAGAGACTAGATGGGCGGTCGAATTCTCGCCAAGTGCAGCACGGACTTATCAGTGAGATTAGTTTCAGACCTCAGATCTCGGACCCATCCTGATCCCACAAACCTACATAGACGGAATCATCCAGATACGATTGTTTACAACCAGTGTACTAACTTATGTCTGCAGCACGCCATCGATACCCACGAGAAGAAGAATCCGAAACCCTTGTTATCGTTAGATGATGGAAAGTCACTACCTGCCATGCCAAAGCCGGGAGAAGTAGATTTTATATATGGCGGTATGTTTCCTAGGCCTCATGAATGATCGTTCCGCAATGATGGGAGAACCTTAGGTCCTCCATGCCAGAGCTTCTCTCTGATGAATCACAACAAGGTGAGATCGAGAATTAGATCCAGTTCACATTGTTTATCCCCAGCACTTGCTTCAATAGAAAGAGAACGATATACGGTGTGCTTCTTTCCGGCTTCCAATCAAATGTCTCATAAATGACCCCTGTTTAGGAGTACTCTTGTCTGCGGCATGCTGTCATACGTCGAGTTTTACCGTCCAATGTACATGCTGCTCGAGAACGTCTTTGGAATCCTGTGTCACAAGCAGAAGACGTCTTCGAGGACGAACGGGATCGAATTCGCAGTGGTCAAGTTTATCCAGCGAGCGTTGGCCTCGATAGGGTGAGTTATACATACATGGTTCACTCATTGACATATTGGTTGACGAAATATCTAGGTATCAATGTAAATTTGCTGTCCTGCAGGCTGCTCAGTATGGTGCCCCTCAAGGTCGAAAACGAGTCATCTTTTGGGGAGCACGTCGTGATATAACCATGCCAGAGTGGCCGATTCCTACGCATTGCCCTCCGGAGAAAGTGAAATTGATTCGCGCGACACTCCCAACTGGCACCGCGTTACCTGCCATCATACGGAATAAGTATGATGACGCTTTAGACGATGATCGATCGGCACCGCTGCACTTTGTTTCCATCGACGAAGCAATCGGAGACCTGGCATGTTTTCATTTTATACATTTGTTCCTTGTTCTCACTTGTCGACGTCTCCACTAGCCCCCGTTTGACTGGTATGCGCTTTTGAGCGTCGCTTCGTCAGTACCTGACTTCTTTTTTCATCAGGACCAACCCGCATGTCACTATGAAAGCCACAGCAGAGGACAAGAGGCAGGCCCGCGAACGTAAAGATATTCTTAAAATCCCAGTATTCTGCCCTCTCGAAACAGCCAAACCTCCATTTGTTGGCTACTCTCGACCACGCATGTACAGTTCCGAGCCTCTGACAAGATATCAAAAGTGGATGCGCCAAAACTCAGATGGAAACGTCAATGAAGACTTGAAGTATCATTACTCGAGGCGATTCCGTCACAACGTCGCGGAGCGGTAAAGGCCCAGTTTCACCGTGCTGGTCACATTGATTGTTGATCAGTTCAATCCATACCCTCAGGGTCTGTGCCGTTCCGCTGGTCGCAGGAGCAAATCAATTCAGTGCGTCGATGTTTCTTACGTGAGGAATATGTTGCGTGACGGTTTCTAGGTTTGCCTGCCAAGTTGCGAATGGAACTTTCAAAGAAAATGCATGCAGAAATCAAATACGCGTGTACGTATTGAGTGTCCTCATTGGGCCTGAACCTCACCACCAATTCTTTTTGCCCTTGCAGCCCTTTACAAGCGCCTTGATGCTGGTAATGTGTTTGCAACTGCCTTGACCACTGCTGCACCAAATCACAAGGGTGGTACTGTCCTACACCCATCGGTGAGTCTTGTTTTGGTCGATGAGCGGAATGCAGCCTTGACAACACCCTCTTAGCAAAAACGCATCATCACCATTCAAGAGTGCGCGCGAGCTCAAGGGTTTCCTGATTGTTATGAATTCTTGTCAAGTAACGATACTCCCAATAAGATTGCGGCAGACGTAGGTTTCAGGTCCGAAACGTACTGCTTTAGCTGAATGATGTTTGTGCAGCAACTTCGTCAAATTGGTAATGCTGTCCCCGTTCCTTTGGCTTACGCGTTGGGGAAATCGCTTGGGAAAGCATTGCTGAAGATGTGGGATGAGAATGACAGGGAAGGAAGCCCAGAGGTTTGATGTCCAGTTGCAACAAATATCCCGTGCAGTAGCGAAGTTCCAGTTGAGTTTTCATTGTCTATTTGCCTTACAGAAGGGTAGGAATAAATTACTTGAGAAAATGAAATGGCTACATTCAAAGTAGAGGGTATTCAACAGTTGGGTATACGCGTGAAAACATATTGAGTCTCATATCAACAACCGTGGAGAACCTTGTGGTCTAGGAGGTGGAAGTGGGCGATGTGGCATGCGTTGCGACGAAGCAGCACTCAACGCAGAAGTACGCCGTACTAATTGTGCTCTTCGGAGTTCTTCGTCGATACGCCACATGCCTTTAACGAATGCGACACGGTCAACGAATCCAGTACTCTGGGGATCACAATCGTCCCTGTAATGAGGCGTCAACTTCAGACAGATGACAGAAATACCATTGTCGTTCTTACCATATATTCCGTAACTTTTTACGATCGAGGCGGGAAGTACACCATATGTACTTGACGATCCGACCTCTCAGCTTCTCCTCGTGTCCAACTGGGGCCATCTCTTCATCCTCGTTGTCGCTCTCGTTAGGCGCCTTCTCAGTGGCCTCAACTGGGTGTTGTTCTGGAGTAGTAATCAAATCTACTGACAAGCCCCGCCATCCAGCTGCCTGCCTGATCTTCTTGGCGGCGAGAGGCGGTGGCGATCCAAGTTTGGTTTTGTGTTTCTTCTCTGCTTTTCGTCGACCCTGCACGGCCATATTGAAGAGGGATTCGTACCGAGCTTGAGCAGCGGGATGGACAGGGGTGGGGCGGACGAGAGACGGAGGTTTGATGGTACCTCCGAGCTGCGCGCTGTTGCGCGTGCTGATACTGGTTAACGACGTGGTGGTAGCATGACTGATGACAGAGGAACGATCGGACGTGGATGCAGAGGTGGACACGACAGATGCTCGCGAGGAGCATGGTCGCGAGCGGGATTGATAAAGGGGAGGTGGGGGTGGGGGTGGGGGTGGACGGCGTGTTTTCGAACCAGTAGTTGTCGAGGAAGATGATGCTGAAGCAGAACGACCGAGCGGTTTGGGTGGGAGAGCCGGCGGAGCGTTTGTCGTCAGTCGCTGGGGTAGCAGAGGTGGCTCAAGCTTGGGGGAGGTTTTCTGCTTTCCCATGGCCTGCTCCCAGTCGTAAGGAATAATTGTGGATGGGCTGATGGCGGATGCTGAGACGTTCTCGAAAGATTCGGCAATACTTGCTGTGTCAATGTCTGTGATGCTACTTGTGTCCACGTCGAATATAAACGAGGGTGGCTTGGAACCAATCTCTGGACCAGGCACTCCGGCGTTGCTCGCATCCGATGAAAGGGAGACAGAATGAAAAGAGGAGATGGATGAGGCAGGCGCGTGACGCGCTGCCCCAAATTTGTGTGCTCCAGGTGGATAGATGTGTTCAATCGTCAACGATTCAGAACGACCTGGAGGACGCAAAGCAGCTCCATTCTCACTTCCTGCAGACGTTGAACGCTGTGTTTGGGCGCGATCTGCAGCAAGTTGTGGTGGTTTACGTGGTGGGAGGGGTGGACGCGACCTCGGGGGTGATTCAAAGTTGATGAGCGGCGTCGATGCTTTTGGAGCATTATCGGATGGGATGAACTTTCTTGGGGGAGGAGGGGTTCTACTCGATTCGCGAATAGAATTTAGCTTGCCGGTGCCAGGATTGAGCGTGTGACGAAGCGTGGAGGGTCGTTCGACTGGGCTATCAGCGATGATCCAGTCTTTCAAGTCGATCAAAGAAGTCTTGTGAATGATGTTCCCGCTTGGAGAAGATGGCGAAGGGGACCTGCTGGACGATGTTGGTGCTGCGAACGGAGCGATTGGAGGGAATGCGCTGGCGGTGGGTGAGATCGGGGACTCAAGAAGGTTGGGGGAAGAAGCGCGGGGATCAGGGATTGCCGTTGGAGTCGACGGCGAAGGTGGGAATGCTGTCGTTGGCATCGTCGTGGACGGCGACGACGAGGAAAGGGCCTCGAAGGCCTGAATTCTTGACTGGAGTGACGCAGATGGCATGGCGGACAACGAACTCGACGGTACGCTCGACTTTTCGACCATTTTTGGGGCACAAGCAACTTAGCGGTCTCCTACTACCTAAGTACCACTAACATGTCCGACACACAAGAACTCTATGCCGTCGCAGGTAAGGAAAACATCCCCAGAATATATGTTCGCTCGTATTTGAGCATCGCTAGATTTCTGCCTCATCCCGATGGGAACAGGCGAGTCCTCTGTATGTCCTCCTTGTACTACTTCAAACGGAATCAATCATCGATACATCTCCTCAGGTCGCCGAACATATCGCATTGTGTCACAAAATCCTTGAACGGTCTGGGCTCAAGTTTGAGGTTGGTTTCTCGTTAAACGTAAAAACCATTGATATCGCTCACCGGCACCCTTTGACAGATGCAGTAAGCATGGTTTCTGACAACACTCCTCTGTACATGTGTTGCTGAAAGCTTTCCCGTTTCCCAGCGGATACGGAACTAACCTAGGTTCGTACTAAGTTTCTTATAAACGACATGCTACCGACTATGATTTAGAGGGTCCGTGGTCCCAGGTCTGCAAGGCTATCTACGATTGTCACGAGGCCGTTCACGCCAATGGAATTCCTCGTGTCGCGACAGACATCCGCATTGGCACCCGCACTGATCGAGAAACTGTTTCTGGTGAAGGGAATACAGGTAAAGTTCAGCGCGTGCAAGAAATTTTGGCGAGGGACAGGGGCAAAGTTACTAGTACTTGACCAAACAGAGTTGGCTTTATCGGTGACTTGGGCATCGTGATCCAATATGTATGTTTGTGATGGTCTTCTCGGTTCGAATCCAATGACTCTATCGAATACTGGAGGAATAGTAGGTATGTATCTCTACATAGAGGCTGGGACAGGTCCCTTAGGACCCTTCGTGGCATAGATTTGAGCCAACAGTCCGAGAATACCACCATCATCCAACACATCCTCATCGTTAATACCTTCCTGCTGTGAATCATACGGTTTCGCTCCATTGGTACCGCCGTCCGCATACGAGTCTCCCAACGCACTGTCCACTCCATCATGGATGACACGATTTTCATTTTGTATAGGAGATAAGGTCGAGGGTGGTGGCAGGACACTGCCTTGCGAGTCCCCAAGGACTGCCGTCTGAGCCATACCGATGCCTTGACCTCCCACAGAAGAAGTGACCGCCGCAGATTGCCAGATAGTCGATGTAGCAACTCCCCCAGCGAGTACGCTTCCCCCACCAAACTGTTGTCGCCGTCGGAAAGCGGCATGTTGACTCTGTCGAAGGGCTCGATCGTACTCTTGTGTGCGTTCTGCGGGGTCCCTTTTGCTATCATTCAGCAAGATCGTGTTGTCCAGACCGGTTCGGGAGGCAGTGAGCGCACGCCGACGGGCGCTTATGTCTGCGATCCTGCTGAGGTAGAGAGAGCCACTGGGGTCAGTTGGATTCCAATCTGGATTAGCGGCTTTGAAGTTCAAGAAGCTCTTCTCCATCTTCCCCTCGCGAGAAAGCATCCGCTCATCCTGAATCTCGGTCGGTGCACCGAACTGAGCGAAACAAATGAGTACAGTAGCTCTGATCGTGCCGTTGGTGTACACTCACCTTAACATTGCCATGCCTCTTGAAGTCAAACTCCGCAAAACTGCAGATATATCCGCGACCAGGAACCCACACTGTGAAGTCGTGGAAGAATTCGATAATAGCAGGTGCGCACGGTGGAAGTGAAAACCATAACACGAAAGGCGTCGTTAGGATGGAAATCATCTCTTGCAAGAAGATGACAACTTTCAGGGCAAACAGCTCTCCGAACTCTTGGTGTACCTGGTGATTTTCCACGTAATCAGAAAATGTTTCCATGTGAGCTTTCAGAGATCGCACTCAACTAACCTGTTTCGAATGCAGTTGGTCCTTCCACTCGTCTGGCATGTAGTGTGTGTACTGAATCAACTCCGTCATGAGTAGATCTGGGTCAAAAACTCTGTTTTCCTCCGGTATCATCCCACGTGCGACCCCGAGTATGGACGCGAACACTCCGATGTAGAAGAGAACTGTCCGATGTGGCGTGACCTCGAAGTGAAGTGCCAGCTCGGGATCAAGAACAGATACGAGGACAAGCACAGCAGCAAATGACCCGGCAATAAATGCCACGAAGCTGGCAGACGAAATTAATAATTGAAAGTGCCTTGGAAGGCGGTGCTCACCGCATGAGGATGGCCATCTTCTCGTTCGGGAACTGCCCAATGTATATATTTGCCAAAGGGTACGACTCATCGAGTCTACGAATGAATAGGTGAGGGAGCTCGTTGAACTCGCGGAACTTCCATTGCGCAAACGGCGTGTAACGTCGACTGCCGATAGAGGAAGGGTTGTTGTGGTATTCCTGCCAAAAAGAACCAATGTATGTTTCGCCATAGGAAAGATAGTGAATACGTACGTCAAAGTATCGGAAAAACGAATACATGATCATATATAGCACGATAAACGGCGCAAAAATAGCGTTGAGCATACCCATAAAGATGAAACGCCGACGGAGGCTGAAAGATGAGATGTTAAACGACGAGAATCACGAGGTGGAGGATACTTACCCGTCTATTAAGACAGCGCGATTTTTGTTCTTCAGGAAAACTTTCCGGACTCGTCCTTGGGGGTCAAACAGGTATTCCATCAAGCAGAACCTGAGATTCCACTCCAACACCTTCGTGAGGGTTCTTCCCTTGCCTTCGTCACCTACCCTGTGTAGGATCCTCTTCAATGTAGGGGGCAACGGTACACGGAGATCCAACAATTCCTTGTTGAAGAGCGCGATCAGGTAGTTTTCTTGTCGCATTATGCGATTTGCGATGTCGTGGGCATCAAGAGTTGCGTTAGCAGCCGTTGCCGCATTATTGTTAGACGTTGAGGAAATTGCTGTGATGGGATTCTCCTCGCGAATAGCTCCTATCCGACGAACTACTTCGGGCCAAGAAATGGTTTGGATGTCGGCCTGCAGGGATTGCGTTGAGCACAAAGGACAAGATGAGATGTTGGAATATTCACATCTGGGATGCGAAGCAGATGAGTGTAAAAGTGATACATATCCACCAGGCGCAAGACATCAAGTGCAAAAGATATAATTTGCCAGAGGTAAAAAGCAGTGAAAAGCAGGAAGAATAACAAGGTGACGCCAGAGAACCTGAATATTTGATTAGCACAATTGTATACAGCCATAGGGGACACGGACTTTGCAACACAACGCTCAACGACAGCCTCGGAAAGGTGGGTAACCTTGTCGCGGGTTATACGGGTATAGTCGATACAACCTAGCAAAAACGTCGAGAACCCAATGACGAAGCCCACTGTGCTGCGTATTCACAATCAGCTTCGAAAATTCTGGATGTTGAGAGTACCGACAGGAGGTTGAGCCCCCGTGCAAGGGCTATGGAATAAATTCCCTTGCCCTCATAGTAAAGATGGACCTCTTGGAGAAATGCATCGAGGTTGTAGACGTTGACCCAATTCCAAAGAGCGCGTTCATAGGCATCTAGACCACGTAGAGGTTTTGGTGACGATGGTTGACTTGGTGGAGCCTGCGGCGGGGGCGTGTCGACATCGAGTTCTGAGGGTCGTGGAGGAATTGATACTGGGAAGGATGTCACAGGGGTAAAATTACTGTCTCGGGGCAGTGATCTAGACGTCGTCGAATGCAATGGTTGTGGGCGGCCCTTTCCCTTATTCGAAGTGCCTGGATTTGGTGGCGAAGGCCTGCCTGGCTCCCTGGATGCTTCGATCATGAAGCTCTGGGGAACCTCGTCATCGGAATCCTGATCATATGTCTTGTCTTCTCGGCGAATATTTGGCCGTATAGTGTTCATCTCCGAGACCTCCCCGACCTCCCATGACACCTTGCGTTTACCATGTGCTCTGTCTGGGGAGTTCCCACCACGGGAGGTGGACTGCCGAGCGCCGTGGCCGGCTTCGATGTCGTGCTCTTCGGCATCTTCATCCTCTTCCATGACGGGAGACTGGTTCGTCTGCGTGTAGCCTTGATAGGCTCTGCTCATTGGGTTAAGTATACTGAGAAACGGCTGTGAGCCTGAGAGGGGGCCACTGGTGCTGTAGGACGTGTGTTGGGAGGTATGGCGCGACGAGGACGAGCGGTTCGGTGAGCGTATAGTTGAGGACATTGACGTGTCAGTTTGCCATACAAGGTTTATATGAACTTGACGAGCCACAGGATTTACTGAGCTCGTCGAGAATAGCGACGTCGGCGCTGGTTGGGTAGCGTGACACCTCGTGTGACAGCCTCGTAAGCCTGGGCTCAGCTAGTACGATATACTAGATACAAAAAATACAATCCTACACTCGTCAGTACCTCCTTTCGCGCTCTCTTCAGTCACCTTTCCTTTTCAACTCACTCCCCGCAACCTCCGCGACTGCTTTTCAAACCAAACCCATTAACCAGCTGGCAAGGGCCGGTCACCGATGGCGGAGTTGACAGCGCTAAGGACAGCGCGTAGACCAGCCGCCGCAATATCAGAATCAACGCCAACGCCCCACCATGAGGGTGAGACACCCCGTGTTTCTTGGGCACCACTCGTGGGACGGACAAGCTCGATGTAGGAAGCTGCTTTCGACCTTTGGCTTTCGCCCATGGTGTGCTCAGAGTAGTCGCGTAGAGCGAGGTCGATGGCAAGATGTACGTGCAGGGCATTGAGCAGCGCAGAGATTGGCCCATTGCCCTCTCCACGTATGACGCGCGGCGTCCCGTCAACAAGCACAGTGCCCTCGAAGTGGCGACGCTGTTCAGCAGGCTCGTCTGCGTCCGGGGATTCCACAGATGGATCCATAGTGGTAGAGAATGACCTGAGTGCCAATCTCCCCTCGTGCTTGGGACCAAAGTGATACGTGTTGCGGAAAGCACTCGTGATATCCTCCACACTCATCTCTCTAGCCTCGAGATCCGAGATAGCCTGAATGACCTGGTAAAAGGCGATCTGCATCTTGCGCGGAAGGTCGAGCTGGAGGTGCTGTTTGACGAGATAGGCGATACCGCCCTTTCCAGACTGAGAATTAACGCGGATGACGGCCTCGTAACTGCAACCAAGGTCGGCAGGATCGATTGGGAGGTAAGGCATGTCCCATATTTGTGACTCTCCATTTGCGAGGTTTCCGGCATGACGTTGCGCCTGTCCCTCGAAGCCTTTCTTGATGGCATCTTGGTGTGAACCAGAGAATGCGGTGAAAACCAACTCCCCAGCATATGGGTGCCGAGGGTGGACGGGGAGCTCGTTGCATTGCGTGACGACGTCAATGACGCTCTGAATGTCGCTGAAATCCAGGTGAGGTGGGATTCCTTGCGTGTATAAATTCAGCGCAAGGTTGACCAGATCGACGTTCCCTGTTCGCTCGCCGTTACCGAACAAGCAGCCCTCTATTCGATCTGCGCCTGCCAGAACGGCAAGCTCTGCGGCAGCAATACCGGTCCCTCGGTCATTGTGGGGGTGTAAACTGACGATGATTTTTTCACGTTCTGAGATGTGGGTGCAGAAATATTCAATCTGCGCAAGGTGTCGGCATTTAGGACAATATAAAGCTAGGAGTGACTTGCCTGATCCGCGTAGTGGTTGGGGGGTCCAACCTCGACGGTCGCGGGTAGGTTGAAGATGATTCGCTGATCGCCGTTTCCAGCCTTGCCCCAAGCCTTCTTGACAGCCTCGCAAATAGCCACCGAGAACTCGACTTCGGTCTGCGAAAATGTCTCCGGGCTGTATTCGTATCGGAAAGATGTACCATGAGAAGCTGCATACTGATTGGTGAGCTCTTGGACAATATTTGTGTGGTGGACTGCGAGATCAATGGTTTGTTCCTTCGAGTTCTTGAAGACGACGTTGCGGAACATGGCACAGGTTGCGTTGTACATGTGGATGATGACATGCTTTGTACCTGCGACTGCTTCAAAGGTTCGCCTAATGAGGTCCTCCCGGGCTGGGGTCAAGACCTAGCACGAGGCAGATCAGTATGGGTTATTAGACGTTGATGGTTTGTGTACCTGAATCCAGACGTCATCCGGGATTTCATCATGCTCGATCAGGTAGCGAACGAAGGAAAAGTCGGTATCACTGGCAGCTGGGTATGCGATCTCGATTTCCTTGAAACCGCATTTTACCAGTAGCCTGAAGAAGGTGAGCTTCTGATCGCCGGTCATGGGGTTCGCGAGGGCTTGATTTCCATCACGGAGATCGGTGGACAGCCAGATGGGAGCTTTGGTGAAAGTTTTCGTTGGCCATGTACGATTTTCGAGTTTGAGAGGGGTGTACGGCTTGTACTTTTGAGAAGGGTCGATGCTAACGTTGAGCTACTGAGTAGAGAATCGAAGGAGTCACGTCAGGCACTCACAGCATGCAAACCATGGCCGGAGAAGGATGAGGGAAGAATAAAAGATTAGGAAAGAGCGAGCCCTGATATAAGTAGTAAATTTGTTCTCGAGTCAGAGGTCCGGTAAAAAAAACTGAGCGAGTCACTCCATTGGGGCTGAGCCTGGCTGAGCTTCACTCTCCTCACATCATCGCTGTTGGTGGGTACACACGCTCTATATCTTCATCGCTGAGATTCAGAAGCGAGCCAAGGCAGATTGGAGATAAGATTCTCATCAAGTGTCTAACACCAACTCAAGACCTGCTCTCACAAGTTAGAATGTCACTGACGCTGTCTACGAAGACATCTCCGTTTCCTTATGCTGCCCTCGCAATCGCGACGTACACCCAAAAGGCCGAGCTCAACTTCGATGAGACAGCCACAGTCTCTCTCGATCTAGATGGTAATCAATACACTACCGAGGAAGATGTAGTTGCAGCTCTGGCCGGAATCGCCGGGATTGTTGGGGAAAGTACAAAGGTGGGTACCGATCGAGCTCTCGCTTCGTGGGTTCGAGGCTGATCGTGTTGGCAGGCAGCAACATACCTCACCTTGGCGAAGACTTTGCCGACAATCACGGCGGTTCCCGACATTCTCACCACTCTCGACTCATTGGACAATCACCTTGCATACCGCACTTTCCTCGTGGGGCATGATATCACTGGAGCGGATTGGATGCTATGGGGATCCATCAGAGGTATGCGACGCTCTTTTGTCGTCGGTAATGTGTTCAAACGCTCTTCCCTGTAGCATCCATTAAGATATTGGGTTTGCTCAAAAATGGCCAACACGTTCATGCCTTGCGATGGTTCTCTCACCTAGAAAGCCTTGAATCGACGCAAGCTGCTCTCGCTAGTATTGTAGCAGCTAAGGCGAACAAGGCGAGGAACACAAAGACAGCTGCCAGCTTTGCTTTGGGTCTGCAAAATGCCATGGATGGCCAGGTCGTAACGCGTTTTCCTCCTGAACCTAGCGGCTACTTGCATATCGGCCACGCTAAGGCAGCGATATTGAACCAGTATTTCGCACAGATGTACAAAGGAAAGATGATCATTCGTTTCGATGACACAAATCCGACCAAGGAGAGGGTGTGTAGATTTACTTGGAGGTGTTCTGCAACTTACTCTCGTGTTAGACCGAGTTCGAAGAGACGATTCTCGAGGACCTGAAGTTGATCGGTATCACTTCGGACACCATAAGCCACACTTCGGATTACTTTGACCAGATTCACGAACTCGCTATCAAGATGATTGAAACTGGCAAGGCGTATACCGATGACACGGAACAGGCACCGGTACGAATGATGCACGTCCTCTTTCTCGGAGGCTTCTCACACTTCAGTAGATGCGCGAGGAACGTGGCAAGGGAATTGCCTCAAAACATCGCGACGACTCCGTTGACGATAACTTGAAACATTTTGCGGAAATGAAAGCTGGTACACCGGAGGGTCTCAGATGGTGTCTTCGTGCCAAGATCAGCGTAGATGACCAGAACAAGACCCTCCGCGATCCAGTCATTTATCGGTGCAACGTAAATCCTCATCACCGTACAGGGTACGCTACATGCCACCACCTCGACCAGTGTAGGTTTTCATTCACTCCTCCCCATGAAATAGAGAAAAATGGAAGATATACCCTACGTACGACTTTGCCTGCCCCATTGTTGATGCACTCGAAGGAGTCACTCACGCGCTACGGACCATGGAGTACCGCGAGAGGAACGCACAATATTATTGGATGCTTGAGGCGTTGGGCCTGCGTCAAGTCCTGATCTGGGACTTTAGGTATGTGAAGGCACCTTTATTCTCATCTGGCCCTCTAACTCTGTCATCGAGCCGCTTGAACTTCATCTACACCCTATTGTCCAAGAGGAAACTACACTGGTTCGTCGATAACAAAATTGTAAAAGGGTGGGATGATCCCCGATTCCCCACCGTTCGAGGTTAGGACGAAAGAGTTCGTGCATTAATCTCGCTTACGTCTAGGACAGGTATTCGTCGCCGTGGAATGACCGTCGAGGCACTGAAGCAATTCATGCTTTCACAAGGCCCATCCCAGTCCCTCGTTTCACTCGAGTGGGACTCGATCTGGGCTCTTAACAAGAAAGTTATTGATCCCGTCGCACCTCGGTTCTGGGCACTTCTCAAGGAGAAATGGTGAATTACTACCCATATACCGGGACCGCCGCAGTTCATTAACCACTCTGTCACCCTAGTGTCCCTGTGACCATCAGCGGTGGTTTTGCCGGACCCGCGGTCAAGACATTGCCTCGCCACAAAAAGAATCCAGAGGTCGGCGAGAAACAAACAGTTTACTCGTCCACGATCCTAGTCGAGCAGGAAGACGCTGCTTCATTTGAAGATCAAGAAGAGGTAGGTCGTTACTTGACTTCGTGATTCGTTGTCAGGACATGACTCTCCTTCAGATCACTTTGATGGACTGGGGTAACGCTTCCGTCCGCTCGAAGACGATTGGGTTCAACGGCGAAGTGACCTCGCTCACCATGGAATTGAACCTCGAAGGTGACTTCCGCAAGACCAGAAAGAAGATAACATGGCTTTCTCAGCCCACCGACGCCCATCCAATGGTCGATGTCACCCTTCTGGATTACGATTACCTAATCACGAAAAAGAAGCTAGAGGAGGAAGATGACGTGAAGGACTTCGTCCCCCCCGTGACCGAGTTTTGTGAAGAGGCGCTGGCTGACGCGAACGCAAAGACTTTGAAACCGGGCGACGTCATTCAGTTCGAAAGGAAAGGGTACTTCATTTATGACGGAACCGTTGGCGGGAGACTCGAGTTCATCAGAATCCCTGATGGGCGCGCTGCCGGATTGGCGAGCAAGGCAGGCAAAGGCTCCGGGGCTGCGGGGGTATCTGGGGCTGCCACGCCACTGGCAAGGCCTACCTCGGGCATGTATAATGTGAACCAAGTGTATGGGGAGGATGTAGTATCACCCGTGTCGAGCAGCAAGATGTACAAGGTAGATAATGTTTACGCATAGAGTATGCTGGGGGCCGTTATTAGATGTCTGTCGAGCCTTGTATCATAGAATCCATGAGAACGCCCTGGAATCAGGCCTGCCGGTTCTGACTCGTGTGATTATGCCGGGCTGGCGAAAGCAACCACATAACTTGTGAGAAACGTTTGAAAGGTCTCAAAACAAAGGGAACACCCTTTTCGGCAAACTCACGACCATCAGGACAGATATTGGAGTACATACTGATCGCTTACATGGTTGGTCACTTGATGGTCACTCTTCAAAACCACATAATTTACACAAAATATTGGAGGCATTTCTCGATTCAACCTACTTATGTCGAGTTGCAGAAATCAGTGTGACTCGAGTCGGGAATCACGCGTCACGCAGTGACAAGGTATATGTGACAAGGTGTGACTGACCAACCATGTGCTACTAGTAGGTACTGTTATGGATACAAACAAGCCATTAAAGAGAAGTCATTGACAATAGTTACAAAACAAAAGCACAGCCAAAAGAAACCACGTCCCATCTATCCACCCATCCGCTTGCTGCCCGGAAGGCCGATCCGAAGGGCTCCGTCATACCGGACTGCGTAGTATTCGTCTGTTGAAACTAGCCAAGGATGGTTTGTAAAACAGTTTGTGTCGATCCAAGGCATCCGGATGCTGATTAAACTTTCCCCGTCGCAGGACCTCCATCAGTATGAAAGTGACTGAGGGGGTAATCAGCAAAGCTGCTGAGAAGAGTCAGACCAGGACTATTTACCTATTAGCTCGGCAGTTGATACCAGAGGATGTGGTTCAAACTCGAGGTAATTATGGCCAAAGCCCGGTATTGGTGCCGTGATAAAACGGTCGCCGACACGAAGACTGTTGAGGTGGAATTGACCCTTGGTTTGATTCGCATCATAGTCCAGAAGCTATGTGGTCTGTTGAGATCGGGCTATGCGTGCAGCTGAACAAATCCACTGACTGTCAGTCCGTCTGGCCCCGCCATCCAGAAAAATTCGGCGTCAAAACGTGCTGGTAATCCAAGAATGTTCCGTCTGAAAGGGAGGCTGAGATTGGACACGCCGATGCGGAGACAACAGTCAACTTACGACAAGATTGCACCTTGGCACCCGAACATTGCTTTGACGGAGAACTTCTCCTTTCCGACGGTGATCTCTAGCGGTCGCTCTCCATCCCACCCGATTTCCGCCACAGTAGCACCCCTCTTGTCCAATATGGTCGTCTTACGGGTCACTGCAGCCTCTTCCTCCTCGCTCTCTATGTCGGAATCCTTATCTCTCGCATGGATATAGTGGGGGCGGGTAAGGATGGTGTAACCGAGTGGCCCAGTTTCTGGATGTGCAAGAGACGAGTTGAGGATATCTGACTTGGAGAACTTGAGTAACATTGTAGCGAGCAGGAAGGGAAAGAGAGACGACAGAGGAAAAGGCGAGCTCGGGTTTTATAATCTGGACGTGTGCCAAATGGATTTCGACAGCGACCGCGTGACATGACAGCTATTACGTATGTTTCGGGTCAAAATTGGTGTGGGAACTTTGGAGGAAATCGCTTCTTGATTGTGCTTGTTTTCGGTGTGGCAATAAGAGGAGGGACAAACAAAATGCAAACAAACCGAACACTGGAGTCTACAGTGACAACGACTACCAGGACAGGACAGGACCACGTCCTCCACGGCGTTGGCGACGAGGACCAGAGATTACCTGGTTTGTTTGCCTTCTTGCAGGCAGACAGGAGTTGTTCAAAGGCTGACGCGAAGTAGACCGTGAACTGGTTCAGAACTCAACCATTGTCCTCATTACTGGCATGGCTCAACGTCGTTCACCACAGAGATCTTCATCTTCTCCATCTAACAGTCACCGTCGGAGAGCCAAACATTCCATTCGACATTCGTCCGCTACAAAACGCGCTCTCGCTTTTGTTAATAGATTTCAACAGTCAACCGTAAATTCCCACGCTTCGCGCGCGTCCGCACCCTCCTCTTCAGACACAATTTCCGTTCGCCCTATCCTCGCCGCTCTGCAGCCCAATCTGCGTCGGTTACCAAGCCGCCAATACCTCTTACAGAAAAGTAGGATGCGCGATGTGAGCCAGCACTTCGACGTGCCCGTCGGTTCAAAGAGAAAACGCGTGGTTTCCGCTAATGAGAACGCCCACGCGAACGGTCGACCAATGCGGGGGTCAGGTAGGCCCAAACGGCGGAGAGCAGGCTCTAACGATTCGGACACCAACGATGACGCCACCTTGATGGATGTTGACGTGCGTCGTCCATGGAGTGGATCAGAAGATGACTGGGACGTGGATAGTGATCGAGAGGAGTCGTGTAAGTAAAGGCTGCACACTGTATTGTCTGATCCTGATCACGTAATAGCGGATGAAGCTTTCATAAACGAAGCATCCGCCAGACAACTTTTACGCCTCCGAAAGGACAAGCTCGCGCGCCTTTATGTCGCAGTTGGCCTTTCGGAAGATACAGAGTCTCTCACAAAGCCAGAATTAGTCGATGCAATCATATCTGCACGCGACGAAGTTGCATCTCTTCCCCCTTCTTCACCTCCAGGTCGTGGTGATTGCAATTCTAGCGATTTTTCGTCAGATGACGGTAATATTGCTGGTGATGAGGAGACTGATTTTGGGGCCAAGTGTACATCAACTTATGGCCTTCGGAGACGTGCCACAGTGAATGGTATAGGCCAAGTTCCCGCCCGTGCTCTGAAAACGCGTAGTTTGTCCCTGGGTCAGTTCAACACCCACCCATGTATGAACGAATTCTCGGAGCAGAGAGATGAGCCTGAAGTTGTGATCAGGTGAGTAT
The DNA here is from genome assembly GCA_038089555.1 of Chalciporus chontae. Taxonomy (NCBI): domain Eukaryota; kingdom Fungi; phylum Basidiomycota; class Agaricomycetes; order Boletales; family Boletaceae; genus Chalciporus; species Chalciporus chontae. The sequence continues at coordinate 248,274 of JBBPLD010000003.1, forward strand.
AGCACGGTGTCCTTGTCGCCATCGCTGTTAATTGTATCAGACGACGGCATACGCGCACAACGTTGAGTCGATCTCCTTCAACATCGAGCTCCACCAATCCTCTTCCATCGCCCCCAGCCACCCGTCTCCGGGCGCGAAAGGCTTCCGGCGAACGTCCCCCGTCACAAACCGTTTCGTCGAAAAACAAGGGCAAAGCTAAACAAGTCGAGTTTAGCGACGATGTTCAAACACGGTCCCCTTCACCCTCTGGCGACGAGAGCGAACTCACCGATCTCGCAGAGCTAGAAGCCAAGATTGCGGCTCCCTCACGCAGTCCCCGTCGGCTCCGTAGTCGGGACAAGGTCAATGGTAATGTAGACCAGGACGCTACGCCAAGACAAAGAACAAGACGAAAGGGTTTGGTGGAGCAAGATGAACCTGAGGTGGAGGAAGATCAGCTGATAGACGACGAGGAAGAAGTTGATGAACTGATTTCGTCCCCTTCCCCTTCCCCGCCTCCTGACAACGGCCAACGGACGCCTGTTAAGCGGCGCCTGAGACCGCGGAGAATACAAACCCATACTCCACCCAGAGACGATGGTAGCGAAGGGGATGATGAAGAGGAAGAAGAACAAGTCGAAGAGGATATGGCTGAAGAAGTTGACGAGGAGGATGCTGAGAGTCTTCATGACGACGAGGATGTTTTCGTGGGCAATGTCACAACCTCCATGGAGACAATGCCTCGGAAGCTACGCAGCGGGAAAGTGGTTGGTGGCGAGGAACGCAACGATCAACAGGACGAGGAAGACGAAGAACAAGACCAGGACGATCAAGAGATTGACTTGGAAGTCGAGTCTGTTGACGTGGACGCTGAGGGCGAGGAAGTTAATGAAGTGGGTACTGATGAGGCTATGGAAGAAGATGATTGTAGGTTGTTATTTTTACATTGTGTGCTCATTGTACTGATGATGATGGAGTTGATCTTACCCTCGCCACTAAGAAGACGCTTATTCGGCTCCGCCGTGATGACCTTGTGCGTCTTTGCGAGACCCGTGACCTGGACGTGGCTGGTACAAAACCTCAGCTCGCACAATCTCTCCTTCAGTGGCGAGATCGTCATGCCAATGGCTTCTCCTCGCCGTCTTCAACAGGCACTGTGCGCCCTCCGTCGACAATTCATGTTCGTGGCGGTCGACGCAGGACAAAGAGTCGTAGTCACAGCAGCACTCCACCTGTTCTTATCCGTTCACAGCGTGTCCACCACGATGAGCCGCGTACACCCCCACTATCAAATGAACAGAAACAATCGGAGCCTGAACTGGAACTTGACCTCGAAAGTCTAGGACTTGAAGATCGCGAGATACCCCCAGATAAATTGACTAAGTTAGAGAAGATTGGTAGTGGTGGTTTCAAGGACGTTTACATTGGGAAGTTCAAAGGCCGGCGAGTTGCAATTGCTGAATTCCGGGACCAGCTCAGTTCAAGTATGCCTTCTCCGTTTTCACGAGTGTACACGCTGACCTTTCTTGTAGTGGACATCAAGGAGCTTAAGTTGCTTGGCGCTTTTGATCACCCAAATATTGTCCGCTTCGTAAGTTTTCTCGTTATCCAGTCGCTCGCAGTCCAAAAAGACGCGTATCTAGCTCGGCGTCAGTATACCAGAGAACACGCGCGAGACGCCAGTGATGATCGTGAGCGAACTCTGTTCCAATGGTGACTTGTTCGACTATATCCGGAACGTCCCTGCACCATCACTGCACAAGATTGTATGTGCTTTCATGGCGTCCTTGGATACATCTGAATGTTTCTTTCACAGCTTAGCATTATGTTCGATATCGCCCATGGATTGGAATACCTTCACACACGCAAGCCCTCTATTATACACCGGGATTGCAAATCCTCTAATATCCTCATCACCTCGCGTGGCACTGCAAAGATCGCGGATTTTGGGCTTGCGAAAGTGAAACAATCAACGCGATCTATGGTTCGAAGTGTCGTCGGCACAGTTAATTGGCAAGCCCCAGAACTTTGGCACGCACATCCCAAATACAACCACAAAGTCGATGTATTCTCTTGTGCAATGGTTTTCTGGGAAATGTTGCAGTGGCATGTAATGACCAAGAAGTTTCCGTGGGAGGCAGGTAATTTTCGTCACTCCGAGCAGTTATTAGCTAACCGTTTTGTCAAGGGTATGAACGAACACGCTATCTACGAGACAGTGGGTGCCAAGCGACAACGGTCAGTTAATTGGACTGTACTATTTCCACAAGCTCCTAACAATATTCTTTAGACCCTCCATGAGCGGCTTGCGGAAACAGTACTGCCCGGAAATTGTTGAACTCGTAGAACGTATGTGGGCTCACGATCCTGCGGAGCGACCAACGATGTCCGAAGTTGTCCAGCAACTTGAAGAACTTGTTTCTGCTTATCGGTGACCCGATGTCCTAGAAAGATGTGGAACCCTCAAGGCCTCATCCTTTCTAGGTATGAGGCGGCGCCCGCTTGCTGGGAACATGGGTGCGTGTTATACTGCAAGACATGGTCGAGATCCGTGCATTGGACTATTAGCCTCTCTGTTATTGATAGGTAGCAATCTTCGTTATTTGTTAGCAAGCCATATCCTGCATTGTAACCTAGCGTAGCAATCCAATTTCCAGCCTTGCGTTGTGTGATGACGTTGCTTCCTCCCGGTCCCACCCTATTGCATGTGAGACTCCGTACTACGCGGGCCATGCGGGTATCTCACTCGCTTCAAACTGCCCACCATAGGTAGACCACAGGGGGTAATCCGACGACATTCTAGGGTGAAAGACCATCTTCCTGGGTCTGCGTAGTAAGGAGTATCCCGAACAGGAACATAAAGTTGAACACGCCACGGCTGTGACGCCATTCGCACCTAACTACTCCACCACCAGCCTGAGCCGCTGCCCATCCTGAACTAGCGCTGAAGATAACAACGAGGCCACTCTCACCTTGCAATTATGCTGAGGCAGGTCGTGCGGCCCTTTAGAGTGGTCACTGTCATCGTGTCGCCAAGCTGCTTCGGTCCTGCCACCAAGGCATGGTCCATACCACGGCCCTCCTCATCTTTGACACGGTCATTGACAGATGGACCGTCCCACAGGCCTGTTATCCCCCTAGAGCCACGACCTAGATCTCGTTTCCTCCGCCGCACCTTTCTGGTCGTGAAATACACCTCTTACCTTGTGCTATCAGCTACGGCTGGTTTATTCGCCCTTGGAACGGCCATATTCATTCATGATGCATTCACCTACACGGACAAACACATTGAGCGTGTGCCCGTGTCACCGCTTGCATTGCACCCCGAGCGCGGTGGACCCAAAAATCTGCCTGTTGTGAATGCTCTTCTGGCGGACGAAGAAGACGAAGAATACAGGAAGCTAAGTAAAAAGCCCAGACTCGTTATTGTTGGCGGGGGTTGGGGGGTGAGCCAGATTCCTTTACATGTTTGTTTGTTACTCAACACCCTTGATAAAGGCCGTCTCGGTCTTGCAAAATTTGTGTCCAGGCGACTACCATGTGACCGTGGTCAGCGCAGAAACATTCACCACATTCACTCCTCTTTTACCGTGTAGGTCCTATGGAATCCCCCCTTTCATCCCTGACAAAGTCTTTCCGAAGCTGCTGCTGTAGGTACCGTGCAAGTCCGCAGTCTCATTGAACCCATGCGCAAGATCATTGCTCGACTCCGTGGTCAAATGATTTCTGGGAAGGCAACAGATCTTGTTATGTCCGAACGACTACTTGAGGTCGATACGGTCGGCCCAGACGGCAAGACCCAAAAGATATATGTTCCGTATGTCGCAAGTTCCTGAACTGTATACCCTGACGCACACGCGATGTCTAGATATGATAAGTTGGTTGTTGCGGTCGGCTCCGTCTCCAGCACCCACGGCGTGCCCGGCCTGGAGCATTGCTTCCAGCTGAAGACGATATCGGACGCACAGGCCATTCGACGCCGTATAATGGGTGTGTTCGTTTGTGTTGTTCATACCATGGACTGCCTGACTATCACTTCAGACAATTTCGAGACTGCAAGTCTACCAACCACGACCCCTGCGGAGAGGAAGCGCTTGTTGAGCTTCGTGGTTTGTGGAGGGGGGCCAACGGGTATCGAGACAGCCGCTGTACGTATTCCGGGCTTGTTTCCATCGAAGCTCCGTTAACGACCTTTCCAGGAGATATTCGACTTCTGCCAAGAGGACATCATGAACTACGTGCGTTCTTCGTCGGTACATTTCTTTCCTCACTTATTGCTGTGCCGTTTCCAGTTCCCGAAATTGTGTCGAGAAGAAGTCTCAATACATGTCATTCAGTCTCGTGAACATATCTTGAACACAGTAAGTTTGTGTGATACCGATTCGAGCACAATGTTCTGATGGTTACAGTACTCTGATGCAATATCCAAATATGCAGAGGTGGGTCACGACCCCCAGTGCTTTCAAGGGCTTATGATCCATCATTTCGCAGGCGAAATTCAAGCGCGATAGGGTGGACCTTATCACATTGGCGCGCGTCCACTCGGTACATCGCGATCATGTTGTGTATACCATGCGGTCTCCTGATGGGATGATCACTGAACACGAGCTTCCAACTAATTTTGTGCTATGGTCGACGGGGATCTCCATGAATCCGTTGACCAAGAGGGTTTCGGATCTTCTACCCAATCAGGTTCATAAAAAGGCCATCGAGGTCGACGCACATCTTCGTGTAAAGGGTGCGCCACCAGGCGAAGTGTATGCTATTGGTGACTGTGCTACTGTGAGTGATTGGGACTATTCAAATCGAGTACATGTTGACCAAGTGGTGGAAACAGATTGAGACGTCCCTTGTGAGCTACCTGCTCGAGCTGGTAGATGAGGCCGACAAGGACAAGAACGGCAAGATTGATTTCGATGAATTCGATTTCATGGGTAGAGATTTGCCGGCCGATCCTTTCTTTTGTTTGGGCTCACGAGATTAGTCTCTAGAATTAAACAACGAATCCCAATGACCGAGACCCATCTGCAAAAGGTCAGTGTTCGCCCTCAACACGATTCATTTGTGGCGTTAACTGTCGCACTCCAAGGTCCGCAAGCTATTCGATTTGTATGATTCAGACGCAGACAATAGTTTGACGTTGAACGAGCTTTGCAAACTTCTGGAAGATTTAGGGAACAAGATAACGGCGTTGCCTGCTGTAAGCTCGCGTACGCTCAGACGAGTGATATCAACTGACTACAATTATCTAGACGGCACAAGTTGCTTCTCAGCAAGGTAGATATCTTGGGAAGAAATTCACCCAGCTCGCTGCGAAACATGAGGTTCTGGAAGCGAACTACGTCAAGGATCTAGATGAGGCTGTTTCTGCGCCTTTCCGATATAGGCACCTGGGCAATCTTGCATATATTGGCAATGCTGCTGTTTTTGACTTGGGAAAGCTCTCAGTCATGGGCGGTCTGATCGCAATGTATGCATGGAGGAGCGTGTATTGGAGTGAACAGGTGTCAGCCAGGACCAGAGCATTACTTATGATTGATTGGATCATTAGGTATGTTCCATCTTTCAGAGATTGCAGGCTCACAGACACGTCGTCAGGGGTGTTTGGGGACGAGACCTCTCACGGTTGTGAAGGACGACTAAGATACATACACAGCTTGCTTGCAGTTTGAATTGACTAGCCAGGCTTGGATATTTGATACCAGTGTGCTTGCAAATTTCCCTCTTCTGTTTACCTCGTTTTTAACATGAAGTGTAATTCTTTCACTTATTGTTCAACATTCAAGTCGCAGTCACTACCGTTATTCTGTCCATTCGAAGGAACCAATAACAGTTGTCCCACCCGCGAGAGCTCCTTGATTTGGCGCAAGCACAGTCATGTTCTTGTTTGGAACATCCAAGTTCGTTCTAGAGTGACAAAATGACATCATGAATCGTGATGTGAGGGCGAAACATCAGTCCTGTCTATCAGTCAAGAAAGCTCCGCAAAACTCACATGACAAGGAATCCCACAACATTCAGATCAAGAACTTCCTCGTCGTATCGTTCATTTTCGTCAGCGTTGAAGGGGGCAAGCAAGGCAAGAACCTTGTTCGACAATCTTGAAGTACTCGATGCCGGATCTATTACGGTGGGCTGCATCTCCGATAGAGTGCGTGTTGCCCCGATAGGTAAAGCCGAGGAAGGCGCCATCGTTTCTTCGGGACCAAACGTCAGAGATAAATGGTACGACTGAAAGCTCAGGAGAAGCAAGAAGCAATGAATGGGTGATTCACCTTCGCCGATGCGGTAGATCCTAAGGTCGCCGAAGCCCATAATGGCTGAAGAGGGGGAAAGGATGAGTTCTGTGGTTGCTTCCCCTCCCACGATACCAGACGTCACTCCCCGAGGCGGGTCGATCTTTTGGCCATACATATACGCATGCAGCTGGTAGTTGTGTATTCGTTCCCGGTAGCCGTGGTCAAGCTCGACAACCTATGAGCCTGGTATGAGATTAGGAAGAATACAGGGAGGCGGTGAAATACCCCTCCGGATTTCGGTATTTTGACGATAGTAAGTTGGCTACCGTAGAGCCGCTGCATTTCGACATTCAGCTTCTCGTGACCGACCACGAGGATGACATTTACTGGGATCGGCATTGTATAATCCGATAACCGAAAGTAAGGTGCTGTACATACTTCTGAACGCGTCCACGCATGCCTTAATGAGTGTGTGACGACTGTCTGCACCAGAACCGGAACTAGGTCCAGATGCAAATGAAGAGGGTGTATCGACTATTAGGCCGGAGACTCGAGCTAGCCGATGCAAACTTAGCGTCGAACGACTGTAGAATGTATTCACAGCTACCTTCAGGGTCTACATCGTGTCGCTCGATAACATTCATTCCCAAGTTCCGGATCAAGCGATCGAGTAGGTGCGGGTTTCTTCTCGTCTCTGGGTGGCCGTACCAATAAGTCAATGGAATGAGTGCATTTGATGCGAGAGCTGTAGGGGCCGATGTAGCCGCGGAACCCAGAGGATTGGCTGGCGAGGCTGTTGCGATGGGGCTTCTGACGACCGCTGCCGAGATTGAGCCAGGAATTGACCATGCGCCCTGATGTCGAGTTGACTGGACGTGCCGGTGCATAGCAGTAGGAGGACCCACCTCGCTCGGATCCACATTTACAAGGAGTGGCGACCAGCTTTGGCCCACGCGGACGGCGTAATTGGTCAGAATCTTACAGATCGTTGTCTTTCCAGAGTTCTCTGGACCTAAAATAAGGATCCTCGGTGGTTCGGCATTAGCATTTTGATCGTCGTCGGAAGCTGGGGATCCGTGCAGAGCACGGAGTGCGCGGACACGCATCTGTTCGAATGCGATGTGGAGGTTTGCATATGCAGACATCGGGGTCTCTTCTGAGGCATACTCGGTAGAAGGATGGCCTGTGACGTGCTGGGGCGGGTGATAAGCTTTGCATGAGGCGTGTATGATTTGTGAGAAGACTCATCTCGATCGTGCAACCCTGCCAGGTGAATACGGCGGCTTTGCATTCTGAACCAAACAGATATGTTTTGCCTTCCGCAAGCTCGGCGCCGAAAATCTCGGCGTGACCGCGCACGAGCTGAGGAAGATTTGAGAAGTAAGTGGGGGAGGTTCTGTATGCATCGCGGCACATACCTTGATAGCAAGGGAAGCTCCAGGATCGAGCTCAAACCGGTACTCTGTCTCTGGATCGAGTAGCCATTCGACTTGCTGGTAATCAGACATGTACCCTAGTACTACCGAGTAGATAAATATGTGTAACACAATGTGAGCACAATAAATGTGAGCACAATGTGTACGAGTAGGCTAAAGAGATCTGCCAGACAGTTGATTCTCGCGACGAGTACGGAGGATGTGCAGAGCTGCGGATTTACTACTATATCCGGACGTGATGAACGCATGAGCAACTCCCTCCACGCTTCCTCTCCTTCGTTCATCAGCCATGCCGTAACTTATCCTCCATCTTTATAAACTTATCCCTTCCCTACCCCTCCCTCCATCCCTTCCCCTCATGTCCAGCGACCACCGCTCCGACGAAAAAGCGTCCCCTGCTATCTACCATGCACAGCACGTCGACGTCGGTGCAAATCTCGTCGCAGGTAAACAGCTCGACCTTACTCCAGAGGAAGCCTTGCGTCTCAGGTACCTATACCTCCCCATCTCTCACACGCCGCGCTCATCACTCTAGGCGTAAGCTTGATTGGCACATCATGCCTTTCATGTGCAGTACGTCCCTCCCCCTCCTCCCCTGAAATGCTGACCGACACCCTCCCCTCCTCAGTCATGTACTTGTACGTCAAACTTCGTCGTCAATCCCTCAATCACCTCACTTGCGTCGCCTCACAGGATAACCTTCATGGACAAAACCACCCTGGGCCAAGCTGCAGTTCTCGGCATCCTGTTCGTTAGGCTTCACCACACATTCATTCCAGACAAACTCATCCATTCATCAGGAAAAGCGCAGATTTAACTGCTAATCAGTTCAACTGGTTGGGGACGATCTTCTACTTCAGCTATCTCATATTCCAGTACCCTCAAAATCTTGCCTTACAACGCTTTCCAGTCGGCAAATGGATGAGGTATAGCTGCGGCTTCTTCATTGCTGTAGATCCCCACAGCTCGCTCATCGTTCTCAAGCGTCAACATATTCTTGTGGGCAGTGGTCCTCTGCTGCCACGCTGCATGCACCTCCTTCGGAGGTCTATTTGCTGTCCGTTTTTTCCTCGGAGTCTGCGAGGGAGCGATAACCCCTGGATTTATGATTGTGACTTCCATGTTTTACACACGCGCTGAGCAAACGCGGCGTGTTGGTTATTGGTGTGAGTACCGGATCAATTCACATGCGACATATCTAAAACTTCGTTTAGTCTTGATGAACGGTTTTGCCATCGTCATCCTAGGGTTCATCAGTTACGGCGTCCTTCACACTCAGACGCCTCATTTCATGCCTTGGCAATGGTGAGCACACTGGCACTTCTTACACCCGGACCGAATTCATCCATCACTCCAGGCTGATGATCATCACTGGAATCATAACTCTGGTCACTTCTGTTCTGTTCTGGTGAGGAAATCTCCGACTATCCCCATCAGTTTCGCATATATTAACGTAAACCGTTCTAACACCAGGTTCTTCTTCCCTGATTCACCAACAAATGCCTGGTTCCTCACCCCGGAAGAGCGCATGGCAGCCGTAAAGCGAATCCAGGTGAACCAGACCGGCGTCGAAAACAAATTATTCAAGATAGAACAGTGAGTTGATCCGGCTTCTACCAAAATTCCAGCCCCTTAGCAACGACATCCCTCAAGGTTCTATGAAACGGTAAAAGATCCCAAGACATGGCTTCTGGCTTTTTTTGCGGCCACAGCGTGCGTCTCAATAATTCATTTACTGTATAGATATCAGTCTGATAGATGACCTCCAGGAACATCGTCAATTCTGTAAGACCGTATCTTACCAAAACCGTCAAATATTATTATCCTAACAGCGCCCATCTCTTCTGCTAGCTCACTAATCAACGCCAGCTCATAGTTGCCCAGTTTGGTTTTAATAACATTCAGACGACCCTGCTCGGTTGCGTCGATGGAGTGGTCGAAAGTGAGTCGGCTTTTGGAATCTAAACATAAACTCTCCCCATTAACCTCACGTTCTATATTGATAGTCCTGACAATCTACCTTGGGGTGGTGCTTGCATCACAGAAGTCTGTCGGCCGTGCGTATGCCGGGTTTTTGATGTATATCCCCGCCATTCTCGGTGCAATCCTAGTCAGCACCCTTCCATTCTCAAATAAGATTGGTCTGCTTTTCTCGTATTGGATATCGAGTAAGTAATCAAGACCGTACGAATCCGCTCAAGAGCTGACAATAAGCTCGTTCAGTTTTTGCTATCGCGCCATTCGCGATATTCTTAGGATGGGTAGGCTCAATAACTGCCGGTCATACCAAACGTGAGTCCTGTCATCATCTATTTCAGTTGCGTGTCCGATTGATTGTCCGCAGGTATCACTACGAATGCCATTGTGCTCTGTGCGTATGCAATTGGAAATGCCGTCAGTCAGTTCATGTGGAAGGCCCAGTATAAACCACGGTATGGTTGGACTTGCTGCACCCTCACTCTGAGGCTGAATTTTTCTCAGGAACCACGTCCCATGGGCTGTTATCACGGCTACCAACCTTGCATCTGCAGTAGCCCTCCTCCTGTTGCGCTACCTATACTCACTCGAAAACAGAAAGCGTGACCTTGAAACTCGTGATGACAAATACGATTCGGTGTTCATCACTACCGAGTCTGGTGAGAGACAGGTTGACAAGGCAAGTGTATCATGACTATCCTATTTGCTAGATGTGCTGATCACCGTCTCCAGGCTTTCCTCGATCTCACCGATAAGCAAAACCGCGATTTCCGATATGTCCTATGAATACCAACCGAGCTCCTCACAGAGGACATATACCCAACATGACAGTGTAATGCTGTAGTACTTGTCTATCTACGCGTATTTAACTTCAATTCTACGTGCCTTGGCCGTCTTGGGTGTGAATCATGACGGATGATCATCTGGTAAGTGTCCTTGACCGGATGTTCGGTTGGAATAACCTCGCGCGCCCATGTGATGATTTCGCGCCTCCTTATTTCCGTGAGTTTCTTTGGGGAAGTGCTTTTCCCACCTCCTCGCGACCCAGACATCGTCGAGGGCTCCATATACATGTAGTTGCTTCTTTCTGAATCTGTGCACCTGGAGCGCTCCGAGCATACAGAATTCGAAGTACCGAGGCTCCCCGACAAACTCGAACATGTACTGCAGAACGAAGATATCGAGGATTTGCACGATGGGACGTACCGGCTGCATCGTTCTACAGCACATTCGGGATTGTCCATGAGGGTATGTGAGGGGCACGTCGAGTAATCCGAGCTGCAGTCTCCAGTTGAACAGGGGCTAACGCATCGCTCCTCCGCATGGCAGTGATCGGAATGAGAGTGACCGCCATCGCCGGCGCCGCAAGGACCAACCACATTAAACAGAGACCTGGAAAGCTGAAATACATGTCGCCGAAGCGTTGACAACGCCAGCAGAATGCGCAGACGCTCGAGTATCAGATCACATCTAGCTGTGGGAGTAACAGAGGAGCGAAGTGAGAATTCGTCCACGATATACGAGACGCAGTCCACTGTCTTCTGCTCTTTGCAACTCGGAACAGGCAAGTGTACCACAATACGAAGGTGCTCGGAATCGTATACGAGACTAAAGAGTACCAGCCACTCCGGGAAGGATTCCTTGCTTGCGAGAGTGATTCCTCGTTTGATCAGCGTCGTGAGAAGTGAGAGGTGGAAACGAGCGTGGTCGGCTAGGTCTTTGAGAATGGGTGTCAACGAGAGTGTTTTAGACAGTAAAGACTGTCGCGATTGAGTTCGCTCTCGAATCCCGAGGAGCAAGCATCCTGGTGTTCTTCCGTTCTGGGGCGTATCCTCGGCGTCATCACCATCCTGACTCCGGACGAGTGCAAAAAAGTCAAGTGGTCGGATGACCAGACCAGTGGTGCTGTTCGACACAGACTCGGATGTGGCTGCCCAGTCACTGACATAGATATCTTAGCCGTATCGTAAGGAACGCTAGCAAGCCTACCTCCTTAGCTTGAAATGAGGGATGCCCCCGAACGCGCGGGTGACGAAGGAGCGTAAATTCAAGTGTTCTCTTTCGCCAAGGTCTGTGAACAACTGTGACGCGACGTCCCGCGTCAGTCGTTCATCGGAGGTACCGAACCGTGTCTCTGATTTGCTTTCAAAGCGAACACGGTGAAACGGGCAGCCTCGATCTCTGGTGCATTCCATCCCACACTTTCTGTGAGTGGGGGCAATGAACTCCTGGAAAGGTTTAAAAAATGGTCAAAGCTTGCACTCGTAGGAAAGTGATGACGTCGGCTACTTACCATCCATGAACTTGGAACGATGAGCTTGGTATCTGCTTCTGGTCTCCAATGAGCGCGAAGATGATTCACATACGCCAACCTGTGCTGGAGTTCTGGCGGGCAAGCCTCGAGCGACCTCTTGTTCAGCAGTGGCCAGCGACTAGTAGTATAAGCAACCTGATCAGACCACTCGGAGTAACCCTCAAACACAATGGTCACCTCTCAGCGTTCTCACAAGCTAGTTGGGACACTGGCATCTGGTAACTGTAGCAGACAGTGCGAGGCCCAGGTTGTCAGGACGCTGTATTGCAATTATGATTCCCTGGCCGCATCATGGCGGCCACGATGGTGACCGAACCCATTTAAAACATGCCACGAGGACGTCCAGCGTGGTGAGTGTTACATCTAGAATTTGCCTGAGCAAGATCAGTCAACTAGTCACGGCCGTAATTGGCGAGAATGCATAAGCTCGCGATCGCCTACGGACCTTGGCCCCCAGTGTAGGATTGAACCAATATTGAACCTGAGTCTCTCGCGATCGAGGAAAAATAAGTTGGTTTAATCCGAGAAATTTACATGCTGTTGTCAAGGCACTCGGACGATGAGTCAGTGCAGAGCCGTGACGGGCAGCGTTCAGCTGAACCCATCCTTGATACAAGTGCCATTGCCCAGGGTATCTCGTGATGTGTCCTATTTAGACTACAGAGAAAAATCGCTAGCAACGGCCCAGCAGCTTACAAGAAAGAAGACACCTTCACAGGCTTTCGAACAGCAGCTGAGTTACCCTCCAAATGTCGATACGTTGTCTGAAACTCTTGGATCACTCGGGACCTCGTCCTGGAGACTAATGAATTTGGAGCCTTGGGTACCGTGATAGGTCTTCCAAAGAAGTCAACCGGGGGCTGTTGAGGAGGGATCTCAGATTGGCTCAAAGCAGGATCATGGTAGCTCACCTTCTCTACCATGACATTAGGGTCTCCTGCGCGAGCCCTTTTATTAACAGGGTCTAGGTTGGAGCCTGATGGTTGGGCTCGTTTCAAGGGGCCTTCCTCTTCTGCTTGACCTGGTCCTTCCTGGAATTCTTCCGGCTCAGCTGCAGAAGACCTGAAACAATCGTGAACGAAAGATATCGGGGGAGTACGTAAAGACTGACTTCTTCTGGAAGAAATTTCGTTTGAAAGCAGCATTGACCTTCTCAACCGCGGTAACCTGTCGCGTGGCCAACGCAGCATCGATCTATGATGCTGTTGGTGGAGGGCTCCAAAATTTGAAACGTACACTTACCTCCGTAGCAACAACGTGACGGACAGCATATCTCGAGACGGCAATATCAGTTGCACGCTTCCCGTCATATGTCACGAAAACATCTATAGGCCTGTACGCCCCGTTGTCAGTGACGTCCGAGTATGTTCGAAACGATACGAACGGGTCGAGCCTGTACACCAGCTGACCGTCCTCGGCCTTTTCTTGAATGAATCGCAGCTCCAGGGAAACCATGATCTCAACGAGGTGGGAGAGCAAAGCTCGTTCCCCAGGTTTGATCACTTGGCTGTTCACCTGTGAGACGGGGGTACAGTCGGCATTAGGAATCGCAAAGAGCTGAAGGGCACTTACCGGTCTGAGATGAGGTGATATTATGCGGTTGATATATGGGGCAAGTTCTAGCTGAAGGACTTGACCCATGATTAGGTGTCTGTTCGCTCCTGTATTCCTCCCAGAAGCGCGGATACCATCAGCTAGTGATTTCAAAATTTCCTCGTTGGTGCGTGTCACCAACATGTTCTAGATTCAAACAGGGTTAATGGCGAGAGACCGCAATATGTGAAGATGCTTACATCCCAATCCGTAGAATCCCTTTCCACCCGTTTCCCAGCACGTTCTCGGCATAATGGGTGGAATGGAACAAGGAAATACGGGAGATAAGTTTGCAGTGCAAAGTCGCTGTCGGCATACATAATTGAAGAGAAGACATCGAATGTTCCTAGCCAATCGTTTGCCTTCTCGTACCGAGTCATGTTTGGTTCATGGCGATGACAGTTCGTATAATGTGCAAAACAAGCTGGAACGATTGAACGATCATAAATACATATCTTCAGAGAGTACATACCATTCGCGATGCTTGAGTTATTGTTAAGTCCTTCGATTGCGCGACTAAGGCGATTCACATATCGCGCCTCCTCCTCTTCTCCTATTGCAAGCTCTCGGACTCGCTTTCGTGACATGGGTGCAAATATCTCGTTCAAGACTGTCGTTGCAGTAACGTCTGACTCCTTCATACCAACTGTAGCCCGTCGAATTAAGTCCTCTGTGACACCCTCATTGCGCGATTTGATGAACTGCTCTGCTTTGATCAATGACGTTGTGGGCGTATGAAAGAATATGACGAGCCTGTAGTGTATTGAGGCAGCCTCTCAGATCGCCTTTCGCGACACTGACCAAGGTGCTAAGAGCTCTTGTATCCGCGTTCAACCCTTCGAGCTCGCAGATATCGCGGAGCCGTTTGATAATATGAATATCAGCTGGCCTCGTAAATCGGATCTGTCTTGCGTGGGGACGCAGTTTTGCGAGCGAGTGGGCATTTTGGTCGTTACAGATGCATATGATGGGCCGCAACAAGGGCCGTTTTTCATTTCGCCCTCCAGCTTTGCCTAGTAAGTTTCAGCTATGGCGTCAGTCGAGTCAGTAAAAAATGCCCACGTTTCTTCTTTGGTTTCTCCAAGGCTAGCGAGACGAGTTTCTGGATGAAACCGCTTGACTGCCAGGAAGGTTCCGTGTAAACAATACACGCTGAGCAAAACTATACATACGTTCTCGCCGCCGCCACCAGTAGCCCCGTCAATTTCGTCAATAATGAGTAAGACAGGTTTCGAACTGCCAACTGTGGAACCCGATTCAAGTATAGGACGGATCCGGTCCTCAATTGCTTGCGCTGACCGGGTATCACTGCAGTGCGATTAGGTAATCTCAAGAAAGCCGTGTGGAGTCGAATCACCTAGCATTGATTTCCATTACTTCGTAGCCTGCTTGCACAGCGATGACATGAGCCAGCGTGGTTTTCCCGAGACCCGGAGGTCCAGATATCAAGAGAAACTAATGCTAGTTGGTCTCCCACATAGAGCACTGCTATGAGACCTTACCTTCTCTCTTGGTCGGTGGTACTCGTCCTCGGGGTCGCAGATCTCTTCATCTTCTCTGAGCCGCTTCTTGTTTTTTCTCTTTCCGAATACGCACCAATCCCACTGTTTTACCCAAGCCATCACGTCTCTGGCAACCCGTTCATTACCCAGAAGCTCTGTGAAGCGCCGAGGGCGGTACTGGTCGACCCATAACATGTCTTCGAGTGGTCGAGAGGCGTTTTGTTTTGAAGTCCTTATCCTCGAGTGAGATCCGAGTTCGGCATGTAACGACTCTGAGTGCGTACGGAGTGATTGGCTTCGAAGCCGCGCACAAAGATAGTTCGTCCATAAGCCTGTGAATAGGTACGTCTAATAGGTTCGCCGTCGGTGATGCTGTTAACGACTGGGAATTAGGTTAGTAACGATTCATATGAGGGGTACCTCAGTACCTTTCGCACATGAGGACTAGTAACTCGTGATTTGCGCGAGATGAATAGGCGTTTGCCATCAAAAGTTGTTGCCCGAACAGGTGCCCGAGGGTGTGATATTCCAGTAAAAGAGGTGGATGTGAAGGGGGTGACTTTGAGGCCAAGGATATCCGAGATTGGAAGGAAAGTATCGTCTAGTGGACAGGTGAGAACGGTGTAGCCCTCCGGGTCGCCGGACACCCACCTTGCGAGGCTGAGAGCGGGTCCGTCGGTGTGAGGGCGATGTCTAGGAATAAGGATTAGACAGTTCGGAAAGCGTCGCCTGTCGACTCACAGTCCTCTTTGAAGTTCGAGATGCAAGGGTTGCCGGGTATCTCCAAGTGGGTCAAATTGGAGGATCCATTGAGCGCGTTGGATACGGTCGTCGACTGGGAGGTGAACGGATTACCCAAGAGACCATTGGACACAAACGCTTCTGTGGGTGAAATGGTGTCGCTCATTTCTGGAGTCGATGAAACGCGTCCGTGGGAAAAGTACGACGCGTCGCCGAATTTACGTAATCGACGGCTGAAGTCGGGTGAGTCGGAGATTGGAGCTGAATTTGAAAGAGGGTGTTAGCGAGTAAAGTTGGGTATTTCTTCCCTCACCTCTCTCGTCTTCCTCGTCGTTCACCACCATGCTTACCGCCCGCGGCGTCATACGCGTTTCCAGGAGAGCCGCCAACAGCACAAAGAACTCCGCTAGGTTCTTGCAAACTGCCGCACCGCTGTTGGCCCGCTCCTCCATTCCCTCCCCCGCCCCGAAGCAAAACGCTCCCTCTCGGCTTCCCCGTATCTCTGCTTCCCAACCTAGTCAGTTTCTCTACCCTTTCGCGTCTTGTCTATCGTACTAATGGGCTGTTTTTTTTCGTTCCTTTACTTTTTTCACAACCCCGGTGATATTCGGAATGTAGCCCGTCAGTATGCGACAGAGGCAAAGGGAGCCATTGGTACCGTGAAAACGGTTATTGGTGCTGTCGTCGACGTTCAGTTTGAGACTGATGGCCTTCCGCCCATTCTCAACGCTCTGGAGGTTCAGGATTTCCACGGTGGTCGTCTGGTTCTCGAAGTTGCATCACATCTCGGAGAGAACTCCGTTCGTACTATTGCCATGGACGGTACCGAAGGTCTTGTTCGTGGTCAGAAGGTCGTCGACACTGGTTCCCCCATTCAAATTCCTGTCGGCACTGCCACCCTCGGACGTATCATGAATGTCATTGGTGAGCCCATCGACGAACGTGGTCCCATCAAGGGTGTCAAGCTCTCCCCCATCCACGCCGACCCTCCCCCATTCGTTGATCAGTCTACCACCGCTGAGATTCTCGAAACTGGTATCAAGGTCGTCGATCTTTTGGCTCCCTACGCCCGTGGTGGAAAGATTGGTCTTTTCGGTGGTGCTGGTGTCGGCAAGACTGTGTTGATTCAGGAATTGATCAACAACGTCGCCAAGGCCCACGGTGGTTTCTCCATCTTCTGTGGTAAGTGTTTCCTCAAGCGTAGATTTTATACCTCGCATCTCAACACTTGTTTTTCTAATAGGTGTCGGTGAACGTACTCGTGAGGGTAACGATCTCTACCACGAAATGATTGAAACTGGTGTCATCAACTTGGATGGGGACTCCAAAGTCGCATTGGTGTTCGGTCAGATGAACGAGCCTCCGGGCGCCCGTGCTCGTGTCGCCCTCACCGGTTTGACAATCGCTGAGTACTTCCGTGACGAGGAGGGCCAGGATGTGCTCCTTTTCATCGACAACATTTTCCGCTTCACCCAGGCTGGTTCTGAAGTGTCTGCGTTGCTCGGTCGTATTCCCTCTGCCGTCGGTTACCAACCCACGCTCTCAACTGACATGGGTGGCATGTACGAAAATTTCTTGGATTTTTCTACTTCACATTCTGACTTTGTTCTAGGCAAGAGCGTATTACAACCACCAAGAAGGGTTCTATCACCTCAGTGCAAGCTGTCTATGTCCCTGCCGATGATTTGACTGACCCTGCCCCTGCTACCACTTTTGCTCACTTGGATGCCACCACCGTGTTGTCCCGTAGTATTGCTGAGCTTGGTATTTACCCCGCTGTGGACCCCCTCGACTCGAAATCACGTATGCTTGATCCCCGAATTGTCGGTAAGGAGCACTACGAGGTTGCCACTGCAGTCCAGAAGATCCTTCAGGACTACAAGTCGTTGCAGGATATCATTGCCATCTTGGGTATGGATGAGTTGTCGGAAGAGGACAAGTTGACCGTATGTTCGATGACTTGGTTCTTTTCCTTCGCACTGACCGCGTGGCTGCAGGTCGAACGTGCCCGTAAAATCCAACGTTTCATGTCGCAGCCTTTCCAGGTCGCCCAAGTCTTTACCGGTTACGAGGGCAAGCTCGTCCCCTTAAAGGACACTATCCGGTCATTCAGGGAGATCTTGAACGGTACTCATGACAACTTGCCCGAGTCTGCTTTCTACATGGTTGGTACAATTGAGGACGCCAAGACCAAGGCCGAGCAGCTTGCCAAGGAGATGAGTGGTAACTAGACAACTTTTGACACATTGTGGACGCGGCGCTACTCGATTTTACCTATCCTTATATTATCGTAGAGCATCGTGTCAACGCCCAAAATTATCTTTAGATACCTTTTCCTATGCTACTTGTGATTGGTGAGATTCCCGCAATGTAAGTGAAAATTCTGCTGATCGAGCTACTGGTTCGAGTCCCGAAATGTCTTCAATGTTCTATAACTAGGGAAATTTTCTTGCACTAATGAAGGACAGTTGACCGAGGTCCACGGAAACACGCCATTGAATTCATTCCCCCGGGGCTCTTTTTCTTGAACGGATGAATGTAACCTATCCGTATTTGCACCCATTTTTTAATTAATATTGCAAGCAAGGTAATCTCTCGTATTCGAAGGCGCTATAGCCAAGTGGTTACGGCGACAGATTAGAACGTGAGTCATCTGTTACTCTTTGAGTGCGCAGGTTCGAATCCTGCTGGCGTCGGGATTCTTTTTTCCCCTTTTCCCTTCTGCAGGGTTGAAGCTTGTAGTGATTATGATGTATTCTAAATTGTGAGATTGGCGTGCTCATGCCAGTTCGCTTGTTTGTGCCACAAAGACTCTAAGCTGCAGTGCGGCTCGGCCCGTTCCCAGCTACACCTAACTCGATATCTAACTACTCGAACACCCACTCTGCTGTTGGACACATTGACTATGGTTCCCACAATCGACGAACTTGAGCAGTATCTTGACTATGTCGAACGCACTGTCACGGAGGCATTGACGGCCGCCTCGCCTGATCTTCCAAATCTCCGAGAAGCCTTGAACCGTCTTTGGGTCGATTTTTCTCGCTTTGGGCCTTCTGGTCTGCCTTCTTTTCCAGAAATCCGTGTCCCTGGCCTGGGGGCATTCGAAGTGCCGCCCCCACCACCCCCACCACCCCGACCGGCATCTCTCATCGACAATGCCGGCGATTGGGTTGTCCAACACCCATGGATCACCTCAGGGATACTCGTCTCAGCTCTCGGAGTAGGCTTGCTGGCGGGATATGGTGCTGTGCGGACGAGGTCTCCAAGAGGACGCCGGGTCAAGGCCAATTCTCTCCAATCCGATAAGCGTCAAGTTATTGGTACGTCTTTGACTTTACTTGTCCACGGAGTGACATTTGAGACATTATCTCAGTTATATTGGGTGGCGACCATCCCTTGGGCTTGCCTTTGATTTTGGAGTTCGAGAAGCAAGGCTATATCGTTGTCACCAGCGTTTCGTCCCCGGAAGCTGTGGGTGACATTGAGAACAAGGGACATGGCTACATTCGTGCACTCATTCTAGACCCCAACGAGGTACCTTTCTTTCAATCCTCTTAGGAAACATATTCACTGACAAATGTTTTTCAGCCCGGGACAATCCCTATTTTCCTACGTTCTTTGGCGTCTACGTTATCCCGAAGATTCCCAATCACTGCTGCAGGTGACCCCTATGCATCTTCCCCTCAGCACCCACTTTTGCATGCGGTTATCTCATTGTTGACCATGCCAACCATTTCTATCCATTCTACTCCGGCCCCATTCGAACAAATTTCGTTACGTAGCTCTTACCTCCCTCATCTCCTCTCCGCGCATGTCGCACCACTGCAAGCCATCCAGGCTCTATTGCCGCTACTCCGTATAGATGCCCAACACGCACGTGGATGCAAGTCCATCATCTTGTGCTTGCCAGCTGCTGATGCACGTGTGGGGCTACCCTTTGGTGGTGTTAATGCGATGAGCGCTGCTGCTACTCTCCGTGCGGCGGATGTTCTTCGTCGGGAAGTTGTCGCTGCCCGGGGGATGGATGCAATTCGTATCGTCACCGTTGATGTGGGAGCTGTTGGCCCATCAATAAGCAATTCCGCTATGACTCTTAACATGGATGATTGGACTCCTTCAGAAAAGGCAACTTATAGCGCAGCGTTCAGCGCACTCAAGGAAACACGTAGTTCACGAGTTCCAGAGGACGTTTCCCATTTTGTCGACAGCCTCGTTGGGGTCGTCAGTGCAGGAACAAAAGCGAAATATTCCGGGAAACAAGTTTTTGGTGTCAAAATCGGGCTCCTTTACGAGAAGATAAAAGATTGGATGCGAGGCGACAGATTTTCCGTCGGCGCAGGAGGTTTGTCAGATCGTTTGGACATCGCTCTGCTGTCATACTTATCACCCTTTGCCAGCTGGCACATATACGGTTGCATCTTTCCTTCCCCCCATACTTCTGGACGGTCTCTTGTCCCTCCCTCACATCCTTGTCGACATTCGCAATCGCCTTCTACCTGTTCCTTTGGTCCGGGCTCGGCCACCCAGTATCCCGCCTACCAGACCCCCGGCCCCTTCCATTCCTCCTGAGACAACCCCGGGCACAGAAACTTCCTCCTTGATCCTGCAACGATCTGTCGAGCGGATTCTCCCGGTCCCGAAAGCCACAGTTGTTCATGAACACGAGATGAGTTCGGATGCGGACGTGGAAAGTAATGATGGGGATGGCGAAAGCACCGGTGTGGGAAGCAGTTGGGTGAGTTTGGGGCCTCACGAGTCTTCCGACTAACGGGCAGATGTACCTGGACGTCGTCAAAAAGTTTCGTTGGTGACCCGCGATTGTTTCTGTTTGAAAGTGTGTCTTTCGATCCGAGATTTGCGAGATTCGCGTCTCTTGTAAATTACTTATCATTGTTCGCTATCGTCATCTTTTGTTTGGTGCGTGTACATGACTCGGATGTGTATCACCAAAGGGTAGTCACCTTGAACTTTGACGAATGGGTAAGGACTCAACTCGCAAGATGATCGAGAGGGACGAGCCAGAAAAGTTGCGCTGACATTCTCGCCTTTCTACAGGCCTATCTCTTTGGCTCGTGGGCACTAGAGAGCAGACAGATGCGATAAGATCTGTTCTCCCAATAGGCCCTTCGACGGATCGTAGTACGGTTTCTGCGAACTCTTACCCAGCTATCATACCACACATCACAATTGCCACAGTCCCAAACACAGACTCATCCATCCCAGATCATATACTACTGGATGCCATTCCCGCCAACCAGCAGTCCATCCGTGCTCATTTCCAGTCCCTTGCGGTGGGCGATCACTACTTCCGCTCCGTGTTCATCGACATCGAACCTACCCAAGAACTCGTCGAGTTTCAGAGCCAGATCGTCACCAATCTGAGCCGTCATGGACTTCGACCGAGTTCGCCGAGGTTCCCTCACATGTCCATATCTTACATCACGGAAGAAGACGCAAATGAGCGCGAGAAGACAGCCCAAGCATTGAGAGATACTGGTGTCATCGCGGAAAGCCACACCGGGGGTGCGCAGGTCGTCTCGATGCAATGCGGGCCAGGAGTCCATCTGTCAGGCTTCGATGGTGTGACAGTTTGGCTTGTAGATTGCGATGGTCCCGTTGAGACCTGGGAGGTTAGAGCGAAAGTAGAGTTGCTGCCAAGGCTGTAAAATACATTCGGGCAACGGAGTACAAGGGTACAGGAGACTGCGAGGATATAACATACAACAAATTTGAACGCCTGACGTGTTAAATATCAACCGAACAGAACGCCAAAGTATAATGACTGGACCAAGAAATATCCGAGGCAAATGATCAGTAAAACGGGGAAGATCATCAAATATTGTCGTAGAACATAGCGAGGATAGTCCAGGTTGATTCGCATGATGTTGTTCTTCCTATCCCCCTCGTCCAAGAACGTGTTGTAACGGTGGTTAACAGTACTCCACTCAATGTTCCCAACGACCCAGTCGATCAAACCGTCCGCATACTGCTGGACTTGAGGATCCAGGTCACAACCGAACGAAGGTAGATTCTTCCTGCGTTCATGGAAGCGGTTGAGGGCTGCCACGAACAACTTCTCGGAGTAATCAATTCTTTCCTGGAGCTCCATATGATGAGTTGACGGATCTTTATGGATTACCGTCAGAATGTTGTTCAGCGCTCCATTGTCGCCGTGTTCTTTCTTGAATGAATAGACGTCCTAGATCCCAGACGAGATGAGCAAATCTATGAGAAGACTAGCGCGCAAGATAGACTCCTTACATTAGCGATAAAAACCATATCCAGTGCAACATCCTCCATCTCCCGCACAACCGGATCGGCCAAGACATCATCTGGAATATAGAGCCGGCGAATGGATCGCATCAGAACGAAACATGGTCGCGTTCCAATCGTCTCCCGCCGCATGACCATGTAGGATTGGATGTTCTGAGATGCGTTCCGGTTCACATGTGCTTCCCGATCAAGAGCCTCTTGAATGGTGTTCCTGGAAAATGCTTCGTTCGTGGCGATAAATTGAGGCCAATGGAAAGGGTCGACAGCTGCTTTCATGTTGGGGACCAACTCCCTGGCACATCGGACTCAATATACCAATCCGTAATAATAAGAATGATGGGATAACCCACTTGCGCATCGTTTTGATGAAAGGGTGTCGGGAGTATTCCCCATTGTCACCCTGCAGCGTCTTAATCCACAACTGCGAACGGGTGATGGTCTTCTCGCTAGACGCGCGGTCGCTATTCATGTGTGGTTGAGTAATGCGCAGCAGAAAGTCTGAGACTGAAAGGTGCGTACGTCAACTCCTCGAGCATAAATGACGATGTCATATAGTCAAGGATCGCTCTTATCTCTTTGCAAGACGCAAGTGGCCATGCTACCGCCGCCAGTAGTGGCATCTCCGCATTGTAGACCTCCTAACAAGGGCGTCAGACCGAGCAATCCGACAGATGCGAGCAACAAACACGCACGACTGCAAAGAGTCGACCAAGCTTCGACTTTACCCATGCATTGTATCCATTGTTAGCATCCGTGAAGTGGGGGCTAATCTCGCCTCCAGGTTTCTCGGGCAATAAGGCAATGAAGTTGGGGAGCTGGTAGAGTTCGGTAGGCATGAGAGGGGGGATGCGGTCTCCTGTGGTGGGGGCTGTAGTATTTGTAGCTCTCCAAGTCCTCGTGCCAGCCCCCCACGCATGGCCATCTGAGGTGAAACCAGCTCAGACCATAGCTGGGTATGTACCTAACAGTGGCGACCGCGAGGTCGTCATAAAACAAATCCGACGCCAAGAAAAGATATTTCGTACCACCCCATCCTAGCACGGGAATGCGTTGTGTCATGTTTCGCGCCTTTTGCAGGGCTGATTCCTTGGAATGATAAGAGATGTTTGATCGGTGGCGAAATGGATTCAACTGTCATGCCAGTGTCTCAGGTGTGTTAGATTCAAATCAGACCTATGACATGGCGAATGAAATACGCGGTCTCTGACTGTGTGTCCATCCACCAACTATGTAACGGCAGGTAAATGAAAACGTTTGATGCAAGTTGGTTTACGTAATTTACATGGATTCCTTAGTCACTGACACGGTCTGGTGTACTGTAAATCTTGGAAAGAAAAGAAAGGATCGAATGAGGACGAAGTCAACGCGACAATGATGAATATCGCCACAGTGGTCGAGAAGAGAGTTGTTGCGAGAAGAGTAAGCGATTATGCCAGCCGTGGCATGGCCACAAGAGCGCAGAAATAGAGGCAGGAGTGGTTATGACCTATCTTGTCGATCTGCGCCGAACTCGGTTGCTAACGACGACGCTGATGGAGGTTCGTAGAGCGGCAGTGGAATCGAGTAGTCGATCTTCCGCTCGCCATTCGAATGGAAGAGTTGCGAATAAGCAGGAAGAGTTTGCGCAAAAGAGCAAGCCTGAGGGACGTCCTTCTGCGAGTCTCCACTCTCACAAGCGTCAAGTATCACCACTCCAGGTGTACAGACCTGCTTCATTGGAAGGGAAAACTGTAGGCGTTCTGACATCGCCTCTCCGGAATCTTGAATGTATTCACATCGAAGTGTGACGTGCATAGAGTGCTCAACGGTGAGAAGCGGGCTAGATTCGGTGATCCGTCGACTTTGTGGCCCCGCCCAATCGTGCACGAAAGGCTCCGCGGAAACAGGAAAGGTGGTTTCCAGAATGTACCAGTGATCATCAACGTTGCTCTCTGACGTGAAAATCCGACCATCCCCTGAGACCGTGTATGTGCCTGATTCGGTGGGAGGAAGAAGAGAGAATGCACGAGTTACGCTTGATTGGAAATTTTCAAATGTCCCCATAATGCCGGTCTCGTACAATGTATGAATGGGGTGAGGGTGCCGCAACTGAAGTCGTGGGGGCTGGTCTCGTTCCCGGGGGACATGGCGTCTAAAAGGGCTATCCCGAGTCACTGATGTCCTGATGAATTGGGTATTAGTTACTGGGTCGAGAGGTTTATGTTTGATTGCTGACGAACCTGTATACCTCGATCTGCTCCACGTCAACGGAAAACTCTGTGATCCTCAGTCGTTCGCGTTCGGAGCTATCCAAATTTTCACCGCGGAGGCGTAGGACAAAGGGAACGGAGGTCTCATGCATTGCTACTGCACTCGGTATGCTGGCAATGACTTGAATCTTGTCCAAGGCGTTAGGTGTATTAGATTTTCGAGATAAACCCTCGGCATCTGCCAGTGGCTCGCGACGGGCGTCGACAGTATAGACAGACATCGGGAATGCAGTAGAGGAAGATCCGGCTCGTGGCTCAACGAAACGCCTAAACTTAATAGGGCACCTGGGCGCATCGACGGTCCGTATCCGGGTACGAAACGGAGCACAGATGTTCGCGAAAGGGAACGAGGGAAGCTCGAGATCGAGATATACGAACGTAGCGGTGGCGTAAAGAGCGTAGGAAGTCCCAGTTGGTTGGAGAGAAGCGTCCCCGTATATCGAACTCGTAGGCAGCCAACCGGGCACCGGGATGTCAAAAACGACACTCCATGAGCATGGCTTATCGGAGTCCTCATGGCCTTCATTTGAGAGTTCCATGGGCTCATTAGGCAGCAGTTCCCTTGTGATCGAGCACAGACGGACTGGAGCATATCCGGTTCGCGGAGTAAGCGTTTCCGACTGTCCTTCGAAGGTGATAGACAAGGAGTGTAAGAGAACACCCGTAGTGGTCCTTCGTCGCGCGAATATCGATGGTCGGGAAATGAGTGAGATGGAAACATGGCCTGCAAGCGAAAATGCAGATCTAATCAAGCGCGGTGAGGCTTGTGGGGCGAAAGTCGGAGGTAAAGCTACTCACGATGGATCAGAACCGCCATACATGTCCAGGACATCGGAGAAGGGTTGTATGCTTAAAGACAGGGGCATTTTTATGGAGCAAAGAGTGGACTCTGAGTTCGAGAGTCAGGCGGGGTAACTTGGGGAGGCATATCTCGTGCTGCAGCACGATATATATGAAACTATGCCACTCGGTTACCTGGACCAGGGGGAACAAAGGCAGCCCAGGCCAAAGCGCCCGTCTCGAACCGGATGATGATTGGCTAGTCATTCCGCGGCTCAGCCGAAAGAGCGAGCCTTTGGGAGTCAAGGTTAGTAAATTCTGGCATACGCAGCCTTTGTTTCGTAATTTTCGAGCTGCCTTTGTGGGAACACAAAGGGACCCACATTGCTGACGCGCAGAGAACAATGAAGAACAGCTTTGGCAGCGCGGGACCCTTCGAGTCATCCCTGGGATTCTTGAAACAAAAGTGATCAGCGATACGGCTCAGCTGTCTTCCCGCCAAGTCGCCGAGTATTCTCTTCGCCATTGTCTGCCATTACGATGACGCACCCACGAGTGATAGTTGTGATAATAGGGCGGCATATATTACAAGCGCAACTCGTGTAACCCCAGCTGGTTTCTCATGCAAACACCTTCGACACCGCCAACGCATCCTCCTCTCTCCGACGGAGTTCCTTTCTCCTCGCGTTTTCTTCTTGTGCATCCTTCCGTTTGCCGTATTTGTTCCCTTGACTTTGCTTAATCATTCTACGTATTGCCGTCGGCGTGATAAATTCTGCGATAACAGGTTAGGATGGAATTCAGGGCAATGGAGGAAAGAGCGAACCAGGGTTAGAGTAGACGGAGGCACCACTGAACGCTCCCTCAAAGATCCGGATGGGAGTCAACACGAACCGAGGACCGATCTCGACCAAGGATGTACTTGGCGGACCATTTGGTTGTGTCGGGTCCTTCTCAAGAATCTGACATGTGACTTGTTTCAATCCCAGCTCAATACAAACCTCGAGACCAACCTGAAAGTTTCGGAACCAGATTTTGTTATCGAGGATAGAGAACGTTAGAACGTGGTCGACGAAGGGCTTCGCTCTTCGAGCTAGAGGAGGGACACCGAATATCTAGGAGGAACAAGGTAAGTCAAATGACCACTAGGACAGAAATCAATTCTCGCACGTGTGTGAAGATCTCTTTGGTCAACTTTCCCCACTCGGTCTCATCGAATGCTTTGTCGAAGCTGAGGATACCTCGGCTCCCTTTTAGACAGTTGCCGGTCATCTTGAGTTCATCCATCGTATGCACGTTTTGGACATGTAGTTTTATACTTGGCCCGTTGGGAGTTTTAGCTGCCCACATATACAAATCCTCGTGTCTCCGCGCTTCGAAGTACAGCGTGTTATTGCAGTTGTGAAGATCCGCTAGTTCAGGCAAGAGGTGTAACTGCGATTTCGCATCGAGTTTGGATTCTTTGAGGAATAAGCTGTATCTCTGGTCAAGATACATGGATTAGTACGACACACCTTTCTTGAAATGCGGTAAGAGAGCCTCCAGGTCGCTCATGAGATGGCGCATGCGGTGGGTGACACCACGGGAGGAGAGCAGGAGAACGCGTTGCTTGTTCCTCTTCCTTGGTTGAATGGGTGCTGCATCATCTTTGTCGAGTTCGTCCGCCCCGCGTTTGTTTTTGCCTTTTGCTTCAGATTTTGCTTCAACCTTTGCTGCGTTGACTTTTTGAGCTTTCAGTATGGACGCCATCTCAGACCAGGCGATCAAGGGGAAACAGCTATCTTTAATTTCGCAGAGCGTGTTACGTAAACATTCTCCCTGAAGCAAAACTTAACGGGAACGAATGCGAAAGCGTTTTGAAGTAGCAGAAAAGAACTTGGTCTTACGAGTACAAGTATACGCATCAACAGACGGAAAAAACATCATACGCGGGGTTTGATACACGCCCACAATCTCAAGAGGAAGAAGTCGAAGCCCGGACTTGCTTTTGTTTCTCTTGCTCCAGCCGCTATTGAAAAAACATGTTGAGATGGATGGCAAGGCATATGAAGATACACATACGTGGTACAATAGTTGGACAGCCATCTGGATGTTTCCAGGTTGGCCAGTGATCACAACCAGCCTTTCTCCTTCCGAACCAGATGATGGTGCGCCATTCAAGCCAGCTCCAGGTTCCATGATTTTGATTTGACTGGCGCTCATATTCCTAATCTCATTGATTTTACTGCCACCCTTTCCGATGATGCATCCCACGAGGTCATTCGGAATGTAGATTTGTTGTGTTTGCAGCTGTTGAGGTGCCCCATGCGACGGCGCATATGGTTGATTCGAAGCCGAAGCCGAAGCCGAAGCATGGCCTGGCACATAAGATGAGCCCGTATACTGTGGCCGTCGAGAGTAACTCGAGGGGCGGTAGCTCGAATGGCTGCTGGATGACAATGGCATGCGTTCTTGAGCTTCAATGAGTATGTTGCCGATATAGTACGTCGCTATGTGGATAGCGTCTGCGACACCCGCTACACTCAGGACCCGCTACGCAAATTCAAATAGTATATAAGGCTTGATGTGAGTATCTCATTGTATATGGTGCTTACTTCCGTCGAGCCCGGGAGCATACCCTCGCTCGCGTTCAACCGAGCGCCGCTGGCATCTTGAATCTCTTTGATTTTGGAGCCTTGTTTGCCTATCACGGACCCCATACGGGAGTTCGGAATCATGAACTTGATAGTGACCGCGCGACTACCGGGGACAGAGGGGACGTCGAAAGGTTCGTCGTTGATCCTCCGTACGATGAGCCCAAATGCCTGATGACGCCACATATCTCCTATAAGAGATATTCACAGTTACAAGACTTCAGGGACTTGCCTTTGAGACAGCGTCAAGTGGCCCGCTAACATTGAGGATCCTCTCTGGGTTGCCAGGGATGCTCTCTGAAACCATGACGCGAGCACCACTCTTGTCACGGATCTCGTTGACGTGTGAACCAGCCTTTCCTATGATGATCGAGGCATCCTGAGTGACGATGAGGCAGCGCATGTTAATCGTGGCTGAAGGAGGCGCAGAAGCAGTTGAATGTGATTTGGCATCATCTGACCTGGTGCGCAAATCGCCGCCCTTGTTATCCGATGACGAGGGTTTGGGAGAAGGGGTAGACGCCGTCGTGTCTGCTACCGACGCAGGGCCTTCCACCATATTCACATCGCGAGTCATGGACGAACGCGGAGGTGCGGCGAAATCTTGGGTCTTCCGAGCTCGAGAGTCATCCGCGGATGCCGTAGCGCCAGTGTTTGCACGTTTGTGATGCTTTTTCTCGTCCGAGTCTGAAGGGGAACGAGACCGCTTGCGGTTGTAGTCAACTTCTGCCATGACGAATTCAGCCAAAGAAAATGTGAATGATATGAGGGTTTGGGGATGATGGCTTGACAGTGATGATGGTATAGAAGGTGGTTTGTACTGAAGGGTCGGAGGGGTGGATTTCTGACAGGGAAGTGGGGGAGGTGGTGAGGAAATGGTGGATTCGAGCTGGGTAATCGCATATCGAGGACGAAATTGACATACCTTGACAAAAGTACGACGAACACTGAGCGAATAGCGGATAAGACGTGGAGGAGGGTTTTGGTAGTCGTGGTAAAGGACAACAAGTTCGCGGTAGATCACAGCAACGTCGAGTACCCCGTACACAAACATGCTCCAACAACACAACACAGCCTCAGCATTCGAGACCAGCAATCTCCTCGACGAATGCTCCCCACCGCCGCTCCCATGCATTCATCGCCCTCTCTTTCTCGTCCTCTTCGAGCATAGAGTACTGGTATTAAAGCGGATCAGCAAACTGTGGTGCGCACAATCATATAGAGTACCATAATGCTATCACGTGCCATCTGTCCGAGCGTAACGAGAGAAGTTACCTCCGAGGCCACCAAGACCTGCAGTGGTCGTGTCCAAAGTCAAGTACGTAGTAGATTAAGACGCACTCACCTGGTAAAAATCAAAGGACAGACCCATGTTGTTGAACATGGCCGGATCATCTGATGCGAGCACGACGGGAATTCCGTGGTTGATGATCACCGGAAGAGGGTGCATCGGCATCGACGATGTCAACCGCTGTGCAGGTGCATGGACAACGCTCGAGAAAACCTTCCAGAAAACTCACTAACCAAGATCTCGTTCCTCGGGTGACAACTCAGTCCCAATCGACAGGAGCATCAGGGGCGACTCACGAGATGGGGCAGACTTCCAAGGCGATTTTCCGTTCTCGGCATAGAGCCATCAGCTTCGGGTGTTTAGTCAGTGAGAGGCTGGCCAGGAATCACTACATCATCCACAACTGACGCATACAGAGCTCACCCGTGACCGATGCGTTTCGTCCCAAGCAGGATGGCGTCGTACAAATTCATATCTGCCATCGTTCCGTCGCCGAGAGTTTCCCCTGCGTGGAATAGAAAGGGGATTTCAATACATTCCTGTTTCTGGTACTGAATGAATCGAAGCAACGGTTCTGCGTAATCTATCAGTGGTTTGTTGGTATCTTCTTGTCCTACAAGGTCAAAACCTGTCCGAAAGTCAATCCGGAGCTATCTGAGGCATTCAAAGGTCTACCTGCAATTAGATGAGGGAATTCACGCTTGAACTCAACGCAACGCTTCAATTCGAGGTCCAATCGTTCGCAAGATATGGTCCTTGGCACGGTGTAGATGATCTGTGAGTTGCCAGGTCAGCGCACAGGTAACCCTTATCCGCGAACTGCCCCGTATTCCCCCAACTTACCTTGAAGCCAGCAAATTCATCCTCCCTACCTTGCTGTTCCAACTGGGCTTGCACTTCCTTGACGAGTCTCTCAACCAATACGAGCATTTCACGAATGGGGAGCTTGGTTTTTCCGTCCTCAGCAATCAAGTAACTGAGCGAAGTTCCTGGGGTATTAGCTTCTATTCCTGGAGTGCAGCCGAAATACTTACTCAAGAATGAAGTTGTAACGTGACTCTATGTAGGAGATACCATCCGCAATCGATGAAAGGATGAACTCGCGCATATATGCCTCCTGAATGGGCATGTACCTAATGATGGGCTGGTTTCCTTTGAGGTATCTATTACTTGCCAAATTGTTTATCACATACGTCGGTTACAACGAATGTGCTTTGGAATTTCTGCCAGATCTACGAAACACACTTTGAGCAGGCGTTTGGGAGCGTTGGTGATCTGGATCACCTTGTTCGATGTGTTGTGTGATCCATATGCTTCGGATGGGTTTATCACAAAAGTGTTCGTAACCCATCTATCGAAACCTTCAGGACCACCGAGGGAAGGATTAAACATTTCTCGAGCCTTCCGCATGTGTACCCATGTATTTGGGACGTACGACACGTCGCTAATGCCGCAGCTCTGAGTGTATTGGTCCTCAGGAATTGGTGCAATTTCGGGCAATGTTCCAGCCATCGTCAAAGCATCAATCACATGCGAACACCGAATATGAATCGCAGGATGTTCGAGGGCGAGCCTGAGGAGGAAAGAAGCTTCGACTGTAGCATATTGGTGTACGTGGAGGAGTGCACCTTTCGGCATCTACAAACTGATTCACTGGACGATTCGGAGAAGAAATTGAACATCGGGCTACTCACCTTGCATAGAATCTCGAAGAGTTTGCTCTTCAAGATGATCTTCCTCCCTGTAAGAGAATGTCATGCAAGGTCGCATATCTCATAAGAATTGGAGGACCTGTTAAGAACTCCATGCCAGGGAACGGGTGGGGAACATCGTCATGCTCAACACCCCATATAGTCCGTGCTTCATTGGCGCGAATGTATCTTACCACGCGATCTGCATCTAGTTCAGTGGATGAGAAATTGTTTGTGCTATCAACTCTGAGAGCACGATCTTCGCTGATCAGCTGGCTGCGCCTCTGCAGATAGTCGCTGAGAGATATCATGATTAATGACGGTCATAGCGCGCCAATGTATCAACAATATTGGCAGCAATTGGCTGATTCAGCCATCGCTTGAACGTGGAAAATATACTCGTGATTCTGTCGGAAGTTATAAGTACACTTATTTGGAAAAAAAAGAACCGAGAAAAAAAGGCTCCTCTAGCTAAGAATATTGTTCAGACCGTGCAGCGATGCAAACCGTGCAGTAGCAAGGACGTGATAAGAGCGCCCAATGGTTGGTGCTTAGTTCTTATTTGAAGCCACCAACTCCTGGAGGAATACCTGCCAACGTGCTTCCCACGATCGCATGAGGTCTCTTTTCTCAGCCTCTCCAAGCATAGAGTACTACGCGAAAGCATTCAGATCCCTCCCACTAAAAATAAGGACGAACAACACAAACCGTGATACTGTCACGAGCGAGATGACCAAGTGTGCTGAGGCCAGTCACCTCGCTAGCAGCGAGGACCTATCATATTGTTAACGCTAGCGGCGGACGGAGATGGACATCTGTTTCACCTGGTAAAAGTCAAAGGATAACCCCATGTTCTGAAACATTGCAGGATCGTCGGAGCCGAGGGCTACCGGCACACCATGGTTCAAAAGTACGGGCAAGGGATGCATAGGCATGGAGGCCGTGAGGCGCTAGGTCAATTTTGGTACGAGTCAATGAGTCCGTGAAAGTTAAATGGCGATTGATAATTACAAGGATCTCGTTACTGCGTGGAAATAGTCAGTGCCGCCGACTTCAGGGTTCAATTCAATACTCACGATATAGGGCAGACCTCAAGTGCTATTCCTCTCTCCCTGCATATTTGCATAAGCTTAGGATGCTTTACCAAAGAAAAGCTATAGAGTGTGTGAGCAAGCAACTGAGACACGAAAAGAATACTAGTCTTACCCATGCCCTATGCGCTTCGTCCCGAGCAGAATTGCATCATAGAGGTTTTCATCGGCTTGTGTACCATCACCACAAGTTTCTCCTGCGTGAAAGATGAAAGGTATGTCCAAGCCTAGTTCCGCCTGTCGTTGCTTGAAGCCTATCAGCTGATCCAAATACTGATGCAGTGGTGTCAAGATGTTTTCATCTCCAACGAGGTCAAACCCTAGACACGATGTGAGGATCTTTGCCGTGGTGAGTGAGTGAAGAGGCACACCAACGAGCAGTTGGGGGAACGCTTGCTTCATCCGTATGCAATCTTCTAGATGATCTTTTAGGGTATCGCCGTCACAATCCCGGATCACTGTGTAGATTATCTGTGTGGATTGAGAAGTGGAACTTAAAAACAGCTGAGCGAT
The DNA here is from genome assembly GCA_038089555.1 of Chalciporus chontae. Classification (NCBI taxonomy): domain Eukaryota; kingdom Fungi; phylum Basidiomycota; class Agaricomycetes; order Boletales; family Boletaceae; genus Chalciporus; species Chalciporus chontae. The sequence continues at coordinate 280,576 of JBBPLD010000003.1, forward strand.
GGGCCCTCAACCTTCGCATCCAAGAAATCAGGATATTCTTTCTTAAACTGATCGACAACTGTGCAAAATGTTCTCAGCCACTCAGTATGTGGGACACTCTCCTCCCCGTCTGGGCCAATCATAAATCTAAGGAGATCATCGAGAAAGATGTGTTTAAGATCCTGATGCTGCTTACTTGGGACTGAAATTAATTCGTGCCTCTACATATGACACACCATCCTCCAAGGTTTCTCGGAGGAAATGGCGGATATACTGTTCCCAGATCGGAAAATATTGAACAATGCTCTACATCGTTCGTCGCATCAATCCTTTCATTTAAACCGGACAAGGCCAAAATGACACATACATAAGTTAAAATTGCCGCAGAGCGAAATACGTCCCAGATCTACTTGGAGTTAGCGTGATAAGTTTGTTCAACAGTAACAACACATTTCTTCGTACCCTGATATTGTGATTGTGTGTAACATATGCATCGCTTGGATTGATGGACATCTTGCTTATGAGCCACTTATCAAATCCATCGGGCCCTCCCAAGGTCGCGTCGAATAATTCACGTGCTGTTGAAAGGGGAACCCACGCATTGGGATGATATGTTGAATCTGTGAGAGGTGTCGCATTAGCGGCGAAACTGGGGGGCAGCGGTTTCATCTTTGGCTGAATGAATGACATGTTGGCCGAGGTGATAATCTCTGGTGAAGAGATGTGGATGGCCGAGTGTTGCAATGCGATGTCAAGCAGGGTTTTCGCCGCAACAGTCAAATCAAGATGAGCATGAAGCAGGGCTCCCTTTGGCATCTACATCAGGGTCAGAATGTCGATGGTGACCGACCAAAACTGATGTGACAACCTTCCTGATGATATCGAACAGCCTCGTTTTCTGGATGATGCTCCTGCCTGCGATGGATTAGTTGGTGGGCTTCATTGTGAGGCAGTGAACAGACCAGTCAAGAACTCCATCCCAGGGAACGGATGGGGAACATTGTCTTGTTGTACGCTCCACACAGAATCGGCTTCGCGGGCGCGAACACGGCGAACAATCTCGCCGGCCTGGGACTCTAGCAAGGAGTTTGGGCGAGTGTGATCAACACGAAGTGCTCTGTCCGCTCTGATCAGTTCGTCGCGCTCTGCCTGGTAGTCGGCGAGAGAACGCATGCTAGTCACTGCGTATCTACTATCGAACCGACGTGGGTGGGGAGAGAGACTGCACGTGACATAATAGGCACGGCGTGAACCTCGACTTCAGTCTGAACGCGACCAAGTTGACAGGCCAATATGTCCGACTCAGAAGACGAAATCAGTAAGGGCGCTCACGATTGCCATCGAGTACAAGGCATTCATCTAAATCAGCTGTATCGCAGACAATTGGGACCATCCCCAAGACACACGTGCACCAAATTCCAAGACTCGCGCCCAGCTGGCACGCAAGAAGACAAAAAGAGTCTCACCGGGGCCGAGCAATTCTACTGCTGAGAAGTCTTCCTTGAAACGCCCAGCAACTACCAGTCAGGGATCCAATGACGACGAGGACAATATTGCCGCGGATGCCCCAGCCGTGAAGCTTCTACCCAAGTCCAAGCCTCGTTCAAAAGCCACAGTACCCACCGTGAACAGACCACAGGATCACAAGGGCAAGGGGAATGCAACCAACCCCAAACCAACTCCTGAAGAAGAGACGGAAGTAAACCAAACCCCGGCTGGCGAGAGTGAAGTTAATGGCCAAACAGCCTTTCGCCCAGTCGGCACGAACAAAAACAACGCTTCTTCAGATTCGAAGGTTCGAAAGGAGCTGGAACGATGGAAACAAAAGGCTAAGGACGTACGAACTCTGTTCCATCAGTTCCCTGCTTAGCGTGAAGTGACTTTGTATCGCAGCTCGAGGCTCAACGAGATACCTTCAAAACACACTTCGAAGAACTCTCCGAAATCCGCAAGACAGGACCAGAGCAAGCACTGGAGCAGCTGCATGTACAATATAACGAACGTGCTAAAAGTATGCCGAAAACTAATTCTCCTCACACCTAATGACTGTTTTCAGCACAGGATAGTCTCGTGAAAGAACTTACTTCACAACTGGCACGGCTTGATCCACTTTCTCGCACGGGGTCAGCAGTTGCTCTTCAATTCCTTACAAGAGACGCTGCCGATGAAGAGAAACGCGCGGTTGAGCAGGATATTACGCGTCTTCGGGAGGTTATCAAGGAAAGGGACAGCGTGATTGCTGAGAAAACAAAGCGCATCGCAGAATTAGAACAACAAGGTTGGTGTCCTCCATTCTTACTGTGAAAAGGCACTGACTGCTGTACGATAGTCCAGGATGCTATTCGTGAGCGTGATGCCGAAATCGAGAGATCGAAGGAACTCCTTGCACGAGCGGCACCCAAGGGTACCCCCTCCAACTCACGTTCACATACTAAACGACCATTCGGTATGGATGATCCAAAGATGACCGAAGTGATCAAGTTCTATGAAGATATGTCGAACCTTTTGATCACAAATGTCAAGTTCGAAAGTGTACCAGACTCCGAGGAACCTGAGGTCATCTTTCATTGCATATATTCGTACTACGAGATGACTCGTCGAGCAGACGACATCGAAGGAGAGAGAATTGGTGAAAAAAGTTTGTCTTCATCTTACCTTTACCATGTTGAAGCTTATATCATCGACCTTGTCAACAGGTATGGTTTTCACCGTGCGTATATATAACGGTTTCGGAGGGCCAAATGGCGAGCCCGCATCGGACGACGATTCCATACATCGCCGAATTAAATACACCCCCTTGCACCTTGACAAGGAACCAGAATTTTTTGTTAAAGGGCTAGGATACATGGGAGACTCGTTCACATTCCCGTCTGCACAACAGGGACTCTTCCTCAACTCTCTTCGTGAATTGATTAGAGACGCTTCGAAGGATCCGTCCGAAACTGAGGGTGATACGGAGGAAATGGTTGTTGAAGATGGAGACACCTAGCTCTATCTTACGCTGTTGTTAATATATGTTCCGCTGTCGTATACCATATACTCCTGTATTGATTAAAGTTTTCCTTTGATAGCTACAGTCACAGTCCGTCACATAGGCATCCCAGTCTTACCCCAAACCTTGATCGAATCTTGGTTGCCAGACCTCAGAGCATTTTTCAATGCAAGCTCAGTATAACCAGCCTCGTGTTCCATGCCACCGAAGTTAGCACCAGCGCTGACGAGGATGTCTACAACATGTTCATGTCCTTGGCGAGCCGCCTGAAAAGAGTAGTGTCGTGTCAGATCCGCAGAAGAGAGGACAAGAAAATGTTGACATAGTATAATGCAGTGTGCCCAAGAGTATCTCTGAGGTGTACGAGTGCGCCGGATTCCAGCAGGAAAGTGACACTAGCAGTGTTCTCGTTGAGGGCTGCCACATGTAGTGGAGAACGACCAGATCCGGGATCAAGACAGTTGACGATGCCTCCTGGGATAGTGACCAAGGTCATGTCTTCCACCTCCCAGGAAGCCGCGGTAGCAAGACAAAACTTCAAGCTCTCCACGTCATTGCGGGATGCGGCGAGGTGCATGAGTAGAGGAAGAAGGGCTGCCTCAGTTGACACCGCCTCGCTCGCAGTCCCAGACCATGGCGCGGCAGCATGTTGTGCATCGTCCCAAACGGAAGGAGAGAAGGTTATCCGGGGCACCCGGTTTTCTGGACTTGGTCCAGCAAGTCGTACGAACTGTGCCAAGAGCCCCTGGACACTAGGGAGGTCAGGTGCACTTGTCGGTGGTTGAGTCGGAGTCGAGAAGGCGGGGCGCGTAAGTTCACCACGGAGAGGCATGCCGATCAGTTCCCTGACTTGTTGTGTACTAAGTTCGGGCTTGGAAAGCAAATACGCGAGTTTTGTAAGGGCGCACTAGGAATCAAATATAGGCCCAATGTCATCTGTGTAGTTGAGCGTGAATTACCTCGGGTGTCATGTCCCCACCTGGAACAACGCCGACATTTTGAAGCATTCTGCCGGCCTCATATGCGTCAGATACGGACCCCTTTGAACATTGCGTTATCGCGACGATGACTATTCCCGAATCGCAAGCCTGTTTGAGGGCTTCAATCAAATCCGTCCTCTGAGGTGCGTTTCCTGCACCAAAGGTCTCGAGTACGACACCACGAGTCGGGGGAGCTAGGAATGCGCGAGCAGTGACACCGCTCATTCCAGGAAACAAACGAAGAGTCGCTGAAACTCGGTAAGAGAGCGTTGCATGGAAAATGACTTTGCTGTTGTTACACACCTACGTGGGGACTCATTTCTGCCAGTAATCAGGTGTAAGCCAGACGCTGTGTTGAGATTGTGAATGAACAAGCCTTTATGCGCTTTGAAGCGACGTAAGTTCGTTTGCCTCAGCACGTCATTCCAGTTGACCAGTATATCAATTCCAACTGTTTGCAGGACGTGAAACAACTAGAGAAATACACAGATTTCTCTGACCAACCATTGACCAGTGGAGGAAAGTTTGGACTATGAAAGGCATTCAGATCGTATGACGACACTTTGGAAACTCTGTTGCCACGATACAGGATATGATTGAAGTATAAGCAACATTCTAGTAACGGTGAGCAGGCATTTCATACTATCAGCGAAAGATTACCTGGTATAATGTAGTGTCCCGCGATAGTTAGTGCTCCGAGAAGATTGTCCACCGCGTCGTTCCGAAGCTGTGATAGGGGAATCTGGGCCCCAGTCAGAATCTGTCAAGGACACAAAGGTTATCGGAAATTCATAATGAGACTGGTGGACGGAAAAATTACCACGGTTTTCCCAAGGTCTTCGAGTAAGAAACTCAACGCGCTGGACGAGTACGACATCGTATCGGTTCCATGAAGAATCACGAACGCGTCAAAGTCCATGTAGTTGAGCTCTATTTCTGTTGTTATCCGAATCCAGTCTAACAAGATCGGTCAGGGAGAGCTGTGCATTGTAGCAATGTCACAAGCACCATCGATTTCAATATTGCTGCTGTCAAGTAAAGGGTCCCACTGAAATGTGTGTTTGTCATGGCGTTGCAGGTCGCGTCGATCTTGAAACATACTTACCTCAATAATAGCGTAGCGAATACGCTTTCCACTACCGAGACCGGAGGCAGCGCTCCTGGGTGTGACCAAGCTCGGAAGACGCGCCTGGTAAACGCCTTCCGCAATCTTCTCACATTGAAGGTTATCTATGGGCATTGTGCTCCCATCGGGAGTCAACGTTTGTACTCTCCCTATAGGACGTGAAGATTTGACCAACAGGGTTGGATGGGGAGCATCGAGGTAATTTGGGGAGATGGGACTCTCCCCGGCAGACGGGCTTGATCTGCCTGTGCTCGACCATTCTCTATAACCCTTGACTGAAGCTGCATGTGAAAATAGGGAATCTTGAAACGGGTCGTGGAACCGCTTCTGACTTCTGAGTGTCTCTGTTAAGAAGAAAGGCTCTGGCACGTATCCCTGGGTGCCAACAAGCATCCCAATCGTTCCACCGGTGTATATGACAAGCACTCTGGCCTCATCTGAGGGTTTTGGCGGCTCCATGATGGGGGAAACGCTCTTAGCGTCTCTAGCCGGAATCCCGGATATCGACCCGTATCACGTGCCTCGGCTATTAGATGATCGACGGATCGAAGTGAAGATGACTCCGTAACGTACTGACGAGCGAGCGACTGAGTGACTGTCCTCTCTTTAGTACCCACATCCGTGACCATGGACGCCATCAAGGCTGTTTTCGAATCGAAAAAAACAGAAGCATGTCTATTTTTTGGGCGATCTGCAGCAGCACTGACCAACAAAACAGGGAACTTCTGCTCTGATGACTTTTGTCACTGCAGGATATCCCACTGTAAATGACACAGTACCGATATGTCTGGCCATGCAAAGAGGAGGGGCTGACATTATAGAACTAGGCGTCCCTTTCTCTGATCCCATTGCTGATGGTCCCGTTATCCAAGAATCTAACACGGCTCGTCAAACCCGTCATCATCCAGTCGTCCTGAAACTGATAACCTCAATAGATCGCAGTTCAGAATGGTATCGACTATGCAACCGTGCTCGGCCAGGTAAGAGAGGCACGTAACTGTGGTCTTACCGTTCCCTTGTTACTCATGGGTGAGTTGCTGCCTTCCCTGTAAAAACATGTTACTTAATTTGAACACCGTCACTTGCAGGTTATTATAACCCCATGATGGCTTACGGGGAGGAAAAGGCGATCCAGGACGCAAAGGAGGCCGGGGCTAATGGCTTCATCGTGGTCGACCTCCCACCCGAAGAGGCTGTCAGCTTCAGAGCAAAGTGCCAAAAAGTCAGGTGTGTCTACCCAAAGTTTACCGTGTTCTGAAAACACTTACTGGATTGTAATTACTCGTTAGCATGTCCTACGTCCCACTCATAGCTCCTTCGACATCCTTGAACCGCATCAAATTCCTTACCTCTATCGCCGACTCATTTGTCTATGTAGTCTCCAGGGTATGTCGATCTACCTTCATACAATATCTCACGCCTGAACTACCCACAGATGGGCACCACTGGATCATCCGCCGATCGTGCTATTAATAGCGAGCTTCCTGATATTGTCGCTCGTGTGCGAGAGCATACTTCAGCGCCGATTGCAGTTGGTTTCGGTGTGGCCACGCGGGCTCATTTTGAGTACGTCCGGGACGCCGGTGCTGATGGTGTGGTCGTCGGAAGCCGGTTGGTCCCTGTCATCAAGGAAGCTTCTTTAGACACAATTTCACATGACGTGGAGTCTTTCTGTCGCGAGATTAGTCGCACAGGATCGACGCCACATGTACGGCCTCCACCATCCACCTCGCAGGCGACTCCGTCATATTCGGAGAAGACTGCCTCTCAGGCTATACTTTCAGGAACATCCCTGCCTGCAAAGTTCGGGCAATTCGGAGGGCAATATGTCCCAGAGGCATTGTTTGATTGTCTCCTTGAACTGGAGGAGGCACACAAGGCGGCCGTTAACGATCCCAAATTCTGGGAAGAGTTTGAGAGTTACTATGGCTATATGAATCGGCCGTCGAAGTTGTATTCTGCAGAATCACTCACGAAGCACGCCGGAGGCGCTCAAATTTGGCTGAAAAGAGAGGATCTGCAAGTCTCCTATTCCTTTGCTTCTTCTTCAGCTTATACCCTTGTAGAAATCATACCGGTTCACATAAAATCAACAATGCAATCGGTCAGGTGAGACACTCAACTAGCTAGTTCTTCGTCTTGTCGGGAGCTTGACCGCAAATAGATCCTTCTTGCCAAACGTCTGGGAAAGAAGCGTATCATTGCAGAAACTGGTGCCGGACAACATGGTGTTGCAACTGCAACGGTGTGCGCTCGATTCGGTTTAGAGTGTGTCGTTTACATGGGCGCGGAAGACGTGAGACGTCAGGCCTTGAATGTCTTCCGAATGAAGATGCTTGGTGCGACGGTGAGTCAGTTCCTCATCGAGCATTATCTATTCGTTTAATGGACTCGTTGCAAGGTAATTCCGGTCGAGTCAGGATCTCGAACACTCAAGGACGCGGTCAATGACGCTTTGCGTGACTGGGTAACGAACCTTTCAACCACTCACTACCTCGTTGGATCATGCATTGGACCTCACCCATTCCCCACCATCGTCCGAGATTTCCAAAAAGTAATTGGAAAGGAAATCAAGTCGCAGCTTCATGAAATCAAAGGAAAGCTTCCCGATGTCGTTGTGGCATGTGTCGGCGGTGGTAGCAATGCGATCGGCACGTTCTACGACTTTATACCTGACAAGAATGTGCGGTTGGTGGGCGTGGAAGCTGGCGGTGAAGGTCAGTGAGATACGATCCCTGATATACTTGTGGCTGACAGCGGGAGACAGGTCTAGACGGTGACAGGCACAGTGCTACTCTTTCGAAAGGAAAACCTGGTGTGCTGCATGGCGTGCACACGTACATCCTCCAGTCCACCGTCGGACAAATCATTGAGACCTACTCTGTCAGCGCGGGTCTGGACTACCCTGGAGTTGGACCCGAGCATGCTTGGCTCAAGGACTCCGGCCGTGCAGAGTACGTGGTTGCCACGGATGAGGAGGCATTGAGAGGGTTCCGCTTAATCACGCAGCTCGAGGGAATCATTCCCGGTTAGTTCCTTGGCCCCTGTCGTCGATTCACTGCTAACGAATGGTAAAGCGTTGGAGTCGTCGCATGCCATCTGGGAAGGTGTTCAACTAGCAAAGACACTCCCAAAGGAGACAGATATCGTTATCGTGCGTGATTGTTGATGTGGTTGAATAAGAACGATCTGACTTTGTTGCAGTGTTTATCTGGCAGAGGTGACAAAGATGTTGAACAAATCTCCGAATTGCTTCCTGGGAAGTGGGCAGACAAGTTGGACTGGCATATTTGAGTATTTAGTTGAATAGAAGCATCTAGACAAAAGAGCTAGAAGAGAGACAAACTGGTTGAATACAACCTGCCCGTTACGGAAGATTAGGGGATTGGCAAGATATGACTCGATCGCAAAAGTTATAGTCGCTGACAGTGACCGCACAACCGGAACGCAACTTGAAAAAGCTTGATCATTCACTTGCAATGGCTACAGAACCTTCGAGCGCCGCAAATCAAAGAGTGGTCGAAAATCTCGCAGCCAGGCTTCGGAGACGGTTAGTCGACTTTGCATGAAGTCCCTTCCCCCTCATACCTTCCATAGTCAGGTTGTGGGATCCCGAGAAACAGCAATCGAAACAGTTCTTGTTCTTCGTCAGGTAGTTTCAAAGGCTCGCTTCTCGAACATCGAACAATTAGTGGAAATTATCCGTTCGGTGGGCCGGAAGCTAGTGGAGGCACAGCCCAAAGGTGCGCACCGATTTCCCGGAGGCATGGTCCGCAATCTGATCGGGGATGCCTCCGCAAGAATACACGGTAGGGAACACCGTTCGGAAGGTATTGCATCACATCCGAGAGGAATATCATACGGCTTCCCGAGGGAATGCCCCCTCGACCTCGAAACCTGCATTCTCGATCGCAAAGTTCGTCTCCCAAGGACAGCCCCGCAAACAGGCTACCCCTCAAAAGTCCTCTCATGAAACGCGAGGCACGCTAGGGGAAAACAACCCCGACGACCCCGATGCATTTGCACGAACATTGAAACCTGTACTTATGGAGGCGATTCAGGATGTCTTTGATGAGCTCGAAACCGTGTACGACAACATCTCCAAAAACGCAAAAGATCATATACATACAGAGTATGCTTCTTTTGCTAGACTTCTTGGTCACAACATTGCTCATCGACGCTTCTGAAGTGAGATAATACTCACCTTAGGAAACTCGAGTACAGTGGAAGCATTCTTGAAGGCAGCAGCTCCCTATCGGAAATACGCCGTGATTGTTGCGGAGACAGCTCCGACGTTAGTAACTGCCTTATCTCATTCGAGTGCGATTCCCCAATATTCTTTGTGATTGACAGGTTTAACGGTCGAGAGATGGCCGAGTCTCTCTCCTCGGCAGGAATATCCACTATCCTAGTTCCCGACTCATCAATATACGCTCTCATGTCCCGAATAAACAAGGTTGTACTCGGCGCTCATGCTATTCTCGCCAACGGCGGGATGTTCGCAATCACAGGATCCCTTCTGGCTGCCACTGCTGCTCGCGCGCACAGCACGCCGGTCGTAGTCTGTGCAGGACAATTCAAGCTTACACCTCAATGGAATCTATACCACGAATACGGTGCACTTGATTTCGGAGACCCCAGTAGCGTCCTCGGGTTTGAGGAAGGTGATCTGGTGGACAAGGTGGATGTTTTGAATCCATTTTATGATTATGTCCAGCCAGAAATGATCGACGCGTATGTTACAAATGAGTGAGTGCACCATGCATCCTGACACTACGCATGCTCATGCTGTCCGCAGTGGCGATCATCCACCATCATCAATATACCGACTCCTTAAGGAAGCCTACGATGATGAAGACTATGAGCTTTAGTTGAGTTGGGGGCCTTCCATCGTGGGGCCCCTACCCGCCACTGTACCTTGTAATCTTAGTCGACGCTGCCGTATTACTTTGTTTTTTTGGTACTCAAAATGTCGAAGAAAGCTTCTTGAGGCAGATCTACGTTGCCAACTCGTTTCATGCGGCGCTTGCTTTCTTTTTGGTTCTCGAGGTGTTTCATCTTGCGCTCGTAATGACCTGTAACAGAATAGTTTGTTCGAGTCGCAGGACCATGGCCACTGGTAGGGCATACGCACCTCCGTATAAACCAGCTGTGACGTCAGCACGCAAAGCTTTCAGCGTCTCACGAGCGATGATCTTCTTTCCAATAGCTGCCTGAATGGGCACCTCGAATAGTTGACGAGGGATAACCTTGTCTAACGATGGTTGAGACCAACAGACAAGGTGAAAACGTAGTTGAGGCAACTCACGCAACTTCTTGACCCACATTCTGCCGACCTCCTGCTGGGCAGAGCGGTGTACAATGATTGCGAGCGCATCGACCGGCTTCGAGTTCAGCAGAAAGACCATCTGTCATTGCGTGAGCGGCTGACAGCTATCAGATAGCAACTAGCTAGCTACCTTGGATAAATCGCTCTTCTTATATCCGACACTTTCATAACTGTGTCATGTTAGTGAGAGCTCGTTCCGGCAGAGAATAACATACTCGAAGCTCGCGTATCCCGAACTCTTGCCCTTGAGTTTGTCAAAGAAGTCGGTCACAATCTCGCTGAGAGGAATTATACAGGTCAAGATGATGCGAGCTGAAGAGGTGGCCCCTGCATCCAGGTAACGATGATCCAACTCTTCTGCTCGGTGTTCAAAGCACAGCTCCATCATCTCACCAAGGTATTCTGTGGAAACCCAAGTGGTGACATGGGGTACGCCACCCAGAGTCGATACAACGAACCTTCAGGAACAATTATAGTAGCTTTAACCACCGGTTCTTGTACTTCTTTGACTCCTGTCGCCGCGTCCGAGAAATCCGGGAACTCGGTAGGATTGCTAACCAAGACAGCCTTATCTCTATAAATTACTGTTGAATTTCGGATAAGTAGTTGTGCAAGTCGATAATAAAATGACGAGACACCTTGGTACGGCACCGTAGGAGCAGTAACAATGATATTTGCGTCATATTCGTCCTCCAAACGTTGGCGAAAGACATCCATATGCAATGTGCCAAGGAAACCGAGACGGCAGCCTTGCCCCAAAGCCGAGGAGGATTCACGTTGAACCGTGACGCTTCGGTCAGTCAATGTCAACTAGATATCCGCTCCTTTGAGAGGTACAATGACCAGATGAGAAACAGTCACGTACACGTTTGATGGATTCTTCGAGTTTGATGAAGTCGTTTGTGTCCACGGGAAAGATACCAGCAAAGACCTAAGCAATGTTTGGATTGAGTCAAAATAAACCACTATCAACTTACCATGGCCTTTGCAGGCTGGAAGCCTGGCATCGGCTCTACTGCTGCCCCCACTCGATGGAGCGTGTCTCCAACATGAGCTGAAGATCAACTGAGTGGCAATTCCGGGAGCATTGCAGGCTCACATACCCTCTGATGATTCCTTCATGTTACATGCAATGTATCCGACTTGACCAGGTTGTAAACTCTCAGTGGGCAGCTCTTCCGGATGCATGAGGCCCACTTCTTGTACTTCATATTTCTTGCGAGTGTGGCAAGAGGCAATTTTATCTCCTGTCGGTATCAAGTTGAGTAGAGTGGTCCAGGGATATAGACGCAAAGGTACCTTTGCGAATCACGCCATCTCGGAGGTTCACAAGAGATATAACGCCACGATATCGATCATAGCTGTCGTGGATCAACACAGACACGCATCTGTCTCCACGTAATCACTTACTACGAATCGAACAATAAAGCCTTTAGTGGTTTGCTAGCAGATGCGGTAGGTGGAGGTATTCGTTCAATAATAGCTTGAAGTACACCTTCCACACCTTGCCCCGTTTTCGCTGAGATCTGCAAGATGTCAGCAGGATCTATACCGAAAGTGGACTGCATCTGTGCAGCCACGCGCTCAGGTTCCGACGCAGGGATATCTATCTGCGTTGGTATGCTTGAGCGAGTCTCAATAACGGTGATACTATGCAAACCTTGTTCAGAACGGGAATGATTGTCAGTCCTCTTTCCCTCGCAATATGGAAGACGGAGATAGATTGTGCTTGGACACCTTGTGTTGCGTCCACCAATAAAAGAGCACCTTGACAAGCTGCCAGAGAGCGAGAGACCTCCCATGAAAAGTCGACATGTCCCTGGAACCAGGTCAGAAGAAGGCTGATACACATGTTAGGCAAATCTTACGGGAGTGTCGATGAGATTGAGAAGGTATCTTTTTCTGCTAATAGTGTGTATCATACTAGCAGGGTACGGTGACACGGCTGTTCTTAAAATTGCATGCGACACCTACCTCGCTGTCTGAGCCTTGACTACGCGTCAAGTGAGTAAAGCAATTCAGAGAATACTGTATCTCGTCCTCGTACCAGTAATTCCCCGCTCTCGCTCGACTTTAAGTTTATCTAAAACTTGTTGGTTTGAACCCGAGGCTTTCTTGTGAATGGTGCCTGTGAGCTATTCACGCGTTGGTAAGATGGCAGCCCGAAGAACTGAGTACAGCTGTACCTCTAATAATCTAGGTAGACGGGGGAGATGAGCTTCGATATCAACACCAGTGACAAGCTAACTGACCGATCCGCCAAGGTCGATTTACCGTGGTCTAGCTCTAGAGTGAGTTCACGCCTCGGGGGGCAGAATGAAATAGATACCGATATGGGCAATGATGGAAAAGTTCCTGCAGACATACTTGGTCTTCTCGCTCACGCTTAACTGCAAGGAAGAACGCACCGGATGGCAGGACATGAAAAGTCCTCCGTATGAACCACTTTCTGTGCATAGGCGAGGGCGACTGCGGACGGAGTAAAGTAGCGCGCCAGTGCGACGCGCGCAGACTTCTGGCGTAGGCAAGATAGACACCATGGCACACGCCATACTGGATGCATGACAAGACGCGTTCAAGTCAAGGCGGTATTGCTTAGTCAGAGTATTGTCGACCATGTCTCTCCAGGAAGCATCAGAGGCACGAAAGGTGCGACTGACTGCACTCAGAAAGAGAAAGGAAGAGGGCTTCAACGATGAAAATGGGTACGTTGTCGCACAGTCTACTCATGGCCAAAATTACCAATGTCAAATGGGTTGTAGGGGATCTGTGTTATTGAACCGAAACTTTGACCCCGAAACACGGACATTGAGAAAGCATACGCAGAATGGAGTGCTAACGGAGGATACTGTCGAACAGAACGTGGAGGGGATGACCGAGAATATCATTTTGGAAGATGAACAACGAAGGGCTCAGGAACTTGTGAGTGGAATGCACGATGCAGGCATGCAGAACTAAGTGCGCTCCAGGATGTGTTCAACATTGCACCAAAACGAGCGAACTGGGATCTCAAGAGAGAGACGGAGAAGAAGCTAGCCAAGTTGGAGCGAAAGACACAGGAGGCGATTCATATGCTCATAAGTGAGTGATTCGGACGGAGTGTGTTGAGCGATTGACGAGGCGTGTGGCAAGGGCAAAGACTCGCGGCGCAGAAAGGTCAGTCTGATGACCTGTTGGGTGCGATGAATGCACAAGAAAGGGCACATGAAGCGGAGGAAGCAGACGAGGAAGAGAGCTGGACTCGCAGTACAATTCTGTAGCAATCCTAATCCTACTTAGAGTACCAACTTTCAAGTAGCCCAACTAGCAATCCTACTCCTTGGTCCTGCACTTCATGGCCTCAGAGTCTGACCTTGCTCTTCCTCGTGTACCCACCCTTGTATCTTACTGTCAGCGGGGTAAGCTCGACCTCTCTCCCACTTATATCGACGCTTACATGCCACCTCAGTCCTTTCAGCCCACGCAGACGGTATGTCCTCCCCTGTCTGCCCCTCCTTGTTCTCATCACTCCCACAGCCATTAGTTGTCTGGGAGATGACATACGGTACGATGTAATTAGACCCGTGCTGGAATGCTGCTCTGCAGATACCCTTCTCCGGCTCGAACAATCCTCTCCGGTCTGTCCACCTCCTTTCGCTGCCGACTCATGTCTCATTATCACTGTAGTACCTCGAACGTGATACCTCAGGTACGCTAACATTCTTCAACGACATCCTTTCCTTGCTCATCTCACTTGGTTTCACCAGATCTTTGGGAACGATTGTGTTTCAAGTCATATCCTTTGCTCGCAGAACAGCTCGTACGAGATGGCGATGACCCACCTGATTCGTGGCGCGATCAGTATTTCGTGCGTATATATTACCATTGTCACAACAACGATAGTTCACCGCAGCTTTGCACAGCTTCTCCGCAAAGCAGAAGCCCATCGGCTAGAAGAGGTCGCCTCAAGGCTCCGAAACCAACGCATGGAAGCAGCAGAACGAAAGAAAGAACGAGAAGTCAAGTTGACCGACAAGTTACCTCCCGCTAAGCGTGCGCGTGGCGCATGTAGGCGTTATCTTCTTCTCGATCACGCTGGCGTCGACTGATCAGCTCACTATTCAGGGGGAACACCTAGCCAGCCAAAGACACTATTTCAGAAGACGAAGAACGAAGCGACGAAACTTCGCAGGTCCCTGTATACACAACGCTCAATCCAGATCCCCCCAAGCAACTTACAACCCGTGCTTCCCAGTTCCACCGGCACAAGCCCACTCCTGGGTTCATCAACAAAAGCCGTCAATGGTCGAATAACTGCAAAGACTGTCACCGTAAATCGCCCCGCAACTTCGTCCGTTTCACAAACGAAATCCACTCCGGTTCGTTCCACTGGCTTGCCGAGTCCCCGGAAAGTCTCTTCGCCGTCATCTAAAGTACCAGCACCCGCTCACCCTCCATCACAATCCGCTGATCCACGTCCTTCCACTGCCCCAATACCGAAGAAGGACCCCATGGCATCACTCTTCATGCCGAAGCACCGTGCGCTATCACAGCTTCCCTCTCAGGCAGGGAGTAATAGCCGCATCGTGCCGGCCCGGTAGTACTATCGTGCACGCGTTATTTTTACGAGACCATCCTTCTCGCGATGTTATAATGAGTATCTATCAGCAAAGAGTCACCTCCATTTTTGTTACAGTATTGGATGCAGCATCGCGGATCTCCTTGTTTTCTTTTCCACTCCATTTCCCTTCAGAGGCGTTACAAGTACTGTAATGTATTCAATGGCATAGGATTTCTAGAAGGATATTTTACGGAGCGTAAATCGATAAACATTGTATGTTTTGTGACACCAGCCTCAACTGACGTTCCAGGTATTGTGCAGACCAACTGTGTCATCTGCACCATTAATCGAACCCGAATGAGTCACTGGAGCCTTGTCGTGATATCCATTCAAACCATTCGTAGCCTTATCTCTAGGATCACCTGAAAGTGCTTCGCTCTTCACATTGTCAGCCCTCAGCGACTCAATGGAGGCCAAGTATGCATCGTCGACTCCCCCCGTAACGTATTCGCCAGTGAATACTGAGCAATCGAACGCCTCCAGGGCCGGGTTGAATTGGCAGACCGAAGCAATGAGGTCTTGGAGCGTCTGGAAAATGACGAGGTCAGCACCAATGGCCTCCGCGATCTCCTCAGTCGTCCGTCCATATGCGACGAGTTCTGAGCGAGAGGGCATGTCGATGCCATATACGTTGGAGTATCTGAGTAGCAAAAAATGAGCGGAAGATCGAGGACGAAGGGTTGAACCCACCGGATAGGAGGAGCACAGCTTGCCACGATCACCTTCTTTGCACCAACGTCTTTTGCCATCTGAATGATCTCTTTGGAGGTAGTGCCTCGGACGATCGAATCTGCAAAGTGTGTTTAATCATCGCACGACAAGTTCCCCAGGGGAGTGAGATATACCATCAACTAGGAGGACGTTTCTGTCCGCAAACTCTAGGGCCATAGCATTGAGCTTTTTCCGTACATTCTTCCTCCTGAATGTGGACAGTGTGTTAACGAATGTTCTCCATCAAAATGACCAAATACCTGCCTCATCTGTTGCCCAGGCATGATAAAAGTTCTTCCGACATAACGGTTTTTAATGAAACCCTCCCTATAAGGAAGGTTGAGCTTCTGAGCCAAGTTTAACGCTGCGACACGCGAAGTATCAGGCACCTAATATTAGTAACGGTGAGTGGCATGTTTTGAGAAAATGAAATAACAACCGACCGGAATAACAACATCTACTGTGATGTTCTTCTCAAACAAAACCTTACGTACTTCGTCCGCGAGCGCATCACCCATGGCCATTCGGCTCCGATAGACGCTCACGCCGTCCAATACAGAATCAGGCCGGGCAAAGTAAACATATTCGAAAATGTCGGGTGCGAAAGTCGCCGGTTCAGCAACAACGCGCCTTGAAACCCCTGAGCGAGTAATTATAATAGCTTCCCCTACCAAATTATCAATACACAGTTCGACAGCTGTACAAGATAAACTTACCAGGTTTCACATCTTGCCAATCACTGAAACCACCCGCATCGGCAACTATACTCTCGCTTGCGAAAAGCCAATCCCTGCCGCCTTTGGCCTTCCGGGAAGCCATCCCAAGAGGGCGGATCCCATTAGGATCCCTGAACGCAATGATTCCAAAGCCTGCGATCATTGAAACACAAGCGTATGCTCCCTTGCATTGTTTCATTAACCCTCCGATGGCGTTGAAAATATCCTCCTCATTTATACGAAATTTGCCAGTTTGTTGGAGATTGTCGGCGAAGATGTTAAGGAGGAGTTCAGAGTCGGACGATGTATTGATGTGGCGATGTGCCGTGGCATCCATGAATTGCAGTAGAGAGGGACTGTCGATGAGGTTTCCATTCTACGGTATGCAATCATGTTGGGATTGGCCTCGGGATAACAGCGAAGAGTGACGCACATGTGCAAGTACGATACCATAGGGTGAATTAACGTAGAAAGGTTGGGCTTCTGCATGATTTGAGCTCCCGGCTGTTGGGTATCGAACTAGAAACAAATTCTCCGGGATCAGATAGACGGCGTGTTATCAGGGAGGGTGCCCAACCATGTCCGATACCCATCCCGCCGATTAGTCTGCCAATGGCCTTGTCATCAAAGACGTCCCGGACCATCCCATTCGTTTTGCATTGGTATAGGCGGCCTTTCGGACCGCAGGTGACGATACCGCATGCGTCTTGGCCGCGGTGCTGTAGCAAGGAGAGACCCTCACAAATCTCAGCAGCCGCATCGAGGGCGGGGTCGTGCAACAGCAGACCTAATATCCCGCACACTGGAAGAGATTGATCAGTTTGTGGGGAGGGGGGGGCTGATATGGACTCACTAGCGAACGTGTGGATAAGATGCAAGGGAAGAGTGAACGTGTGGATGGTGGGTTCACTTATTGGCCGCTTTAAAACGAGGCCATCATGATATTTTTCTTCGCCTTTCTCGGTGGTGGGAGCTTTCTCTCGACATCATCATCGCACGTGTTCACCGTCCAATATGAAAATTTCGCATCATCAGGACCGGCCGCCCACGATAAGATAACTCAGTAAACACTGTTTTCTAGACACAGTAAATTCTATTCAATACGCGGTTGAACGCGGGTCGTACTACGGTAGGGATATATGGGTTATATGTATGTCGTCAACGTGTAGCAGATGTGGGTAGTAGGTCGTGACGTGCTGGCCTTCTCTGGGCGCATCTACATGATAGTTGTGAGGGAGGGAAGTTTATGTTCTACAGGGCGTGTGCGAAGATGAGCGGGAAGGATGAACTTCCTATGCCAGGCGAAGGAGGGTTACAGTGCATAACGCAAGGGATGGACAAAATTACAGAACAAGCTTCTTGGGCTTCTCCCAGGTGTAGTTGGGGTTGCCGAAGTGGCCGTAGGACGCAGTCTGAAGGTAGACAGGCTTCTGGAGTTCGAGCTCACGGACTGAGAGTTGCGTTCAGACAATGAAGCGAGTTGGCAAAGGTGAAACGTACCCATAACACCAGGTCGGAGGTCCCAATTCTTACGAATGATCCCAACGAGCGCGTCGTTCGTCTTCTTCCCAGTGCCGTAAGTGTCAACGTAGATCGACAAGGGCTCAGCAACACCAATGGCGTAGGAGAGTTGGACGAGAGCACGGCGAGCAAGGCCAGCAGCGACGAGGGACTTGGCTACATTGGCTATCAGCTTGTAGCCACCCAGTAGGTCTAAGTTACGCACCAATCCAGCGAGCGGTGTAGGCAGCCGAGCGGTCGACCTTGGAGAAGTCCTTGCCCGAGAAGGCACCTCCACCGTGGGCACCCCAACCACCATACGTGTCGACAATAATCTTACGGCCCGTGAGACCTGCATCACCTTGAGGACCACCGATGACGAAGCGACCAGAGGGTTGAATCTAGAGACACGGTGAATATTGATGATGTTATAAGCAAGAGCGAAACTAATACGTGGTAGACAGTGTTGTCATCAAGGAGACCTGCAGGGATAACACGCTTGACGATCTTGTCAAGAATTTCCTTGCGCAGCTGTTCCGTGGAGATCTCCTCAGCGTGTTGTGCTGAGATAACGACTGTGTCAACTCGAAGAGGGATCATGGCACCACCCTCATTCTTGTATTCGACGGTGACTTGAGTCTTGGAGTCAGGTCGTAGCCAAGCCAATTCACCAGAGCGACGAGCAGTAGCCATTGCTGCGTTGAGCTTGTGCGCAAGCATGATCGTCAAGGGCATGAACTCCTCGGTCTCATCGGTAGCATAGCCAAACATGATACCCTGGTCACCAGCACCATGGTCTTCGAGAGAACCGTGGTCGAGACTCTGAGCGATATCGGGTGATTGTTGCTCAATTGCAACGAGAATGTTGCAGGTCTTGTAGTCGAAGCCTTTGGACGAGTCGTCGTAGCCAATGTTCTTGATGGTGTTGCGGATGACATTTTGGTAGTCGATCTGGGCCTTGGTTGTGATTTCACCGAAGACCATGATCATTCCGGTCTTGGAGGCAGTCTCACAAGCAACCTTTGACCAGGGATCTTTCTCGAGGCAGGCATCGAGCTGTAGCATCACCCTCAGTATCAATTCTAAGGAGATAAAGAATCATGGGTGACTCACGATAGCGTCAGAGACCTGATCGCAGATCTTGTCTGTACAATGCTCAGAGAAAACCCTCGGGGTGAATTGGGGACGCACCTGGGTGACCTTCACCGACAGACTCGGAGGTGAAGAGGAAGTGACCAGGGGCAAGCTGGGGGCGAGCGTTACCGTTGGCGGGCATGGCGAATGATGACGGGAAGAGACAATTGGGGGGAAAAGAGACAAGAGGGAATTCCAGTTTAAAATCTCTTTCGTTGACAATTAAAAGCCTCTCTCGCGCTTATCTAAGCCACCATCACGCCATACTGCACAGTCTCTGCCGACGCTCAAGCGACGCTAACCTCGATTAGCGAATCCAAATGAAAACCGTGTCCCAGTTGCTTGGTCTAATTTGGATTGATTAAAGTACAGTGCGGTAACCAACCACGCATGTCTGCTGTAAATTATTACAAGAGTCCAACACCGAGGGGATCCGTATTGATCGTGGGTGGTTTTTGCTCCTGGAGATCTGACATCCTCTCACCGCTCGACGTGGGAGTACCCGTCCCCGCATCATGACTCGGATTAGATGTTCCTGTAGTGTCTTGTCGATACGGACGGGCAATCATTGGATCTGCGGGCAATCGTTCAGAGCCGACCAGATCCCTGATGTCCGTCATGTGTCTGGAGGGGGGACGCGTACTCCATGGATTGTCGGTGGGTACAACTGGTATAGACTTCTGCGGCTTCACGCTGTCCCAAGGGTTATGCGATGACCTGAAAGTGAACGCAGAAGATTGGCCATCATCAGCCAGATTACGAGCGTGAAGTTCGGACGTCTTTCCCTCTTCGTCTCCAGACCCTTTCGAGGGGCCCTTTGGCTCCTTCGTAGCTCCTTCGTATGCATCTTGCACCGCTGAGAACGCTGCGGTGGCATTCGACGATAGCCTTCCCCAAACGGACTTGACACCGGTGCTGGAAAAGAAATCTGTGGGATTTGGGTTTCGCGTGCGACCAGGAGATAAGGAATTGTCGCCAGGAGAAGATGGTCGTGCAGGGGACCCAGACACCTTAAGTGTCGTAGAGGTACTCACGCTTGAGAAACCTCCAGTGACTCTCTGAGGAAGCTCGGGCAGAGAAGACCACAACCCCTGAAACCCGGAAGATAAGCCTTCGGCGGGGGTAGATTTGGAGGGTGACGGCGAAGGGGAAGGGGAAGCCATGATTGTGGGTGGATGAGGCGATGGCGGTGGAAGGATATCAATCCTCGGGTTGGCAGGATCATCGTCCGCACCCTCAACAGAAGAGACAACCTCTATGTCGTCCTTCACCTGAGAGATAACGACTTTCCCGTTCATTTCTTTGTCTGTGCGACCATAGAGCTCGTGCCAGAAGCGAATGTCTTTCGGATTAGGAAATAGTACTCCCATATCCGCTTTGCCATCCCGGCGTGCTGGTTCATCCAATGCGGGATCGTACAAAGGATTTTTGTGCTTTTCCACCTCACCCGATGAGTTTAGGAAATCCCATAGACTCGCAGTGCGCTCCGAAGGCACCATCCCATCTTCTCCGTGCCTGCGCTCTCGCTCGCAGTTGTAGAGAAATGTCCCGAACTGGCAGGAGTAAAGATGATAGTGAATTGTACGAAGGAACCGTTCGTTGAATTCGAACCGCTCGGGACATTGCCGCTGCAACTGACGAACACATTCAAGAAACTGATGGAAAGAGGGGCTTGTCTCCCTGACGTGATGTTGGGAAGCGAAACGGTTCTGAACGGACGCCAGGAAGGCCTGAGCGGTATCAGCACCAGCTCCGTTCGCTGTCTCCGTTAGCGAAGTGAAAAACTTGTCGGATGACAAATGACCGCATCTATCCAAGAACCGGTGTCCAAATGATATCCAGTCTTTTTCGACGAGTGTCTGGAAACCACGCATCGTGCGATAGTATGGGTCCAGGCATAGCTGAGAGAGTGCAGATAGCTGAGAAGTGCGATCCCACCCGTCTGAACAGTGGATCAAAACATGTGACGAATTGATGTGCACATTTCGGACGATGAGAACCACAGCTTCGAGTATATTGGCCATGTGGCGAAGCCAGCCAGATCGGCGCAGCGCTTGGCGGTCAAGGATGGCAAGTTGCTTGGCCTCGCCTGGCAGGTAACCGCTCACGCTGGCGGCTACTGTTTCTGCTCCACGAAGGACATCAACAACTTTGCCTAAGGATTCGCGCATTGCATGTATGTGGTCAATGCCGGAGTAAGTCTTTTTGGCGTCTTTGTAATAGTCCATATTTTCTGTGCCAGCGCCTTTGGCAGTGTTTGCAACTGCGTTCGCCGTTGGTCGAGCATCTACGATCAAATTTGTAGCAGTTGCGCCAAATACCGGAACACTTGTTGATCGAGATTCAGGAGAAACATGGGTTTGAAAGAT
Source organism: Chalciporus chontae (assembly GCA_038089555.1). Classification (NCBI taxonomy): domain Eukaryota; kingdom Fungi; phylum Basidiomycota; class Agaricomycetes; order Boletales; family Boletaceae; genus Chalciporus; species Chalciporus chontae. Next base: position 302,012 of record JBBPLD010000003.1, read on the forward strand.
GGCTTCGACGAGCTTCTCGTCTTGAACAGATCGGTTCTGTTTGATTCCGACCATCGGCTGACTCGAGCGAGTTATGCTGGCCTGCGCGCATTTTCAGAAAGCGACCCAGGAAAAGAGGAAGTCCAATTACATAGTTTGCCCAATGCAAATACGTGAGAGCGGGTATTCTGCATTTGCTTCTGTGTTTTGATGCATACTGAAGGGTTGAATCACTTATCCGCGTCGGGACAACTAAGCGGGAAGGATAAGAAGGACTAAACTGAAAATGATTTCAAAAATCGACGTCAGCTACGGACTACATTTGGACCCAGTAAACTCACCTGGTAGTCCTTGTTGATGTCGGTAAAACGCCACGCCTTGCTCCGAGTACCTACGCCCATCCGCCCGAACTCCTCACGTGGAGAGTATATTGACCACCCTCCAGCAGAGTTGAAAGGGGGGTTTGGGGTGTAGAAAAATGCATATAGCTGATTGACCGAGTCTGGTTGCTCATAAGTGCTTCCGCAGCGTCTCACTTGTCAACTGAACTTACTGCATACCGTCAACTCCTTGACGCTCTCAAATACGTCGATTGCATCATGATCACTCCCAAAAGACAAAGAGAACGTTTCGAACGTCCGTGTATGAAAAGTAATCGGTCGCTGCCCTTGCAGAGTGTGCGGGAGTTGCATGACGAGTGAGATCAAGGGGTATGGAACCTGACCCTGACATCAACGAGGGTTCCAGCATTATCAGGCAAGAGAACTCACCCACATCTCCTCGTTACCAGAATCCTCATATCGAAATATCAAGTGGTGGGCTGTGAGATGTAGCGATCCATACGTAGCGCTCCCTGACTTGCCACACAGCACTCCCTCGACCTAAACTCGCGAGTTTAGGAATCTACCAATGGTGACTACACTGATACCCGTACACACGTACCTTCGAGACGCGAATTGCGTCCATAATGACAATGATAGAGACTCACAAACCACTCGGTGCTGAGTTCATTCGTGACCCTGCCAGGGAGCATATGTTTGTCCCTGTTTACCAAGCAAAGTGCAAGTGATTGTGCTACATTTCCAGCCTTCAAATCACCCAAAAACCCAGAGCTCGCTCACTACGTCCAACCCAGTCTCTGCATCATCCTCGACTACATTGACTGCAATAAGTGGGAATGGGTTTTTAACGAGTTCCATCGCGAGGGCTGGTTCCTTTTTTATGTTACGCTTTGTTTCCGCTTCGATGAGCTGTTCACTTGATCAATGAAACAACCGATGCTGCAAGGTCCAGCAACTTACCGTCCCATAGGTATGATCCAAGAAATCTTCGATAGAGTATCCTGGTTTTGTAAATGCCTCTTCAAATATTCGTGCTAATGTGGACACCGCGGAGTCATAATGATGCCTCTGCGAGCAGAGCTCCCATAGCGACGAGTCGATCGCATTCGTAGTGTTGGGATTAGGCTCGTCCGGCAAGAAAGGGTCTATAGAATAGAATACATCAGGGATGTCTTATCAAGTAATAATCACGACTTGCCATTAAAGGGAGCATCTTCATCCTGCGTCCGATGAATCATAGTCATGAGCGCGGGATGACGCTTGAGGAGATTATAAGTGAGTGGTATAATCATAATGATCGCAGCAGGTGGTGCAGAAAGTGAGAGCCGTGACAATCTCTTGACAAACGATGCGAGGAGAGAGGCCGGCAAGTGGCTAAAGACCATCGTTAGACTTCAAAACTTCGGGAAGCAGTGAGAAGGCTGACGTCGAACTCAGGAAATTTTCTGTTAATCGGAAGAACCTCGCGCGGTGTTTGAGATGAAGAACATCTCTATCCAGAAAAGCATAGAGTCTGGTATAGAACGAGGGGTAGTCTCTGCAAAGTATGCGTTTTTAAGCAAATATTCGCAAGAAGCAAGTGAGTGCTTACAGGTTATAATCTTTGATCAAAGTAAATAGGGCATTAAGCGCCAAAAGGCCGAGAGTCCCCCCTAATTAAAACATGAGTGAGAATCCACCTCGGCCCTTTCGGTCGTGCAAGTAACTTACCGAAATCAACGCACGCGCTTATCCAGTCCATCACTAGAATCGGTCTCGTCAAATGTGGAAGCACTACCCTGTGCATGATATTCAAAGCCCGTGTCGTAAACGCACCGCCAGCACTTGTCGATATCGACGACAGGTGCGGTAAGAAGCTGAGCCATGTTCGGGTGAACACAGCTCGATGTGCTTGGAGCGAGTGGAGAGACTGGTGGAAGGTCAGTTGGTGAGTCCTGCCTTTTACGCCCCCACCCTTCTTCGTATCTTTGGCACTCGGGTCCTCGTCGAAGAACGTTCTCCAGTCATTCGCTTCGTCTTCCTCCTCTTCCTGCGCGTTCCGTACCTCCTCGTCTCCATCGGTCTCGCCACCCTTCGCGCTCTTGGATTTCGGGACCTTCTTCCCGAGCCCCTCTATCCACCACGCGTTCAGCTCCGAGGGTTCCGTTGGGAATGTGGTCAGCCTTTCCATGATAGACAGCAGATTTTCGAATAAATTCGGATGGTCAGTGGATGAATATTTTGAAAGTATGAACCTAGTGAATTATCATGAGTTGCAGAGGTCGCAAATCCCAGACATTTGGATGCATACGTCGCTTCCCGAAGGAAACACCATCGAATATCATCATGGACCGTGAACCACGTCTCCATAAAATGCTCTCTGACATCCGGTGCAGTCTTCCCCTCAAAGGACGCGTTCGAGCCATCGCGCGCAGATGGAGGGCAGAGTAGAAGCGCCTCAGCTATGCGTTTGAAATGGGAGAAGTGAAATTGCGGTTGGTGATCCGGACTTGACTTGGTTAATGAAGTCGAGAGATGCTTCAACAACGAGAAAAGAATTTCCAGAGCAGATTTCTGAGCGAAAATGAGGTCGGAATATCACAACTGAGTGAGATCGACGCACCCTTAGCGCAGCTTCGTCGTCCTGCAATAAGCCCTGCAATAGACTGACATATGCGTCCAGCCGCTCCCATATCCACCTCCGTACGACTTTTGCAGCATCGCTCCCACCAGGTGCAAGCTTGTCGCTAGAGACGATGACGACGAACACGCGATATAAGCTGTATAATGCTTTGGACATGTCTCTGGCATCCGATGCATCTTGAGCAATATTCAGAAGATCTGAGAGAGGGTTCAGGGATGCGTTTGTGACTGCGGCATTTGTGATCTGAAGTTCGAGATCTTTAAGGATGTCTTTGTCACTTTTCGTCTTTCGTCTCTTTGCTGGAGGCGGCAGAGAACTCGATGGCATGGTAGTCGTGTTGAATCCAACGAGTCGAAGAAAGGCGTCAAAGATGTGTAACGCAATACCATACAAGGCAACACCCCTGAACGACTTACACTGAGAAGGCTCAAATTCAAAGTTCTATTCGGACCATGACTCGTTGGACGTGAAACCAGAAACAGCCTACAAAAGCGCCCACGCCAGACCAACACTTCCAACCACACCTGCAATGCTGCTTCCCATCATCGCACCACTGTTCTTCATGGTTGTCGTTGCAGATGGACTCGGGGCAGCCATCGACGAAGTCCCGGTCGTTCCATTGCTTCCCATGGCAGCTTGCTATAGGGGGGATAACTTGAGAACAAAATTAAAGCGCAGAATGGACTGTGTCCCACCTGGAACATGGCGAAAGTCTCGGTCGCAGTGGGGTTTAATGCGAAAACCTGTTCTGTACTCAGCAAACGTATCGTGTTTTCCATGTACCACCCATACCATTCCCTGTTTACAGTGCCTGAGGGGCCAACAAGTGGTGAGCGTTTGAGCATCGTTCCAGTCAGACATGTAGAGCGACCTACGCTCCCTGATGGCAGTAGAACCACATTGTACTGTCGCTCGTTAACGTGTATTCGAAAGTCAATGGCAACCCGGAACTGCCCACTGGCATGAAGCCAGAATCAACACCCACGGCGTCTACACAAGGGGCTTGGAAGGACGACTGAGTGAGGGTCTGATGGCATATATTGAGTAAAGATTCTAGAGACGAGATTTTGAACCCCATACATGATTTCCAGCGACGCTATGTGTACATTCGTAAATGGGAGGGTTGAAACAGAAGTATCGACTCACAACTCAAAAATGAGGGTGTCTCCGGTGGTTGCATTCACACTGTGAATCGATGGGTCAGCATGGTTCTCCTACAAGGTGCGATGATCCACTGACTATGACGGGCTGAAAGTGTTAGTCCCGTTCATGCCCACAGTGATGGTGTAATTTTGGGAAGCAGCAGCCCTGGAAACAGGAGCCAAGGCTGCAGCGAAAGCTGCAAAACCGAGGGTGGAAACGATATCGAAGAAATGCATGTCTGGAAGAGTTTCGGTTCGGTTTCGGTTCAACCGTGGATGGCCTTTCGTTCAAAAGGCGCGGGAGGAATGAAATGAGACTAGCAAGTGTAAGACTCATCATTATAAATTTCTAACCCCAATGTGTGCGCGAAACTCACCCTGCTCAAAAAGGGATAATGAGTGAAAGAGGTGAATGCACTGGGTTATGGCCTGTCACCGGTCACCACCCTTGTTCGCAGTGCTATCTCATCCCTGTTGAAATGTTGACTACTTACCGCAATTGACCGTATGTGCAGTCTCTTGGCGTCTCGTCACGACGATCACATCTTTGAGCACGGCGCTGGCATGCTGGTCAACCGGTCAGTAGTGATGGAGGGGCCAAGAAGGCAACAGGAGGCAACTAAGCGCGACCATCAATAATTAACCTCGGTTGCAGACTGTGGAAGATTAACGGAATTTTTGAGGTAATTCTGCGGAGACTTGCCCAGGGCCTGTCTCATTCGAAGATTGTGATCTGCACACATACGCGGTGCATATTGCTTTCGAGCCCACCGAAACGAGATACGTAGTGGCAGTGATCCCAGGCCAGAGAGTACTTGAGCAGAACCATAATCACGTCCGTGGTGTGTGCGTCGTGCGACATATGTGCGATCACAGGGCGAGAAAGACCCTTGTCTCCAAGGGTTTCCTCGTAACAAAAGAAGTCTGGGATGGGGATGGAGCTACGCAAGCCGCAACAAACATCAGCAAGTGAGGTCTGGTGAGCAACCACTTCCGAGTACGACTCACTCTATCGTCGGATTTCCTCAGAATGACAAAAAATCCCAGGCTCGCAAAGCAGAAACCCCGTCAATACATCCGGAACGCTTTCCTCAGATTAGTTGGCATGAGATATCCGGTGCTCGGCGCTGCAAACCCCTGATTAGTACCATGACCCGTGATGACCTACCATGTTATGGGTCCCGGTTTGACGTCGACAGGTCCATGTCGTATGCGACATATCGGCGGCATATATATCCCTCAGGCTGTAGAAGGCATCTGTGGATTTGTCAAGTAATACGAAGGAATATGTCGCGTCTGGCCACAGACAGTCGTTTTCGGCTGTACCGCCGTGACATTCGTTCAGATTCGTTCACAGCTTCGGGCGGGCGGGCGAACAGAAGCCTTAGAAAAGGCTCTCGCTGCCACCGAACATGAACTTGACGGGGTCCACCTAAGGATAAGTAAATATGTCCGTGTGGTGTGAGCACTGAGCGCTGCGGTCACTGTGTATCTCAGTCAGTTCCGTCAGCGTTGCGTGCATCCCAGTTTTATCCTCGGCAATTCAGTCATGTCTTCCATTCTGCCACGTCCATTCACTTTCGCCCGACGAACGGTTGAACTGTCGAGCAGAGTGAGACAATGCAGCTCACGTACCTTTCACTCCTCACGACAGTGCTGTGAGCAATACTTTGATGTCAATCAGAAGGTACGGATTTCTCAAGCTTATACCAACCCGCCGTCCGTGTCACACCACGAAGCTATTCTGATTCAATATCCAGACATTTGAAACTGTCGCATTGAACGAGAATGCAAAGGATAGAGTTGTCCTTGTCGACTTCTATGCCGAGTCAGTGTCCAACCATAATGATTATACTCATGTACTGGATCTTCTCATCCTCGCACCGTCTTGTAAACAGTTGGTGTGGACCATGCAAGCTGATTTCGCCCATACTGGAGAAGCTTACTGGAGACGCTTCTGTCAAGACAGGGAGCGGCCGCTCCCTTGACCTTGTCACCATCGACACTGACAAGGAAAATGGGCTGGCACAAAAGTATCAAGTTAGTTTCCCTTCAGTGCTTACTTTTTTCATGGTTTATCGCGAAATTTGTTTCAGATACGGTCATTGCCAACGGTCATGGCATTCAAGGACGGCAAACCAATCAACCACTTCATCGGCGCACTGAACGAGGGAGGTGTCAAGAGGTTCTTGGAGCAACTCTGAACCCTGCTTTCGTCCAATCTGGAGATATCTATCCTAGTACAAGTATTGCAACTCCCCTGAATAATAAACTTGACAACACGTTATGTTGCAAGAGAGGTGTAATGCACCGATATTGACACGACTCAGATTCTATAATGTGGATATGTTACAGTGCGGCGGATAAGGAACCGCATCCCAAGAGAGCAAAGAAAGAATATCCTTTGACCTGCGTCAACGGTGGGCAATCGTGTGTTGTCTGGCTATGTCCACGGCAAGACAATCATTGTATGCTACAACAACTCGGCCCGCCAGGGCCTTGGGGTGCATATGGGTCCTCAGCCTTTTGTACTGGACCCCACACAGATGGAACCTGGAGCAAGAGTGTGAGCTTGTCAAACCGGAGCTGATAGAAGGTCACAGACGAGGTGGTCTTTGGTTGTTTTACAATATCTGACCAAGCTGTGAACGTCCGACGTCCAGGGGTGAGCAATTGTGTCAGGATAGAAAGCTTGTGATGGAACGTACCTAGCGCTTGCTTCACTGACACGAATTCTAGGTCTCGCCAAGTCTTCTCGGAGACGCTGATTATGCTCCAATAAACGGCGATAACGCAACTCTGACATGGACTGTCTTCCGCCTCGTGTGCTCATGATGAAATGGAAATGGACAGAAAATTGAAGAAAGCCCGGGAACTGTGAGACGCTGCGTCAGTGCGGTGTTGGAGTGAAGCGATAACAGCGACTTGCTCGAATGTATACGCAAAACAATAATGTTGGTAGAATGAACGAAACGAGGGGTATGTCAGACAGGCGATGGTGGTGGAGCAGAGCCTAACGGAACTTCTCACTCGGGGCGTTCTCACGTATGTCGTACTTGGAAGGGGAGCGAGGGAAATTTACATCGAACAGTAAAGGATATATGCATGTACAGCGTCTCATCTACACGCAAATCTACGTCGTCAATATTTTTCCAGGATACCACGGAGGAGGTTTTCTTTCGCTTTTGCATGGTCATCGGCACCCAGATGCTTCGCCTGCTTTTCCAGAGAGGATATCAAACGTTCAGAATCGACTGGAATTTGATCTGCACACCGTCGGAGTCGCTGAACTGATAGAGATGCTGCTGCGTTAGCTGATACAGACGAGGAAGCATATACGATACCATGCTCGAGTATGTTGAGCTTGAATTGCTGGAACAGGTTATCACCTTCGTCGAGCAAGCGCTCCAGCTCGTTGAAAAGGGCCTCGAGCGAGTTCTGTGCGAGAGGAAACACAGTCAAATGAGAGTGAGCAACATGTTGTGAACGAGCCTTGGCATCGGTGTAGGTGGTCCGGACGGCATCCAAGTCGCGCTGAGCAGCAAGTTCGAAGGCGACGGATGGGTCGTTGAGGCGGGAAAGACCTTTCGAGCGTCGTGGAAAGATGTCGTTCTGGATAGCTTCGTGGAGATCTTTGGCGTGCTGTGCGACCGGGATGACAGTCTGTTTGACGAGATCGATTCCTCGCTGTCGATGTGTGGCAAACGCGGGAGCAAGTTTGTCGATGAGAGAGTCTACGCTGACATCGTTGTCGTCATTGCTGTCGTGAACGGTGAGCAGGGTGTATGCTAGCTAATGTATGTGGTTTACTCGTCGATGAGCGCGATCCAAGTCGAGTGCTCGTCCCAGTCTTGGTCATCCATGGTAGAGCGGTGATTCAAACTCCGACTAGTCTATCCGTTTCACTTTCGTCGTCGGTTTCAACGCTCCTTGCACGATGAACGCACGTCCACACAAACAGTCCATGTCTGAGCTCAAACTTCGTCGTCTCACTGAGCACAACCAGCGTCTCCGTGAGGACCTCGCTCGCCCACGTATGAAAGTCAGCGAGGCAAGTCAAAGGTGTCGTCTGCTTTCTCTCCTCGCTCTGTACCACCCTCACCATTCAATTCAGCTTGATTCGCTATTGCAAAACGACAAAAGACCATCTCGTGCGTCACGCCTCTCCATTTCATCCCCCCCTTACATCCTCATCTCTACACAGGTACCGTCAGTATGGGGCCCTGTTGGCAAGGGCGAGGATCCATATGCACCACCACAAACAGGATGCAATTGCATTGTGATGTGATGCCTGCCTTTATTATACCCTCGCTACTCCGTCATACCCCACCATCCACCTGTCCATTCTGGTGCTCTTTCTCATCGCTAGTCACACCAGAGGCAGTGCATGCTTCATCTAGCAACTACACATCGACACTCACGCTCCTTAACACTTTACCATCCGCCTTTTCGTCCATCTGACCTCAAAAAGAAAGGACGTTGTTTTCGGTTTGCTGGATGTACTGTCTTTCGCGCTTCAATCCGTGCCCAAACCCGCATTCGACTCGTCTCCCATACGTACCCGCTTCCTTTCGTTTTGCTATTTCGTTTGATCTTAGCTTGATCTTTTTCCATTCTTGGTTTAGCTGCACGGTCAACTCTCATCAGGCCGATTTTTACATACTTTACCTTTTTATTTGTCTTTATCTTCATCCCAATGAGTGTTTATCAACGCAAATGTAAGTGTTCGGAACATGCATACTCGCACTCTTTGTGGATCCGGATGATGTCGCTGGACAATTGTCTGAGTTTCTCGCTTGCCCTTGTTGTATGTAATTCCGAGTCCAGCCACACTGACACGCTCGGCACCAAGACCGTATGTTTTATTGAATCCTGTCTGGAATCTTATTCATCCCCTCCTTGAGTTGGATACCATCCACGTTCTACCCATCATGATACCAGAACTTCGACAGTACATTCGTGACTTGGCGCGTCCTCTGGCGACAAAGTACGGTCTCACCGTCTTGGCAGAGTGTGCAGACATTGTCGTCATATCCTGGCTCTTCTTCACGGGCTTGCAAATCAGCTTGTCACCAGCCATCAGCAGAACGATCTTCCCAGTGTCGTATGGAAAGGCAGACAAGAGGACACGTAGAAATTGGTAATGTCGTACAGATCACAGGCACTTCTGGTGCTGAACTGTTCATAGGGACGTCCGTGTAGTCTCGCTGGTGCATGCGCTTGTCGCTGTCGTATTGGCCTCACGGTGCCTCAATGCGAAGAGTCTCGACGAGGACCGCGCATTTGGTTCATTCCCGGATGCGAGCTTTCTGACCTCAATTTCTGTTGGGTGAGTTCTCTCCTGAAATCCTGGATCATTCTCTTGACATGGCCCTGTCAGTTATTTCATTTGGGATGCATTCGAGTCGATCATTCATTTCTCTGAGGCTGGATTCGTGCTTCATGGCAAGTCTGCTTGGGGCTTCTCGTCTGTGTTGCTCACATATCTTCTAGGTGTTGCGTGTCTCGTCACCTTCATTCTCGGGGCCGTGAGTGGGTCTCTTTATTGTCAGGATACTGTCTTTGACAACCTCCACAGCGGCCGTTTGTGCAATACTATAGTGTCCGTTTTCTCCTCTGGGAAGTGTAGGTGCACCGTTGAGTCCCATGGCGCTAGCTTGTATTGACGCGCTCTAGGAGCACCATCTTCCTCAACACCAACTGGTAGGTCTTCGTTTACCCCATCCCACGAGCCGCCATGTATCCCGAACAGGTTCCTGGACAAGATGGGCAAGACCGGATCTAGACTTCAGCTGGTGAATGGAATTGCCTTGTTGGGCTCGTTCCTTGTTTTCCGGCTGCTTTGGGGTGGAAAGATGGTGAGCATGTTGCGCTTGGGGCTCAGTGCCTTGCTAATTGTTTTATAGTCCTATGAATTTTTCGTGACGTTGAACGGTGTCTATACTCGACTCCCATTGTTTTACGTCATCTTCTATGGAACGAGCAATATCATGCTCCAGTGCCTCAACTGGTTCTGGTGAGTGTCGCTGGGGTCATTCTCAGGCTCCTAGGACGTCACTGAGAGGCTTTACGAGGTAATAGGTTCGCGAAAATGATTGGTGCTCTTCGCAAGCGGTTCTCCGGGAAACCTGTCAAGGGCAAGTCGAACGGAAGCGGTATTCTCAATGGCAATGCAAATGGGAAGGAGGACAGTCACTTGGACTGAGCGCTGACGACACGTGAAACACGGACTGGATTGGTTATCTAGTAGTATTATTAGACTTCAGGAGAGAGCTGCTGTCGTCCACGACCTAATATACCGATAGACTAGGACGATCTCGCAGGGAGACAAAAAGAAGGCTGAACCTGAACTCTCACTCTATGTTCCCAAGAGACCAGATTGACGTGACGTGCGACATGTATGCGAATGGTATCTGTGCTATTAAGGATGCAGTGGAGGTAAGCGAAAGCGAGGGCATCGAGGGCGGTCGGGCTTCTGCGAACGAAGGTTAGGAAGCGGACTGTGGTGAGGGAGTGGGAGATCTTACTCTGAGCCAAGGAACCATCTATCTGTGCCTAGACGTTCTGAGAGTGACGTTATAGCTTCAGCATGACGGGAGAGGAGAGCTGAAGGGTCGACGTTCGTTCCAAAAACGGGAACAAGGGAGCTGAAGCCAGTCAAGGGCGGTGGTGGCGGGTTAAGAACGGTTTCCAACGAGCGTGATTTCCTTGAATTCGACTGGAATAGCTTTAAAAGATAGGATGGAGTTGGTTGCGAGAATGACTACGGATCAGGGAGAATGAGCGAGGGTGGATAGGGAAGGAGGTAGACCGACCAAAGCAGCCTGCACGGTGCCCTCGAGCAGGGATACCCAAGCGTGACTCTCGTCTTTCGCCTGCTGATCGCGATAGCCCTCCAGCGGGTCGATTGAAGTGTTGAGATGCGTGTCGACCCACCCAGGGATATTATGAGGGGGGAGTACACGAGAGGGGACGTCGGGAAGATGCAAGTTTGGTAGACGACCATCGACGGCACCTTCAGGGGATATATCCCATCGAAGGACGATGTCTGTGACGCCGCGCAATGCGAGGTAAGCCTGCCATTTGAGACACTCGACGTCTGCACTGAGCAGGTCACTCTGAGGATCGTCCTGGGGAAGTCTTGGTGGTGCTATCCATAGCGCTGGTTTTTCAGTTAGATAGCGGGGCTGTACACGCACGGGCGGATGGGTGTACAGAGGGAAGCGCGCAAAGAATTTTTGTACTGGCACAGGCAGTGTCACTGGCGAGGACATGGCGGGAGAAAGGACACCGGAAATGCCATATCAGGTTATATTTGGGACCAAAGTAGACCATTTGGTACATAAACTAGACCACAAAAGGAAATATCGGACGTCGCGGATGTCGTCCTCGATCTGACGTGGTTTCGTCGACATGTCCGAGCACTCGTCGACACCGTCAAGACCAGCGTCGCCGCTTGGCCCACTCCCAGTCCTATCACAACCAGCGCAGTTCAGGTTCAACTGGGAGCGGAGAAAGGGTCCAGCAAGCATCTCAGAGACTACCGAAGGTCGTGCTCATGATCAGTATAATACACTTCCCCGTGTAGACCTTGCAAACGCTTCCGCATCTCTTCATCAGGACTGGAGTAGCTCATCGCAGGGGTTCAACGGTATTCTCTCTCTCTCAATACTCCGTTTATTCCCTGACCTTCCAAAGCGATATCAAATGTTCTGAACAACCCCCACAAGTCACAAGCTCCTCCAAAGGCTCACTCGTTCCTCCCTTCCGCAGTCCCCGCAGTCCTTCCACGAGTAAAGCGTAAAGACTTTGATCACTACTTGCGTGCGATCGCACCGGAATGGGAGCGTTTCGTCCAAAGCATCAACCCTCCCAGCGAAGGTGTTGACCCTTTCACCTCACGCACTTCCTTGGAGACCCCTTTTACCCCTCGGACACCTTGCTTCGCAAAACTCTCGACTCCCCTCGACACCGTTCCATCCATATTCTTTCACCCCGACCTCGATTTGGGAAATCCCGCTACCTTTGACGCTGTCACCGAACGCAAGGATGGTGACCAACACATCTCAGATCCCTCCTCCCTCTCTTACTCCCTACCGTTACTGGAGAAACTATCCCACCATGCAGATACCATCGAACAGCATCTCGTCCGGGAAATCTCCGTCCGGTCTACCTCCTTCTTCGCCGCCCTCACGAACTTGCAAGACTTGCAAACAGAATCCGAGCAGTGTTTAGATCGTATCTCCAAACTCCGCGGTCTACTCAACGACCTGGACGAGAACGGTGCGAAGCGTGGTCTGGAGATTGTCCGCAAGGAATGCAGACTGCTAAATCTCGCAGCGGTCAAGGAAGGAGTCCGAGAGCTTGGTGCTGTTGTTGAAATAACGGGCGTTGCCCGTGGTCTGGTGGGCGCAGGTCAGTGGGGCGAAGCACTGGATGTGATTCACAGCATCGAAACACTTTGGAACCCGTCTCCTCCTGACGCCCCTCCTAAGCCGCTCATTCGACGCCGTTCGCGTCAAACCGACGAAGGACTATCTCCGCTTCCTCCAACTCCAGAGTCGCCATGTCTCGAAGAGGAAGGTTCAAGCAAGCGCTGGACTGCGCCTTCAAAACCCCTGTCATCCATGACCGCCTTCTCTTCACTTCCTTCCCATCTTCAAGTAATGAACACGGAGATAACGTCGTCACTCACCACAGATCTAGTGACGGCACTCAAGGTTGATTTACTTGACCGAGTGAATGCCAATCCAGATCCTTCCAAACCTCCCATAGCTGTGAATTTGACCTTGAAGGATCGTTTGAGACCATTGGTCCGCGGGCTTCTGCGTACGAATGGTATTAGAGAGGCCACTATCTCTTGGCGAGAAGTGGTTACGGTCGAGGTCAAAGGGATCATCCAACGAGTGAGTGCAGCGTCTTTCTTCGCAGTACAATTCCAGGATTTCCAAATTCAATGGTTAGCATCTACCATCCTTTGAGTCAGACGACGACGAAAAGAACTCCAATGGTGGAACGAGGCATGTAGTACATGTCTGATATTTTGCATGCGTATCTTACACCATCATAGTGTTTTCCCCGGCCTCTTACGCTCGATGACGCAGGCAGAGTTCTTGTCAATCATCTGCCAGGTGCACACGAGTCTTCTTAGCGGCATCGAGGGGCTACAGATTCAGAACAGCATTCTACTAGATGTGCTGGAGAGTCAAAAGTGAGTCATGTGGTTTCTCTCGCTTCGTCCCATCTATCTCACCATGGCTCGAAAGGCCAACGCTGATATCACTCGATTTTCCGCCGATACAAGAAGAATTGTTGGATATCCTATCTTCGACCGCGGAACTTTCTAACAAACTTGTGGCCAAAGCTATTGGGTACAGGTCGGAGCAACACGCTCAACTGGATCTGTTGAGCTTCCTGGTGTTCTTTAACCAGTCGTGGGACTTCGTTATTAAGTGCGAAGTAATCTGTCGCCGCATGATCATGGGGCTGAGAGGGGTCATCCTGGGCCAGGTAAGTCATACCACGCCCTTGATTCCCCTCATAAACACTGATCCTCCACGCCAACCTTGTTCTTTGATCCGTAAAGGCCAAATTGTTCCTGCAAGCCTTCCATCAATCGCGGATCAATCAATCAGCTAAGCTGGTGGAGGACGAACAATGGAATCAAATGGAGGTTCCCTCCATGGTCCAGCACGCCGCCGATGTGTTAGTTGATTCGGCCGTTCGTGATTCCCCTGACCTCTTCATGGGGGGCGAGTCACCACTGCCTCCTCCACTTTCCCCCTCGACGAATGGGGCTGCCTCACCCACTCTTGGAAAAGTAAATGGCTCCGTATCCCCATCCGCGAAATACATCCGTATCGAAGAGAGGCCTTATTTCTGCGTTTCGGCTACTGGCGCCGTTCTAGGACTCCTACTGGAATACCTGAAGCTCGTGGTCAATCTTCCGATGTTGAACACGGATACGATGAGCCGAGTCATCGAATTTCTTAAGGCATTCAACTCTAGGACCTGTCAAGTAGTCTTGGGAGCAGGTGCCATGCGGTCCGCTGGCTTGAGAAATATCACGGCAAAGCATCTTGGTCGGTACCTTTATACTCTTGGTTGCAAAAACATCACGTGCAAACATTCTCTTCCCTGATCTAGCTCTTGCCTCTCAGTCACTCTCCATTATGGTGGCTTTAATTCCGTACGTGCGGGAAACTTTCCGGCGCCATCTTAGTCCAAACCAGGCAGTAATGCTCATCGAATTTGATAAGTTAAAACGGGTGAGTTTAAGTCCAAGTTTGAGTCAGTCAGCTTAGGACCCATCGTGACCAACGTTTACCGGCCCGGTAACAGGATTTCCAAGAGCACCAGAATGAGATCCACTCCAAGTTGATCGCTATTATGGGTGACAGAATCAGTGCGCACGTCAAGTCATTGCAGGTCAGTCCAGCGCCACACAACCTTCGGCCGGCGCAATAATAATAGCTCACAAATACGTAGGCGGTAAACTGGGAAATCCCAAGGGATGGGAATGGTGCCAACGACTATATGGAACTACTGATCAAAGAAACGGTCACGCTACACAAAGTTCTTTCGCGGTACTTGTCTTCGCCAATCGTGGAGGTTCGTCCGCTGAGCATCCGGCTTATTACACTGACAAATCAAGAAACTCGAATGCAGTATGTGATGTCGCAGGTCTTCGCTGCGATCAATCACCGCCTCTCAGAAGAGTATGCCAAGATCGAGTTACAGAGCCAGGAAGCCAAGGACAGGTGTGTCCCACCGGTAAAAGTTGATTAACCTGCCTCAACTAACTGTCCGATAAGGATGTTGGCAGACGCTCAATTCTTGCACCAGAAACTGTCAGTGCTAAAGAATGTTTCTGCGCCCACTAATATGCTCGAGACCCTCGTGTCTGATAAGACGATACCACGCAAGTCGACACTTGGCAACTTCCGCGCTACTGGTGGTCCCAATGAGCGAATCAGGGGTCTCCTCCGGAGAGATGGTTCTAAGCCGGACAAGCCATTACCATCCCCCGTGCCTGCACCCTTACCACTCGCCTTACCTACTCCTGATGCCGTAGAAGACTTGGAGGGAGACCTGGATCGGGTGATCCCACCACCTCGTGGCAGCTCCCGCAGTCCGGGGCTACGAGGTCACATGAGACCAGGAGTGCCCATACATTCGGATAGCAATGGCATGCGGGGTAATACATCCCAAAGTGACGAAACACTCATCTTGAATCCCGTCTCCTCCCCGCCGCCCTCAATGCATGCATCCCGAGATTCTTCCGAGGGCAATGGTTATCCCTGAGCCTCCGTGTTGCCATACAAGAGCACGAGCTAGCGCTCGGACTTGGCTTTAGCGTAGTTATGACTACTCATCCAGGTATTCCCAAGCTCGAACCTGCCTCGTCTTGGACATGAGTTACGCATGTTTGAACCTTCCCCACCGATTTACGTTGCGGTACCATTTACGTCCCTTGCGGGATTCCGGGGTTGATCTGCGTTTCTCTGAACTGTCTGCTGAGGAAAGATACCTACTGCTATGAATAGTCGTCAGGGAACAGACTATAACCTTACACGGTCTATCTTGATGAGCACCTGTGTCCCATTGTTTTACCGGCGGGAAAGCCCAGCGATGTGGGATAAGTAACGAGGGACTTGAACTGTCACTACTGTGTCAGGCCGTGACGAGGGATCATTCTAACGAGAACAAGGCAAGTCATTCTGGGCGCCGCGGCAGAAGGTTAGACTCAAATCAGCCTGCGTACTTAATGCTCGATATCGGATGGGTAAGGTTGATGCAACGCTAAATTTTATGCAAGAAATCATGGCATGGGGTTGAAGATCATTCTATTTCCATGTCAGGGCGTGCCTTGGGCCATGCTTGAGAGAACAAGGCCTATTTTTTCATCGGTCCAGGGAAACTGTCAGTGTACAGAGGTGTAGTGTGGCAATTTCTTTTGACGGCGTGGTCAATAGTAGTCAATAGTATGTATTGAGTTGACGCCAAGCTGAAACTGGACAGGCAAACAACGTGCCACATTAAATCGGAGCACTCACGTTTGTGTCCATGCCATTTGTGTCCGTGGGACAACGTGGAAGGTCCTAGAAGGTCGGCCGTGACTCGGACGGGGTCATCACAGTCACCAAGCGGTCCCCACATTATTCCCATCTCGCATGTCGCTGCGAAATCACTCTCACTGGTGTGACGTAATCCAAGCCACGCAGTTTTTGCAACTGAGGATACTCGACCACCCACGAATGAAATTGATGCGGCAAGACGCAAAGGTCACACAATCAAACGTGCGACGATCCAGGAAACTCACGATCAGCAACCACCGCATGCGCTCAACAAATGTAGAAGGCGGAAATCCTATGCGGGTACTATTTGCATGCTCGCAGGACTGTGCACTCACTGACGACCGCAACAGTCCCCCAAGAGATCTACTATCAACTCAAGTGTGAGAAAAGTTGCCACCGTCGCGGTTAGATTAGATGAGGACTGTGACAAGTGTGACGCAATATTTCTATCCTGTGAGTCACGTGTGACATGGACATGGTCTTGTCCCCTTTGAGTCATTTCCTTCGAAATTACTCCAATTTGTGAAATTTCCATTCCTCCTGTGCCGTCCCCATATTTAAGGTCCTTAGCCTGTGCCGCATCCCTTCTTTCAACGTCCCGCTATCCCGTTCATCCTCGTCGTCCTTGACGACGTATCCCATCCGACATCTCCATCTAAGTAGCCTTTGTTCCTCATGTTTGAGGAGATATGCCTCACATGCGGGCGACTGCTCCCCGACGACAGGTAGCGTTCCTTTCAAAATGTATTGTTCATCCCTAATGTGCCCAAAAGTCGTGCATACTGCAGTGATGACTGCGAGACCCAGGACGTTCACAACTCCCCTTCTATCTCCTCCGCCAGCAGCGCTCTCTCTTCCCCGCACATCGACTATGCTCTTGGCGGCGAAGTACCCGCATTGATGCCTTCCGCTCTCGGCAATGCATTGAGCAACTTCCGGAAGCGCGACAGATATTCCACTTCGTCCTCTTCTACATCCTCTGTCTCTTGGTCCGTCTTCACCGACGCCGACGAGGACGAGCCTGTCGTTGGAATCGATTATGATTCTGCTTACGAAGGCGAGGGTGGCATTGATGCTTCGGTTCGCTCTACGGGTTCCCATCATTCGTCCAAATCATCCAGTTTGATGTACACTCGTCGACCATCCACAACCAACCACCACTCTTTGATCCCCCTCTTGCATTGCCGCACTTCTTCAAGTTCTTCTTTCGTTCATGTTTCCTCACCACCCGAGGACGACGTTGAATTTGCGCAAGACCATTCCCTTCCAAGTCGACATGAGCCGCCCACCTCTGCACGAGAGCGAGAGAAGGACAAGTCCACTGTCACTTCCAAAACCAAAAAGAGTCGCAACCGTGCGAGTCTGCCAGCGTATTTCTCGCTTCTGCAGATGAGCTCTCCCCAGCGATCGGAGGAACTTGCTTCTTCGGGCAACGTCGTTAGCCTTAACTCCTCCAGACCTTCCCCTTCAACCCCAAAATTAGCTTCTTTGCTTACTGCGTCCGGCTTGCGTTCCACGCTAGAGCAATCCACGCCACAGAGTCGACACAGCGAACGACAGACGTCACTAAACTCCGACTCTCGTTCTCACTCACGTTCTCGAACTTGTCAAAGTACCGTGGCGCCCGAGCCCCGTGAGCGTCAAGATAGCCGAGGCAGCGTTGAGCAACTCTTTGATTGGTCCTGTGCTCCGCTGTCGAGGGGTCGGCCTACCGCTCGACGAAACAGCTCTCCGCTTCCTAAGATGATCCACTCGATGCAGGAGTTTGAGGACCCAGCGCTGATTGCTGGTGTTGCTGCCCAAAATGACAGGCGTGGCCGTTACCGCACACACGAACTCGAAGGATCGTCGCGCGATGCGCCTGGTTACGGAAGCGGGCGCAGCGGCCTGAAGGAGCGGGGGCGTGCTGCAGGGCGTTGGTAGCCTTGCACGGTCATGTGCCGGGGTGTTCTCATCTTCCTGACGATACTCCCAAGATCCCATTCTTCGCCGGGCCCGAGGACACGAACTGCAGGCTGTGCCTACGACCATCATTTAACTCAACTCCACCCCTCCAGCATCCCAAAATCACTTAGCATTACCCCCACTCGTCTGCTTTTTCATTTCTAGGTACTATATCTATATATCAAGAACACCAGGTCATCGACTCAGAAAACTTACGGAACTCATACCATCATTGGCAACTTTGCCCGATACATGACGCATTTGTTATATCGCTCTTGCACACGAAACCTACAATACTCTCGCATATCATCTTCATGCCGCATACTTTGTTTTTACGGAGTTTCATCAAATTCGCACTCGCAGTATAGTACTTTCATTACAATCACGATGTGTTACTACACCGGAATTTTTCAAGTCGAGCTCCGAGATGAGGTGCGTTTACAGTGATTTCTCGAGTGTGTTTGCGCAGCAGGCTGGCCCGCTTTCCAATTCTGGGCGAAGCTGCCGAACCGGCGCTGAGGAACTCCGGATTCAGTGATCGTGCCACGCATTGATACCGCGTGTCAAGTAATAAGTCCGGCGAGATTCAATCACAAAATACAGTAGTTGAGAGTACGTGGAAATGGAGCCATCGGAAAAGATAGACGCAATACAGGCGTTTTCAGACTGGTAACGACAAAATTTTCGGTGGACTCGGCAAAAGGGTAGGTAGACCCCCCTCGTGAAGGGTTGCATTCCTTTATTGGTTGGAGCCATGTCTTCACAGTCGCTTGGAGGAGCGAGACCAAGGCCTCTACACGTTCATTCTCTGCCATTGACCGTCATTGTCTGCCGGGAACATTACGGATTTGCTGTAGCAACGCTGCAGGCGCTACATGTCAGCCCGAACAACGAAACAGCCTACTAGTCACCATTGATCCAATTACTCTCCTGGACATTGCTCAGGACACTAGTCCTACACGCCAAGAGCCTTCTTCAAGGCTGGAATCCACTACAGAGTCGAGCCAAATCACCTCTACGTCCTCTGCACCAAGTCGGTCGATCCTCCAATCACCACCCCCAACTTCTTTGGTCCCTGCTACACGTCTCCGTGCTCGCGTAGAGGACTGCGAGGGTGACGCACCCCCTGCTGCTTCGTCAGGTAAGCTCTCGATCTTGTTCGGTTCTCACCTTTCGTACACCGAGGGTGTCGCTTGATGTTTGGGCTCACATCATTATTGTTAATAGACTCAGTCAGGGCATATAAGAGACAAAGAGTAGATAGTGCAAGCACCGTCGCCTCTGACTCCACCTCCCTCACCGCTATTGACCGCAGTCTTCGTGCGCAAGATTCCTCAACAGATACAATGCATATCCCTCGCTCCGACAAAGCTTCAACTTCATCGCTGTCCATCAATTCTGCCTTGGAGGCTGGCCCGTCCACCAGCACGTTGGATAGAGCCGGTTGCTCTAATGGCCTCACCAACATGAATGGATTCACCACATCCAAGGCTAATGGATCCGTCAACGGATCGCCACCGATGAGCAATGGTGTTTCCAAATCCACCTCTTCTGTATCTCGCGTGTCGCTGCCAGGCACCACGCTATACGATGACCCTTATGTGGACAGAGAAGAATTTGTGAGATTAGTTATACAGAGTCTGCGAGATGTAGGTTATATGTAAGTCAATCTTTGTCTCTGTCCTCTACCCTATTCTGAACTGAACTACTCCAGTGAGTCTGCCGCCACCCTCGAAGCCGAGTCAGGCTACTCCTTGGAGGCACCAGAAGTGACCGAGTTCCGTCAGTATATTCTTAACGCAGAATGGGCAGCTGCAGAATCGCTGCTGTCGCACCTCACTGCAGCAGATGAAGAGGCCCTTTGGGTACGATTGGCACGCCTCTTTATCATACAATTTGACGAGTCTGACATACATCTATTCCCAGGAGGCGCACTTTCTGATTGGGCAACAGAAATATCTGGAGTTATTGGAGGCACGGAAAACTACAGCAGCTTTGCAGGTCCTACGTCACGAGTTGGCCCCTCTAAGCACAGATCCAGAGCAACTGCATGCACTATCCAGGTAGGCCTACAGGCACAGACAGCCGTCTGGCGTACTGATAATCACCCTTGCAGTTTGATAATGTGTTCGGAGCCTGCGGACTTGAGACGACTCGCATCTTGGGACGGTGCGTCTGGGACGTCCCGAAGCACATTGCTATCTGAATTGCAACGTGAGTCATATAGCATTAACCTGTGTTCCACGCTAATGCCGAGAAATACCCTGGCTAGACTTCATACCCTCTACCACCATGATCCCCTCCCGACGGCTGGCCACCCTTCTAACGCAGTCAAGACATTATCAAAGAGACCATTGCTTATATCACAATGCGCCCATGAACGCTGCTTCTTTCTCGCTATTCTCTGATCATCATTGTGACAGAGAGGGTTTCCCTTGCGTAACCACCACTATACTTGATGTACATACTGACGAGGTGTGGAATGTGGCCTGGAGTCATGATGGCCTACGCTTGGCTAGTGCAAGTAAAGACAAGACAACTATCATCTGGCGGGTGGGGGCAAGTATTTCGTCTTATCCTGTGAGATCTAAGCTGACTCTCGACGTCCACAGTCAAATGCTGAACCTTCTTCCCGTGAATGTGTGGTTGAGTTCACTCTCCGGGAACATCCGTTCCCCGTCGGTGCATTGGCATGGTCACTTGACGATTCAATCTTGGCCACCACTGCGGATCACCTAATATTACTTTGGGATACCAAGGTATGTGACGCCTCTTGTTATCGTGCCATCTAGCTTTACCAAGTCCCACCAGACTGGGAAATGTATACACACTCTTGACTCGCATTCAGAAACTGTGTCCTCGCTTGTGTGGTTACCAGATAGCTCGGGATTCATGTCCGCAAGCTTGGATCGCAGAATTTTTTCATGGGTATGTTTAATTCACCAATGCATTCTGAGTGCGTCTTATTTTCCCGAAGGATATGAATGGAAAACTTCGGGATGACTGGGCCGGTGTACCCATGCGCGTCACCGATATGGCCGTCACCCCTGACATGACGAGACTTGTAACAGTTGGCATGGACTACGTTGGATTACCGCCTACAACCTCAGAGGCTACCCGAGGAGTCAGCCGAGAACCGACACCACCTCCGACAAATAATGGGAATGGTGCTACGGCAAATGGGTCTCGGCAATCGGAGAATCGGATGCTCGTATATGACCTGAAGACGAAGATCATTCAGCTGTGAGTTATATCATCTAACATTCCCAGTCGCTCTGATTTATTTATGCAGGTCGCTTCCTACGGAGGGTGAACTCACGAGTGTGAAGATTTCAGATAACTCCCAGTTTGCCCTGATTAACCATGCACCAGATGTGAGAGCCGTTGGCATTATTGTTCCACTTTATGTACTCAAGCGGTTCTATCTAGGAGGTGCACTTATGGGACCTGAATGAGGGTCGGCTTGCGCGCAAATTCACTGGGCAACGCCAAGGCCACCATGTTATACGGAGTTGCTTTGGAGGTATAGACAATAATTTCGTGGTCAGTGGAAGTGAAGGTGAGCGATCAGCTATGTTCGCTCCGACCAATACTCACATCATTGTGTCAGACCGTAATGTTTATGTCTGGCACCGAGATACTGGTGTCCTGCTTGAGGTCCTTCCGGGTCACGGTATGGGCAGCGTGAATTCGGTTGCATGGAATCCTCTGAATGAGCGGATGTTTGCGTCGTGTTCTGACGATTGTACGATCCGGATATGGGAACCATTGCCCAGTCATCCCGCCTCCACGCTGTCGCCTTCGACTGACGTAAGAAGCAAGGGCAAGGGCAAACTATAGGATCGTACGGAGTGGTTGGTTTTGACCATTCTTCATTTGCATGGATAATCAGCATGGGCAACCTTCAATCTGTCTTGCTTTCTCTCTAGTACATATATTGATCGAACATTTCGTTCGTGATCTTTTCTCCAAATCACCCAATGTCATGACATGTTACGTATAGTATAGATTGTTATAGTAGCATTCCAACAAGAGCGTAAGATATTCCAATGAAAGGCATCGTTATAACAATCTCTGCGCGCTCAAGGGAAAATCAACGACACGTGATCCAGACGCGTTTCAAGTTGTTGATCCACGCAAGCCAACAGAAAATGAGGGCTCCGTCAATCTTGGTCCTGTTGGCGTTCTTGCAACAGGTCCTGCCTCGCGAGTCCGCTTGGAATGGCAAAACCCCTCCTGGGACCGACAAACCTCCAGCTTTCTTACCGTTCTACGTCCCGCCAGGCGCGAAAAGTTACGATTCCTCCTCGCCACTGATTCACTATCGGGGTCAATGGACGCAGTCTTTCTCTGGCCTGTACGTCGGAGGAACGTCTCGATGGACCGACCAACCTGGCGCTCGAGTATCTTTTTCTTTCGTAGGAACTGGGATCGAATGGTTTGGATCCCAAGACAGGAATCACGGCATCGCGACAGTTTTTCTTGACGGCCAGCAGGTGGATGACATCGATGCTTGGAGTTTCTTTCCCCGACACCAGCAACGAATCTTCTGGAAGTACGACCTTCCGTACGGGAGACATGTCGTGGAAATAGAACATACCGGAATGGGAGGAGAAAGCGCATCCGGTCCCATCACAGATATCGACGCCATGATCGTAACGAAAGGTCGAGATTACGCGCTTCCGATCGCACCGTCAACGAGCGAAAACGACTATGCGCAGGAGGATGGCTCCCCGGGAAACCAATGGTCTCTGGTACAGCACGGATCCACCGGAGTTGCTGCTATGCAGCTAGCGATCATATCTCCGACTCACGCTCTCGTGGTCGACAAAGTCGAACATAATCCCTTGTCTATCGATGGCCATCCAGCGTGGGGGGCGCTATATAACCTTGATACAGGCGCTGTAATGCCATTGGAGATACAGTCAAACTCTTTTTGTGCGGGCGGAACATTCTTGAGCAACGGCACCCTCATCAACGTCGGAGGAAACCCTGTTATCGATAGTTTCACCTCGCCCGCCGACTTTGGCCATCTGGATGGGCTGCAAGCCGTTCGCCTCTTCCATCCTTGTATTTCCCCGGATGCCTCGCAGTGCCGGATGTACGAAGACCACGCTCGCATTCGCATGGCAAGTCCCAGGTGGTACAATACCGTCCTCAGGCTATCTGATGGCAGTGCAATGATAATCGGAGGGTCCAAGAAAGGTGGCTGGATCAACAATGTGACGGTCAATAACCCTACTTTGGAGTACTGGCCTCCGAAATCCATTCACGGTTCCCAGGGATTGCCCATCCACCTGCCATTCCTCGTCGATACACTCAACGCGAACCTATTCCCGATCGCCTTTTCCCTACCGGATGGTAAAGTATTCGTCGCTGCTAATCAGGATGCCATGATCTACGATTGGGAAGCAAACACGGAGCGGAGGCTTCCTCGAATACCCAACGGAGTTCGTGTCACGTATCCCATGGCAGGCGTCGGACTTCTCCTCCCACTGTCCCCCGACGACTACACGCCTGAGGTCCTGATATGTGGCGGTTCCACCATCGGAGACACAACCCCCGGATATGAAATATCCTCTCAAGATCCCGCGTCCACCCAATGTTCTAGGATCGTGCTTACTGAAGCTGGAATTGCTGTTGGGTGGAAAGTAGAGAGCCTTCCCGAACCCAGGCACATGCCTGACGCGGTCCTGCTCCCGACTGGGCAAGTTTTCATTGTCAACGGCGCTAGGACAGGGATCTCAGGATACGGAAATGTCAAGGGCCAGGTGGGAGATTCGAACGCGGATAAGCCGACGCTTACACCGGTTCTATACACACCCGACGCACCTCCTGGTCAGAGATTCTCGACAGCGGGCATGAAATCAAGCTCAATTCCTCGTGTGTATCACTCAGTAGCGACCTTGACACCCGCTGGCGATATCTTGGTTGCGGGGAGCAATCCCAACCTGGACAGGAGCGAGGTGATGTTTGGGACTGAGTATAGAGTGGAGCGATTCCAGCCGCCTTACATGAAAGCGGAGCGCCCGGTCATGAAGCATCTCCCCGGCAACATCCACTATTCACAGCCGTTTAGAATGGCCATCGAAATACCCCCAGGAGCCCGCACCATAAATCAAACAATTCAAAGTGGGTGTTCACTTGCGTCTACATTCCTGGTGTCTGACTGGTCCATGAAGTTGCATTGATGGATCTGGGTTTTGTTACGCACACGGTACACGCCAACTCTCGACTCGTCTATCTCACAATCTCTTTATTCCACGAGGAGAACATAACAGTCGATGGTCCCCCCAATAGTAATATTTACCCGCCAGGTCCAGGATGGATCTTCCTGGTCGTTAATGGAGTCCCAAGTCGGGGGAGGATGGTGATGATTGGCGATGGTCGAGACCCTCCAGTAGATAACGACGCCTGGGAGAAGTGAGTGCATGTCCGCCGATCGCATAACACAATTAATAGTTTGCGCAGTATGCTCAGGGAGAGTATCGTCGACCAGTATGAAGCATCTAAGAAGAAGGCTCACAAGACGGCCGAGTCCAAGTGATAATTGTACTATCTTGTTGTGTATCCGCTGTTCAGCACTGATCGTAGCGTCGCATGCATTTTGTTGTTTTGTTTCTCTTGGTCACCTCGCCGATAATATATGAATGCGAGTGGGAATACAGCGGCTACATCATAGGGCCCGTTGTTTCATCCGACTGCTAACGGTCCTCAGCCCTGCATAAACCTTTCCTGGTGGTGAACCAAGAATAAGAGAGACGATTGCATCTCGCGCGATTTTGATGTTTTGGAAAGAACCCATGATGTGGATTTTTCTGCCCAAGGGTTAGATCATGCGAGGGGGATATGTTGCGTACGTTACGAACGTGTCAGCCAAAACAATTCGCGTGCGACTGGAATTTTCGATTGTGAATTTTGTTTTCCCATCTTGACCTGCGATCCGACCTGGAGAGGGGGTGAATGAATGTTGACGGCGTGGATAAGTGCTTACCGATAGCGCGGGACAAGTGGTCGCCGTGTAGCGTTTTCACGTCCTTGATCTCAAAAGAGTCGAGATAGAGGTCATCCAGACGAAGAAGCGCAATGGCATCCTTCCATGAATTGAATAGATACTCTTACGGGATCTTCCGCATTGCTCACATTAACATCAAAACCGAGTGCATATGCCTTGACGAAATCCGCTCCTTTCTGAACGGATCCGACGTCCTTTGTGTGTTTTGATGTCTGGGGAAAGGGTCAGGCCCTACGAGCAGACGAACAACCAATGTATGTACCCGAATCTCTACACATCTTCGTTGCACGTTCATTCGAACTTGTAGCCCAAGGATCTCGGTGAGAGGCGAGAATATGTTGATCCAGTCCTTTTTGATCGGTGTCATTCTGTGTGGTGGTATAGGGATACGTCTAGTCTCGGATTTGAGCGTCGATTGTACAGCAGAAGCAGGGAGAGCGGGAAATAATGGTGCTGAGGTTGGTTGTGAGGCAGATCCGGGGTCGATATCAATCATGATCCCATCGTCTTCGTTTGCATCTGTGTTTGATGCTGGGAGTCCGTCTACGATGGGTTCTAGTTCCATATCTTCGTCTTCGTCGACATGGTTTTCTTTTCTTTGCTCAAGTTGTGAGCCAGATTGCTTCTTTCCAAGACTCCTCCGAGTTTTTTTTTGGGTGCTAGACTCAGCAGCAGGGGTGACATGAGTGACGACCATGATGGTGAATGCAAGAGGCGAAGTAGGCTCACGTAATATTCGAGTAGCAGCGCTGGTAGATCTTGCCGGTCATAATCCTGTTCATCAGCTCTTCCAATGGCTCACAACGGAAGCGCCAATAACATCGATTCAAGCCGAACAGAGGGTAACTCTATCAAAAGTGTATTACAACTGACACACTCAGATGAACCTTTCCTTTGGCAGCTTTGCAGGGCTTGCTCGCTTCACTAGGATACGCAACTGGCGATTCATCGTCTCCAGACGCGAGATTATCTCCAGAGCAGCTTCGGAAACTGTCAGAAAAAGTCGATGAGATCTTGGGAAATGGTGGAGATCATGGTGTTGCACAAGTTCCCGAGCCTGGTCAGGTGCCTCAATCCTAGAGCTCTAACTCGTACCCTGGCTGACTCTCAGATACAGCTTCTGAACGAGGAAGGCCTCCAAATCGTGGACATCACAGAACCAGTTTTCCAGGATTCGTACACGGACGCTATTCCCGCTACTGCTTCAGAAGTCGACTCGGTCCCTATGTCCCTTCTACCACCTGATGAAAGGGAGCGACGACGCCGCGAACGTGACCGTATTCTTGACCTGCTGGAGGATGAAGAACGCTTGCAACAGCTACAAGAAGAACGGGACAGGGTGGAAGAGAGGAAAGAAGCGATTAGAAAACGCAAGGAGTCTGCGAAGTCTGAGCTTCAACAGCTCAAAGCAGTTAAAGAAATGCACAAGAAGATGGGGAAGGCGCTCGTTCTGGATAGTCGTGGAGGGGCGGAGGCGAATATCCCAAATGAAAATTCCCCTCCAAATTCTCAGCCCTCATCCCGGACAACGCGGAAAATGGTATCTTTTGCAGACGCCCCAGAAGTCGAGGAGAAGGAAAAGCAGACCTCAAAGCGTCAGATGGACTGGGGTGACGTTGCTGCTGGTAGACTACGCGCTTCGAGCCGTGTACCTCTGGTGAGTACGGCCGAGGCAGAGCAATATCCCATGAAGATGCATGTAGTGGAGCGCTTTCCTTTTGCGACTCCTACTCCCATCTCTCTCAGTGGTACAGACTCTGACGACGAGTCCGCCTCTTCATCCGGACGTCCTCCCCCGCAAATAGCAAATTATACTTCAGACGAGGACAACAGGTCCTCGTCAAGTGATGCTGATTCATCAGATCAGGAGCCAATGGAAGAGGAATTTGACTACGAGTCGGCACAACATCAGCGAGAAGTCGCTTTGGAATACTACAAGAGGAGACACGCAATTGGTGCTGAGACGGCGAAAGCGATGGCTACTCATGCGCTTGATGATTATGAACCTGACGAGAACGTGGGTTGCTCAACCTTCCTCGGCCACTTGCTCTAACCAGGCTTATAGGTCCAATCTGATGGACAGTTGCCGTTGTCGCGTTTCCGAGCTACTCGCATGGCAGCAACCTATGACACGTCTCACAGCCCCGCTTCTACATCAATAGGTCCATCCGTCGTCCCAGCTTCCCGTCAAAAATCTCTTCGAAACTCCGTAAGGCTAGGCAAGCTGGAAAGTGGTCAACTTGTCGGAGGAGAATCCGGAGAAAGCGGGAGTGAGGACGAGACTGTTAGAGAAGTACTTCAAATGTTGAAAACGGGGGGCATTCAGAACGCCGGTCCTGATTTCGATCCATCCTCGCTTGCCAGTGCTCCTCCCCCGAGCACGGTTGTAGTAGAATCACCACTGGTCGGGCCGTCCACTCCCGCCCCAAATCCGAAGCCATCGACATTCAAATTGTCGCAGGGAGGAGGGTCAGCAAGGACTAACAGTGTCCAGAATCACCAGAATGTGGACGATGTGGATAAGACACAGTGGAAGCCAGCTGTGTCGGGCGTCATCGAGAGGAAAGCCCCAAGATCACAACCCAGCCAACATTTTCCTCTGAACCCCTCTGTGCGGCGACCGCCAGCGAAAGCACATGAGCCAGCATTTTCCATGGTTGTAGACTCGCCTTCATTTCCTATGCCAACTGGTGCGCCCCCTGCATCAAATGTGGTTGTTTCCTCATCATCGTTTCCCGCTCTCTCCGACATCGTCGAGTCACCATCATTCCCTCAGAAGCAGTCTGACTTAGTAGGATTGGAAGGTCGGCCGCAAAGACCTCCATCGGTTATGGCATCGTCGACGAATGACGGGCCTCAAGCGTCGTCGCAAGGAGCACCGTCTGTTGCAAAGCCCGGAAGACCCGTGTCAAAATTCATGAAGGAAAGACGATGAGGATATATTGTTGAGACGTAGCTAAGGATGGTGTACTACATACCTAGTGTTAGCATCAGAAAAAAGTGGACAAATCCGGACTCGAACCGGAGACCCCCCGCAAGCTAGCATCAGTGCTAAGCGGATGTGATAACCAGCTACACCATATGCCCTACGGATGATCGATCGCATTTAGTAATCAACTCACACACTCTCCCGGAATGTCCATCCAAAGTGTCTAAACCCTCCATGCGTCGATGATCCTCTTCAGTATCCTCTTCCGCGTTCTCGTCGCCATATTCACCCAGAGCTACTTCCAACCTGACGAATATTATCAAGCTTTAGAACCTGCCCACAAATTCGTCTTTGGCTATGGTCATCTTACCTGGGAATGGCTCAGCCCTGAGCCGTTGCGGAGCATGCTATACCCCGCAATCAATATTCCCGTGTATTGGCTCATGAAAGTATCCAGTTTGGACCGATACCCTTCGTTGGTGGTGAGTTTTGTTCCCGCTTCCTGATTGACGCGTCTGATGTTGATAGGTCGTTGCACCGAGAGTGGTTCACGGTTTGATCGCTGCTTTGACTGATATCTGGGTGTGGAAGCTCGCAGGCGTCGTCCTTGAGGGTGCGAATAGCAAGGGAGACACAGAACGAGCATTCTTATCTGTAAGCCCTACACCTTCCGTCACGGAATAATGTCCAATGTGACTGTTTGCAGTATCTTCTCTCCATAACCTCATTTTTCCACTCGTTATCCTTGTCAAGATCATTGTCCAATTCCCTGGAAGTGTCCCTGACAACCATAGCTCTCGCTTACTTTCCGTGGGACATCATAGATGCATCTTCATCCTTGATTGACTTGTGCGTTCTACATCAACTGTATTTTTGGTATACGATCTTACACCCTTCAAGGCAAAAGCTCAGACGAAGTATCGTCTTTGCAGGGATGGCGTGTGCCATCCGACCAACCAACGCTATAATTTGGATATACATGTTCGCCCTTTTGTTAGGACGTGTTAAGGAAAATGCAAAGCTCCTACTGTCAATCCTGCGCGAGTGCGTCTATATCGGGTTCGTTCATGCATTCGTCAATGCAAGGCATGTTCTGATACATTTTTCAGCTTGTCAGTTGTCCTAGCGCTGTTTGCACTGGACACGTTATTTTATGGCCGACCAACTCTGACGTTGTTGAATTTCCTCCTGGTAAACGCGTCGCCGATCTCCTCGTTCTACGGATCCAGTCCCTGGCACTATTATATCTCGCAGGGTCTTCCCGTCCTGTGTGCAACAGCGCTTCCATTTGTTCTCCATGGGCTTTGGCTAGCATTCTTGCGACCTGCATCCAAGTTGCGTATTATGGCGGGGTGCATCGGCTGGACATTGTTTGTCTATTCGTTCGTTGGGCACAAGGAGTGGCGGTTTTTACACCCGCTGCTTCCCATGATGCATATATTAGCCGCGGAATCCATAGTTCACTTGATCCCTCAAGACTTCAACGGCAGACGGTCAGGACCTCCATCTCGAACCCCACTTACTCTGGCCAAGTCGTGCTGGTCGTTGCTTCGAAGCAGAACCATTATCCCGCTCGTTTTGTTTCTATCAATCCCGCCTTCTGTCTATGTCGTGCTCTTCCATTGTATAGGTCAGATAAACGTTATGTCGTTCTTGAGCGACCTTCCCATTGAAAACTCGACGACAATTGGATTTCTGATGCCCTGCCACTCTACACCTTGGCAAGCGTATCTGCATCGCCCTGACCTGGCTCATCCTGGAAGAATGTGGGCTTTGGGATGTGAGCCACCGCTGGGGTAAGTAAAACACCGTGCTGTGTCAAAGGTGATCTTGATGTTATTGTCTAGCCTCAAAAATCATGCGAAATACAGAGATCAGACCGACGTTTTTTTCGAGTCACCGATCTCGTATATGCAGACGCACTTTCCTCCCCATGTCAACCTGACGTTCCCTCCGTCCCCATTTCCCATTTCCACGCCAAACGCCGCCTTCATAGAGACGCTGAAAACAGTGGAACTACACTCAGGTTCATGGGACCTCGGCTGGCGCCACGAGTGGCCAAGGTACATTGTGTGCTTCGGCGCACTCCTAAAGGATCCCGCAATGCGGCATTTGTTTGAACGCAACGGGTATATGGAGGTATGGAGAGGTGGATGGGAATGGGAAGGAGAGGGAAAGAGAAAGGGCGCGGTGAGGGTATGGGAACATAGAGAGTATGAATAACATCGTGAATATTACTATTAACGTTAAGCAGCAATTGTGTAGCAAGATCGAACATTGCGTTCGTTGCACGCCAGATGAGATGAGGGCATAGGATTGGTAGCTCAATGGCTCATGCCAAGCTTCAAGCTTCAAGTACGATGCACGTGCTATCTACTGGGGGTCTGCTATCAAACCTGACGACACCTTCCTGGTCCTTACTTGTTCTGACGTCGAGTGAGCTAGATCCTCGCATAAGTATTTTCCAAGGGTACGGAATTAAGCCAATAACTTACTCTGCGACGCTTCTTCAGCCTGGAAATCAAGTTAGAAATGAAGGTCAGTCGAGAGGAAAGGAACATACTTGTGCTTCTTCATCTTCTTGCGCTTCTTTCGTCGCGTACTATCAGCATGGATATTAACCCACTCCTGGGCAGTCTCTTTGGCCAAAGTGATATCTTGTGTTGAGCTTTGATCACTGAGACCAAGGCGAGACAAGCTTTGCTGCCACGTAATCGTAGCTCCCACGCGATTCATAACCAATGTGTAGGCCAGCTGACGGGCGGCATCCGCATCAGCTTCCGGGGAAGTCTCCGGAGGGTCATCCATGGTTGCTAATGATGACTGTACTTCTTTACTGAGTTGATCTCCAGAATGAGAGAACAAGGGGGTGGAAGGATCAGCGGATTCGAATATGGCGGATGTTGGCTGGTCAAGGAGAAGCAACGGGCGGTGGAGAGAGAAGAAATGATGAAGCTTGTACTCCTTTGAAGAAATAGATGGATGGGTTGGGACGTATGCACGGTCGCTGAGTGACAAAGACGACAGGAATGGCAAAGAGGTGCTTGCTGAGAGAGCTGGAGTTGACTGTGGATGTGGATGGGGCTCGGCTGGCTTGCTGGGGGCGGACGAGTTTTCGTCGGTGCCCCCAGTTTTCACCTTGCCGTTAGGTGGGGTTGTGGCATTAGATTCCACGGTGGAGGTGGTATTGTCTACTGGTTTGCCTTGGCTTGGTTGTATCACTGGTTTAGGTGGTTTGGCAGAGACTAAATACCTTCCGCCTCCAGATTTGGAAGAGAAAAAGGAGGAATAAGCTCTCCCTACTGTGTGAGTAGGACGAGCCAGTCGGGAGAACAAAGACATCCAGCGAAATGCTGCAATTGAACTGTTGTTCTGTCCACAACCCGTCGCCGTCGAGCAAAGAAAAGACTTGCAGGTGACCACTATTAGTACATTACATAAACACCCATCAGCAATTTAGCCACTTGGCTTGCTCGGTGGCAGCCGTCCACCACTGCGACAATGTCACTGGCTGGCCATACAGCAATCTCCTGTGTTTCAATTGAACCGTATCACCGCGCGTAATGTGTACCGATTTCTAATGGTTTCTAGCCTTTGTTCTCCGTTCTCTCACCCCTTGATCTAGTGGTGGCCAACTCGTACACGGCATATCGATGGCTCCACGCGTGGTCACCCCCGCCACACTGTGTCAGGGAGGATCGATATAAACCCCCAGCCGCATGTCTTTCTTCAGCCCATTATTCTGATTCGCATGTCTCTTTCCACGGTGGCACGTAGGAAGTGCGACCCAGTTGGCGAAACAGCGATGTTCGCGCTGCCAAATGGTCGAGCGATCCGTGGCGCGCTCAGAATGCTTCCTTCCCTCCCCCTCGATATCATATACGAGGCATGTCACCGTTCCACTCACCTGTGGCTATTAATCACCGTATTACACCACCAGATATTTTGCTTCTTGCTCCCACCTGATCTCCTTGCCCTTGCGCGAACGTCCAAGGCGTTCAGGCGTCTTCTTTTGACTGGGACATCCTCTGTCATTTGGAGGACCGCCCGTCAAAACGTGGATGGGCTCCCTGGGCTCCCCTCATACATGAGTGAAGTTCAGTACGCTGCTCTCGTGTACGGACTCGGGTGTTATTATGGTGTATGTCAACGTTCATATGTATATCGTTTCCCTGTTCGCTAAGTTGAATCAAATCAGGGCTGTAATAAGAAGGCGAGGGATACACTGTGGCACCTTCGCATTCGTTCGTGCGCCAGCTGCCGCCCCAAACATCAGTGAGCATTGACCGAGAGACTCCACCCACACGCAAGTTGATGATGTCTCAGACCCATTAAAGCACACGAGAACTCTGATTGTCAAGCTGTTCGTGCAATGTTGAATTGCTGCTTCGTCTCACTCGAGCAGTATATTCCCTGTGGTCCGTTTTTCAGTCCCAAAGGTAGGTTTCCCCATCTCATCCATTTTGAAAGTCAACTCATTTCTTTTTACTAAGGGAGCCCCATCAAGGGCTTCCACGGCCCCCTCGTGAAGGCGTTCAGGGATGAACTCACAATAATGTCATCTCAAGAGCGTGAGGCTTACCTTGCCAGACGGAGGCAAGAAACCGAAACGATCAATCAAGTAGGTTTACGCATCATATGTATCGAGCATTGCCCTTATTAGCGCATAGTTTGCCATTGCAGGTGTGGGGTGGCAAAACAGAGTGAAACAGGTGCGCATCATGGAAGTTCGTGGCAAACGAGCTGTACGAGCAGAAATGTGTGTTTTTCCTATCTCTCAATTGGCGAATATCCACTGACTGAGTCTTCAGAATACGCGATATGCTTCTTGCAGCTGGTTTCCGAGAAGAAATTAATTATTTTGGGTGGGACCGTATTTCTCGACACCCTCTCATCAGTAACACTCAGCCACTGACAGAAAAAGGTGTGCGTCCTGTTTCTACTTTATACACCATACCAAATCCCCCCCCAGTACGTCTCTGCATTCTGCAACAACTTGCGGATTACATGTCAGGTTGGCAAGAGCTTCGGATGGAGGAGCAAGTTTACGTTTTCCGACGTCAGCTTTTTCTCGATGCTTGGCACGAATTCGGCACAACTGCCTTTTTCAACTCCCCACCCGATTGTCCCTACCTCCCGCTACCCCCGAATGCTACTATTGGTCTTTCAGAGAATATCAATGCTATCATCAGGCAATCCGGCCAAGTTTCAAATGAGTCTCTTCTTGAGCAATTCTACTCTGCCTTCTTACCAACCTGCGATTATATCCTTGAGTGGCACAGGACAGTACGCCGTGAGCTTGCTGCTTTGCTTCCGGATTACAATCCTGGGGACGATGATGAAGCTATTCATGCCCGGCTCAAGCTCGTAACATCTGTGTTCCGCTGCACCACTGGCCATAGTTGTCAAATTGAAGATCGCCCCCTCGCATACCCTGAAATTTTATTTCATCCATGTTTCACGCTCCTACCATCTGAGAAAGCGGTTCCCAAAGATCCGCGGGGTGTTGCTCGTCAGAAGGCGCGGATGGCGATGGGTGGTAACCCCTGGGATTGTAGTGAACGTGTCCAAGCGCACCACAAACAACACGCAGTGATCAAGGTTTTGTCGTGCTGTGGTAAAGACCCTCAATGCACCACTGTCGCAGAAATGGACAGGGAGGATCCCAGATTGGCATGTCTGGAATGTCCTGGTGATAGCAAGGTTTTTGCCTTCATGTCCTGGCGTCGCGCTGTAAGTTCTCTCCTTTCGAATGGGTCAACTATCGCTGACAGGCTGTCTAGGTTCAACACACCATCACCTGTCATCCAAATTCCTCCGTCTATCGACCATGGTTCTTGGCGGGCAGCCAGTTACGTTTGCGAATCAGTGCACTAAATTCGTCGCTCCTGCCGCCTCTGCCCGACATATCAGCTAAGGCTGTGAGCAGCTACTCGGTATGTCTGCATTGTCCCCCTCGCGTTCCTTCGTGGTATACACGTTTTGGATTTGGGAATTTGATGGGCCACCTCAAGGATAGGTACGCACATCTATTTTTCATTGCGATGCCCCGAGAGCTCACCCTCCGTCTACCCAGGCATAGCGTCGTTGACCCGATGTTTGGCAGCGACTATAAATTTGACACAAACATCACCCCAGTTTATCCGCATCCAGTGTTAATGAGACCAAGGCTTCATAACTAGTTGTCTTTTATCATCCAATTTTTTTTTGCATTCACCCGATGGTATTTCTCGATGTATACGGGCAGTTGGAATCAAATCATGTACCCCTCGTTTTGATAATTTTCCTTGGAAATGAACGTGAACTTTACATTAAGCCCAAGCCACTCTTTCGCTGACTAAGCATACGGGGTTGTACAAGGAGCCCTCCTTACTCAGAGTCAACCGGAGT
The DNA here is from genome assembly GCA_038089555.1 of Chalciporus chontae. Taxonomy (NCBI): domain Eukaryota; kingdom Fungi; phylum Basidiomycota; class Agaricomycetes; order Boletales; family Boletaceae; genus Chalciporus; species Chalciporus chontae. The sequence continues at coordinate 336,452 of JBBPLD010000003.1, forward strand.
CTTGAGACCCAGTCTGTTCTACTTTAACCCACTTCATCTTGACTGAATATGTCCGGTATCTGCAGACCACGCTTAACCGAAGAACGCAAGCAGTGGAGAAAGGACCATCCCTTTGTAAGTCGTGTTCCCCGTTTCTGCTCACGCGTAAATCGCTTGTCTCGGCTTGGTTTCAATGCGGCAATGCTGCTTTGCGCCAATGGTAACAACTTTTCAGTCTGTTGACTCCTCATGGTTTGCTGAGTAGGGGTTTTATGCGAGACCGGTCAAGGCCGCTGATGGGTCCTTGAACCTCTTGGAGTGGGAAGTTGGTATTCCAGGGAAAGCAGGGGTACGTGATCAGCTGTTATTCCACTTTCCGACGTGTCGTAGGCTGACTTTATGTTTTGAAGACTCCATGGGAGGGTGGACTGTACAAGCTCACGATGAACTTCCCGGAAGGTGAGGCGTTCTTCACGCAAGGATAAACGTTTACACTTATGTATTTGGGCAAGATTACCCTTCCAAACCACCAAAATGTAGGTCTTGCAGGGCGTAAGATATTATGCCACTCACACGAAGGTGCAGGTAAATTCACACCACCACTGTTCCACCCTAATGTGTACCCGTCTGGAACTGTATGTCTGTCCATCTTGGACGAGGAGAAATCATGGAAGCCTGCCATCACAATCAAGCAGGTACGTTCCCCGAAATACGGAATCAAAGGAAGGTCCAATCACTCCATCGTTAGATCCTGCTAGGTATTCAAGACTTGCTTGACGATCCGAACGTGAATGATCCCGCTCAGAGTGATGCATATACCATGTTCAAGTGAGGTTCCCTTGAATGTCCTATTGGCGGGTCACTAATAATTCTGCAGGAATGACAAGGTTGCCTACGAGTGAGCATTTGACAAGTCGGTTCGTGAGATGTATGACTGACAGATCACAGGAGGAGAATTCGAGCACAAGCCCGAGAGAACATACCAAAGTAGGCTTAACAAGAGCGACATCTGGTTACATATGCACTGTCACTACCCCCCTGTATCAATTGCCTGAATTTACACCTCTACCTAGTAGTTTCATAATCCCTGTTCAAGTACATCCAGAAATAGTGACGCCCTGAAGCGAGTATGCAAAGACTTGTGCACTCAGTACATCAGCTTTTCGATGGCTAGCTTAATGTTGCGAATTTGACTTTGGAGTTCACGGGCTTCACTCGTCGTGACACTCGCAGCAATGACAGGTCGAGAAACATTGCAGGCGCGGCCCAAAGCAGCCTTTGACGGAATGAAGACGTACGGGACGTTCTACGGGATAGTTGCAAGGTCAGCCTGGGCTAGGTGAACTATGTTATGGCACACGCCACCTTTTCTTCACAAAGAAGGGGAAGATGCAACAAAATCTCCAAAGGTTCCGTGTCTGCGGTCAAGACGACGAATTCCGCAACACCGCGGTTCAAGGTTTTGGTGGCTATGGTATGTAACATCAGCATCCCACATGATTCGGAAGATTGTGAAGGAATAAACCACATACCTTCATTTGCACCTTTTTTTAGTTGCTTGTACTGACCGGCCTGCTGGACCAGATCAAGGATCTTTGTAAGAGAGAGGTAACAGTGCGGCGTACGCAGAGATCAGATGGGCACGCACGCTTCCCGAAGAATGGAAAAACTCACCGAGTTTGTCAATGGCTCATCTGCGAGGGGCCATGCTTTGCCTCGAGTTTCCGCCATTCGTTAAGATTGGAAGGGTCACCGAATTGTTTGAAGGATTGCGTTGACCTCACGTCGAGTTGATCCTTGGTCAAAGAGCAAATAGTGTCTCAGCAAAAAGTTGGTGCGTAGATAATGTGCTGATGTAAGCCCCTTGAATCAGGGTTATTCAGACGAAACTAGGAGAAAGACAACGCGATACTCCCAAGGCCTCCCAAGCCAAGTATGAACCGCGTCAGTGACAAGTGATTGCTCAGAGTTTTTCCTGGTGACCCGACGCGTTTTGGCAGTGGCTACGTGCAACCCCTCGCTTATTATATGAGGGTTCTATCACCACCATGCTCCCTGATACTGAGGTGAATAGCACCTGCATCAAGGCCTCGTTCCAATGCCAGGGTGTAATACTACGAGTGTGCTGAGCTTCAGCTGCGTTAGAACTGCTTCCTGGAACGGCGGATCCCTTGGAAGTATCGATGCTTTTATTATCTCCGAGCCTATCCAATCATGCTTACTCGGAAGCTGCTCGGATTAACAATCAACTTGAATTGCTTCATACTGCGCTCTGAGCTCCCTCAGACTCACCCTGTTTCCGACCTTACACACCTACAAGATGTTGAGCACGGGCCTAGCAAGTGTTATATAATTCGTCACGATTGTGAAAGGCAAACTGACATGTCCATAAAGTTTCTCCCGAACGGGACTCGTTCCGACTCGTTCCCAAAGGATGAGGGTCATGCACCTTTCAAACGTATATGTGTGATCGGCGCAGGTCCAGCTGGATTGGTAGTGCTCAAGGCCCTATCCCAAACGTCATACTTCAAGACCGGCTCATGGGAGGTCATTGTTTATGAATCCCGCTCGAATGTTGGGGGGGTCTGGTACTTACACTTTCGTCGTGTTGGTTAGTTGGCAGAGGGCTAATAAGCAACTCGAATGGGTTTACCTAGGTCACCTGCTCACCCGATCGACGATCCACCTCGTACACCCTTGTACGATTCCCTCTCGACAAACCTTCCCCACCCAGTCATGGGTTACACGGAATATCTATTTCCACCATCCACTCCCCTGTTTCCCGAGGCTGCCACTGTTCAAACGTATCTGGAATCCTACGCATCTCATTTCAATCTCCTTCCTCTCATTCGATTCAATACCTCCGTTATTCATGCAAAATGGGAACACTCTCGCTGGAATGTAAAGACATCTGCTGGGGAAACGTTGGATTTTGACAACCTAGTTGTTGCGAACGGGCACTACCGGAAGCCTAACGTCCCGGATACACCTGGACTCGATCACTGGCTAAAGACTCGCAAGGCATTCCACTCAGCCTGGTATAGAAATCCGCAGGGATGTGGTCGCAAGCTGCTCGTTGTAGGCGCTGGGCCCAGCGGCAGAGACATCGCTGCTGAATTGCACACTCATGGCAGAACCATCATTCATTCCATCAGGGGTTCAGTTGCCCGAGACGATCAACCCATCAAAGTCAGAGGAAAGCCACTCCATTTCTACGATGATGGCCGAGTTCTGTTCGAGGGGGACATCATCGAGGAAAACATCGACCACTGTATCTTGGCCACCGGCTTTCACTTCGACTACCCATTTTTCAATGACACTACAATTAAAATCGCAGAGGTTCCTTCAAATCCATCACCACTTTGTGATCTCTACAATTCACGATACCACGTATTTCCCCTGGCTAAATTTTTGTTCCCATTGCAATCTCATTATCCGGTATCCTCAGTGGCATTTATGACACTCCTCTTTCAAGTTGCACCTCTACCTGTCGCGGAGGCGCAAGCACAAGCGATCATCCGCGCCTTTGCCGATCCTGCATCCCTCGATGTGAAGAAGGAAGTGGAACATGCGCTTTTCAGATCGCGTGCGCTCGCAGAGGCGGGAGCTTCTTCACCTATCCAGCTTGGAAAGAACTGGTTTCGCCTCACCGAAGCGGAGCAATGGGCGTATCGCGACGAGCTTTTCGCCTACGCTGCGGAATCTGGCCAATGCCCGGCCACCAAAGTTACCAGTTGGGAGAAGGAAATGTATAAGAATAAGGTCCTTTTACGAAATGCATGGGTGGAGTTGGAAAGGAAGGGAGAGTCACAGAGGTGGGTGCAGGGAGTTGGGGAGAATGGAGTGCAGGAGTGGGTAGAGATGATGTACAAATTCTTGGAAGAGGCTCATCGGAGATCGCAGTCGTCCCCATGACATAGAACAACAGCATCACTAGATTGAATCAAGCTACCGTGGCCAAATAGATTTGAATATAGATTGTCTCCTCACACGCTGCCCGAGTGCTGCCCGCTAGTCTGGTCACCAGACCATGGCTGAGGCAAGCCCGGGTCGATCAGACGCTCTGGTGAAATCCGTGCAAATCTTGGAGGCAGCGCGGATTCCCAGAGTCACGTGAGCTGGAGTCAATGAAAAAACGCTAATTTCGGGTCTGTAAATTATTTGAAAATAAAGTATTCATTTTGAACTCAACTTGAAGGACACCGTCTTGAGTGCTCCGTCTGTCGTTCCTTATCAACTTGTTCCTTAATTTATCGCTGGACGCTCTAGAAGGCGTCGATAGTCAGAGAATACATCTCGAAGATAGATGTGTGCCTGTTTAATCATATATGTCCTCACCTCGACGAATATCGTTCCGAGAGGTTTTCAGCTTTAAGCTTCGATTGCCAGCCTCAACGGACACGATATCATCATTGGACAGGCTGCGAAAAGACACTGTCTCTTAATTCCTCTGCTGCTCCGTCCAAACATGATCTCCGTGACGATCTCTCCGCTTAAACGACTTCAAACGACGCAGGCGAATAGCTCGTTCGATATCTTGTGCATCCGCAGCTTAATGAACCAGATCTAACAACTGCATGTGGTGGGGATTCGGGTTCGGGATCTCGTAGAGGATCGTGAATGTTCCTGACTGAACTTTCGCTGGGGCAGATAATCGTTGTTCAACGTGGATAGGAGGTGGTGATATTGATATTATCGTAAAAGATATGGGGGTAGAAAGTGGCACGAATCGTGTTCTCCACACAGCATGTTGCAAGACCGTTGAGTGGCTTGGTGAGTGGCATAGTCCACACTGATACAACGCTTCGATCGTCTGATGTGAAGCGCCGTTCGTCCACACGAAGAGGGTGAATGGGATGGCGAACAACGAGTACTGTTGCGAATGTTGTAGATAAGATCTAGAAGCTTCATAAATTTTACTGTCATTTGGTCTTTTGGAAGGGTACACAAGCGGTCGCGATGTGCTGCATACGCGGGTTGATCATGAAGTCGAGAACAGATATTCGACCACCGCGAAGAACCTCTAACGCCCGTTGAATGCGTTCGTCTGGTGATAGACGTTGTGATGTACCATCCACGGTGATTACGTCGAGAGATAGAGACAAGTACTTATCCGTGCACGTGGTCACAGACAAGTCCAAAAAAGGCTTGTCTACTCATATGATCCGCGCTGCCTCCAAGATTTGCACGGATTTTACGAGAGCGTCCTATCGACGGTCTCAGAGATGGTCTGGTCACCAGACTAGCTGCCCGCCGGAGGACCGCGATGACTCAGCTCTCCTGTCAGTGATTTAAGTCCGATGTCAGTCCCATACCCTTAGTTTCTATCCCATCCAACTTGAAGATACAACAGATCCATCTCATGGCTCCCCGCGACGCTACGCCAGGTCAACTTAGTGGTACTGTCCTCGTCCATGGAGATCACGCGATAGGCGCAGAGGTTGCCCCATCGATATCAGTCACCACTAGTATGCGTCTTTCTCACCAAATCGGGCGACGATCGACGGTGACTCACCCACAACTTGATTTCCGATAGCTTTTAGGGCTGTTCCCGATGGTGATCCGGATGGCCTCGGGTTGATGGACCCAAATAGAAATGTATACTCTAGGTACTCGCAGAGTGTTACCTCGCGGGTGGAAGAAGTTTTAAGGAAAATAACTGTGCGCATCTGTTCAAGGATCGCATTGCTGTTATAAACCCGATCGTCGATTTTCAGGACGGTCATGCGATCACATATGCATCTGGTCTGGCAGCGGCTTTCTCAGTGAGCACCAGCAGTGTGATCATTGATGATCAGCGGAGTCTCTGATCATTTCCATCCAAAGGCTCTGACCTATTACAAGCCAAAGCGCATCGCCATAACCAGAGGATACATGGGGTGTTACGGTGCCATTGACATCTACTTTAGAGGAAGGGGCGAGCAGGATCAGCAAACATTGCTTATCGACCTCGATGATGAGTATCAGGAAGGTGATCTGTGCTGGCTTGAAAGCCCATTAAACCCCACTGGCGAGTCACGGTAAGTCTGTAACTGAGTCACGCGGGTTCCTCTGACGACAGAAACAGTGATATCCAATATTATGCGGACAAGGTATGTAATGGCACGGTTTGTATGGATGTTACTCACCTGCGTGTGCTGTCAGATACACGCGGTCGGAGGGAAGCTGTTGATCGACTCGACCTTTGGCCCTCCCCCACTTCAATACCCTTTCAAGTTCGGTGCTGACTGTGTGTTCCATAGCGGTACGTCTTCTGTCATAGCCATATATTTGTTGTGTCGCTACAGCATAATGTCCAGGGACGAAATACTTTGGAGGACACTCTGATCTTCTGTGTGGTATTCTGGTCGTCAAGACAGCTGAAGAAAGGGAGAAAGTAAGTTGTCCGTTGAATATCTAGGACTCTTGTGTGACCATCGGTTTTCGTACAGCTTTGGCATGACCGTGTTTACATGGGCAACATGATGGGTTCGTTGGAGTCGTGGCTTCTTCTGCGATCCCTTCGTACGATGCACCTCCGCGTTCCAAGGCAGTCAGCAAGTGGGACGGAAATTGTACAGTGGTTGAACAAAGCCGTTTCCGTACCTGAGGGCCAAGAATTCGATGGCATTCCCGGGGGCGTCATCACGAAAGTGTGGCACTCCAGCTTACAGGGTACGGATGTGCGAGGCTTCAATCCTGCAACGCAAATGGAGGGCGGCTTCAACGCTACTTTCTCTATACAGGTATGTCAAACCGGGGTTAAACTCTTTGGCTGCACGTTCTTGACCGACAATGATTAGCTTGGGAAACGCTCACAGGCGACGGCCTTCCCGTACAAGCTCGAGTATTTTGTGGTACGTAAATATCCGTAGACAAGTGGGGACTAGGCTGAACTGCTCGAAGCCCGCGGCGAGCCTGGGTGGTGTCGAGTCCCTGGTCGAACAGCGTGTTGTGGCTGATCCAAATCAGGACCCTCGACTCGTCCGCCTCAGCATTGGGGTTGAGGAGGTTGAGGCAAGTTGGCAGTTGTGTCACGCCGAAACAAGATGCTGACCAGTGTACAGGATCTCAAGGATGACATCCGCAAAGCGCTGCAAACTGTAGCGAATCTGTGACTCTAAAGCTGGGATTTGTCGAGTGTACATAATACATTGATGTAACATGAAGGGGTAAACACAAGTAAATAAATACGCGTCGCTGCGACTACGACTCGACCTGATCACTTCGCGACCATGAACAGTCTCATTCAGCGCTTTGCAGCATCGAGCGCTGCATCACAGCTCCAAAAACAAAATGCGTCTGTCGTGGACGACGACGACGATTTCTCAGATGCCATGTGGGGATCCGAGGCGGGCTATGGCAGGCTCGCCAAGGGTGTACCAAGCTTTCTCGTCCCCTCCGTTCCAGACGTAAGAGAGCTTATCACAACCGATCAACTTTGTCTCACTCTATGAAAGCCAGCTGCGTTCCTAAGACTCCACACAGACGATCACGCAGACCCAACCTGCAGGATTAAGATCCAGCATGGAACTACCACTCTAGCCTTCAGATTTAGAGGTGGTGTCATTGTCGCCGTCGATTCACGCGCGACTGCTGGAAGTTATATAGGTGAGATCTTTCAAGCTACTACATTACCAGTGCTCAGATGAAATTTCGACTCTCAGCTTCAGGAACTGTCAAGAAAGTCATTGAAATCAATCCCTATTTGCTTGGAACGATGGCCGGTGGTGCAGGTACTTATCCATGACGATAGTTATCAACTGTCTATTCATCTCTTGTTCAGCCGACTGCCAATACTGGGAAACATACTTGGGTGTGCATTGTCGCCTCCACGAACTCAGAAACCGCGAGCGGATTTCGGTTTCCGCCGCCAGCAAATACCTCAGCAATCTTGTATATAGTTACAAGGGTATGGGCCTGAGCATGGTGGGTTCTTCGTCTATCCCGCGAATGACTATTCACGTCGGATCTAGGGTACAATGATTTGTGGCTGGGACAAGACTGTGAGCTTTCATGTTGACCTTTTCTCTAATTATGACCCATCTCTTCAAGGGTCCTGCACTGTTCTATGTCGACTCTGACGGTACACGCATGAAAGGAGATCTTTTTTCCGTTGGATCAGGAAGCACGTTTGCCTATGGTGTATTAGATCAAGGGTACCGGTGGGACCTGACAGACGAGGAGGCTCAGGAGCTTGCTAGGAGGAGTATCTACGCCGCAGGTCACCGTGACGCATTCTCAGGCAACACGTGCAACCTCTATCAGGTTAGAGAACAAGGTTGGGAGTTTATCGGTAAGTTCGAAATTGGTGCTGTAAGCTGTCTCGCACTGATGGTCATTCGCAGGGAACTACGATATCAACAAACTGCACTACGACGGTCCCGGGGATGTCGAGGGACAAGGCTATGGCTACGATATTCGTGTTGTGGGTCAAAGTTCTGCAAACCCACCTGCGATTGCAGGACAAGCGTAACGTGCTGTATTGTAATCATGTAATATGTTGTCGGATAGCATTGTATGCAGATTGAACCCGGTCGTGAAGCTTTGAAGGGTGTCTAAATTCTATCGCAAGTAAGTAAAAGCCTATGAGACCACCACGATCCATGAGATCAACCAAAGTTTCTTTACGCCCATGAAACGCCTTTTTACCAGGGAATCTGCGAGTTTCAAGTCATCTACTTCAATCTCGGTATCACCACCACCAGATGCTGTTTCCAATGTGACCCCCAGGCTCACTACTACCAGCGTTGGACTACAACCAAGCCTCATCCTTCCCCCGGTTCCTCATCCGCATCCGCATGAGCATATAGCTATCGTCGCCACGGACGAGGGGTTGTTCATGCGCCCTCATGTGCCAGGACTCCCTCAACCTGGCATTTCATCACACGCCCATGTTTCTTGGGGCAAGCATCCCAAAGTTCGAGAACTCCGGGATGACCTCGGAGCCTCTTCGATTGACTGGTCGTCAAGTGTTATTATCTATGGCATAGTGGGAATCTTGGATCTCTTCAACGGTATAGAGATGCAGCTCATGGTTGAGGGTCTTCGTCTGAACACTGCACTCGACAGCTTCCTATCTACTAGTTATTACTGCACGGTCGCATGTCGGGTCTCGTGAGTCTATTATTCAGTTTCTGAAAGGTGGTACTCATCCATGTCACGTTTCCTGCACATACAGTGTTCGACGAGAACCATTCTATCTATGGTGTCCAGTCGGTCTATGCCATTCCTTTAGTCAAGGATCGTGCCCAGCATGCACTTGATAGCATCGCAAGCCGTAACGCCACCTTTTAAAGATCGTCACTGAGTTCTAATGACGGCCCTCTAGACTTGACGTCACAAAGCGAAGTGCTCCCGAGCAACCCCCGTGTCAAATTCGCGGACGAAATCGACGTGAAGGTCATGACTCCCCTCCCCGAGACGGACAATGATGTTCAAGCCAAGATTGAGGAGTCGTCATCGTCCCTCCCGTCCTCGGGAGCTTCAACCCCGACGTCACTCGAGTCTGTGGGCAGTTCCCATGTAGTGAAGACGATCGCAGACAGGATGTCATTCTGGCCGAGACTATCTACTCGCAAACCATCCTCGACGCAAAATTTGACTGCGGATTCGGCAAACGAGCAACCATCTTTTGATTCCATTGTCCAGAGTGCCCGGGGAGAAGAACCTGAGGTCACCATTGACACAATCGTAGCCGCAATAGCACCTCCCCCTGGCTCCGCGGAAGAACGACACTCAGAACTCGAAGACAAAGTGGTTCGTGAGTGCATTAGAGAATATGTCAAGGGCTGCATGTATTTTGCCTATCATTTTGGTAAGGTCCTTGTTTCGCGGTAGAGCGCGAGATGTTGACCGTAGGGATAGACCTCACGGGATCCTTGCAACACAAGCAAGAGCAGTTCCAGAGGTGCCGTGTCGAAGATAACCTCCTTGCCAAGCTCGATGCGCTTCCAGAGAACCCGTCTGCCAGCGACGTAGATTCGAAAGTAGATGCACTTGTGGAACCGCATTCCACACTCCCCCTTTGGAGGCGTGTCAATCGAGAGTTTTGGTGGAATGAATGGCTCTCAAAGCCTTTCATAGACGCTGGGGTGTGTGTCCTTCATAAGGCGAATGCATGACTCACAGCGAATTTTTCAGTTGCACTCGTATGTATTACCTATTGTGCAGGGTCACTTCCAAGTATCCTCTTTCGAACTCCCAACGGATTCTTATATGTCAGGGCATGACTCAGTCTCGCCTGTGGACTATATCATTGCATCCAGACGGTCTAGGTACAGAGCTGGCCTTCGATATCAGCGGAGAGGAGTGGACGAGGAAGCTCACGTGGCTAATTTCGTCGAGACTGAAACGATCATGAGAATAAAGGTCCGTCTGTTATCTCGAGATATAAAATACTTTATTCACATCGAAGCAGAGGAACGGAATTGCGAACGTTTTCAGCTTCGTCCAAGTCCGAGGCTCGGGTAAGCTATTTGTTACGTTCGAGAGCCAAGGTAATAACAGTGATCACTTCTGGGTTTTGAAGTCCCGCTATTCTGGACACAGTCGGGATACAGTATGAAGCCACCGCCGGTTTTATCGCCGGAATGCACGCCTGAGCAAAACTTAAACGCCATGAGACGACACCTCCAGAGTACCATCGCTGTTTATGGACCACATGTAGGCGACCTTGCGTCTATCTTGAAATCCTGCCTGATGCAACACAACTAGACCGTAGTGAACCTCGCAGAACAAACAGGAAAGGAAAGCGCCATTACAAATGCATACAAGTCCTATGTAAAACGATTGAACAACAAAGATGTTCGGTCGGTTGGCTTTTCGTGTGGTGCATTCACGAACTTACCTGCCCTTTAGCTATTACGAGTATGACTTCCATCACCAGACAAGAGGAATGAAGTATGTGAGCCGAGTTTCATCCTTGTGAATCATTTATTCAGTCAAAACAGATACGAGAATATCTCGAAACTTATCAATGATCTAGAGCAGCTATTCGAGAGCCAAGGGTGATATCATTTGCTCCATGTTGTTCCCTCCACTGACTCCCCAACTCTAGATATTTCTGGATTTCAGACCATATACCGTTATCAAAGCAGAGGGGAGTGTTTCGGGTCAATTGCATCGATTGCTTAGACCGGACCAATGTCGTGCAGGTGCTGCATCCCATGTATCCGGTTAATCGCGCACTGATACATTTTTAGTCTGCCTTTGCGCGTCATGTTCTTAGCAGGCAGTTTGGAGCTGTTGGTCTTAATGTCGAACTACAAACTGGACGAACAGGGATGGATGCAACCTTCAACGATGGTTTGTACCGGACGTATCTGCCATATTCACTGATTCACAAGATGTGCTCGTAGTTTGGGCTAACAACGGCGATGCAATCAGCCGTGCCTAGTAAGTTTGTCCCGAACTTTAAATTATCATTCGTACTCACAAGTGTTCTAGTGCGGGGACTTCGGCTTTGAAAGTGAATCTCTCTCTTCGCACGCGAGACGATGTGCTGACCGGAATTAAACGCAGGGTGACTTTACCAGGTACTCGCTACGTTTCGCCAGTTCTACCCGAGACCCAATACCATTTTCTAGGACGGGAAAGCGTGACCTCGGAGGCCTTTTGAACGACGGCGTCAATTCCCTGACCAGAATGTACAGCGCGACATTTAGTGATTGGTTCTGCCAAGCCGTCGTCGACTTTATGCTTGGATATAGGAACATCTCCGTCTTCTCAGAGTTCCTTCTCAAGCTCCAGTCCACAGATCCTCGGGAACTTCTTCGCCTGTCAAGAATTCGTACAGAAGCCGTTGCCACCTCTGTTTCCCGCGTTTTGGACGAGGGAGAGCCCCTCCTGGCAGGATGGACTCTTTTTGCACCGGAGCAGCTAAACGCTAAGATCAGTGACAAATTTGAAGAGAAAGTATTGTTGCTTGTGAGTCCAAGGGTCTGTTTTCGGTCTACTCATTTTTAGCCGAGTGTAGAGTGTTCGTGCGCTATACATCGTCGTAGGTCCCAGCTTCTGGCTTCGCCCAGACGCTCACTAAAACAGAATACAGAGCTATGATTATACACTTGAGAAGGTCAAAATCTATACGCGCGTACCCCTCGGAATGATCACGAAGATCACAAAGGGTCATTTTTCTTCGAAAGGTCATCGCTTCTCTTCCTGACTGTGCTGCTCTAGGTGCATACATCCTGTCCCCTTTGGAAGAAGCAAGTCGCGATTCCGTCCAAAACGCCGGTTTCTCTGTCACTTGGCTCGATTCAGATCAAGTAGACTCGCGGATGTCGAGTTACTCGTACAGAAACAGTCCAGCAGATCTCTCCCTGTCGCCTGTCACCCCCGGCGAACCTCTCGCCGAAGGGCAAAGGAGAGGGACGTCCAGCATACAGAATGTCGGTAGGCTGTTCAAGACGATGCATGCACCAAGCGCGTCCAAGTCCGGGATCACCGCCAACCGTCCTGGACCTAGCGGTACATCGTTCGCTGCCTTCAAAGCCATACCTGTGGATACTATCCGTGTGCGGAGTGGGTCCAGATATGCAGAGCCCGCAGATGACTTGGCAGGCGCTACGACATGCAAAGAGGTAGTTGACATAATCGTCGACGCAATCAAGAGAGCATGTGAGGACGTGGGTAGTGCTTCTGGCGATGAATTTATCTCCGAGGAGGACATCGTTAGGTTCGTATCAGCATCTTGCAGCCGCCAGATTCCTACTCACGACAACGTATTAGTGTGTCTGAGGCACAACGCATGACGAGCATTTATGCGAAGATGGAGTATGGAGTAAAGAGATTGCTTTGGTTGGGAGGGTGATGCTGATAATCAAAGTTCATTGACCCGAGGTGTACGAACAAGTTGGCAAGGAGAATGTATCGCTATGATCGAATGAGGGACGAAAACCAAAGAAATAATCCATGATCGCGAACAAATTCCCGAAAATGATGACAAACCGAAGTGAAGTGGTATATCCAATCCAAATCCAATAAAACGACAGTATGGAGACGAGTATTACAAGTGCGAGGAAAGGTCCAGCGAAATGGTGAACAATACGATATATAGCAGAGTCCTTGTTCCATTGATAGGGTATATTACCTGATATCGACGTCCTCGTCCTCTCCCGCGCCCAGGTCAATGAATCGCGTCATGCGTTTCATGACTCTCCCTGGATCGGTGTTTAATGGCCTTCTCGGGTGTGTATCGCCAGCAAAGTCATTTTCTCGCGTCCAGCCGCTATCTCTGTTACCAGCGATGTATGCATGGCGCTCGCAAAGCATCTGGCCGTCTACCTCCCAGTATTCCGCAAGTCTCTCTTTGCACCCGCCCTCGAATTCGCACAGGAGGTGCTCAGGGTGGAACCGTCTTCCCGAGTGCGTCACGGCGCAGGGTCCCTCAATGGGCTGTCCACAAGAAGGGGCAGCGCATAGAGAATTGTTCGCTTCATGGTAATGATATGCGCAAAAAGGTTTCCCGTCAAAGACATAAAATTCTTTATCGGGGAATGGTTTCTGGACGAAGGTGTTAAAAACGTGCCGCAAAAAGAACGGGAAACATATTTACTTGGCATGTGTGGCAGCTGAAACAATCCCTGTGATATTTTCCCTTCAGCTGACCGTCTCTCGAGGAAACTGCCTGCTTTTCAATGGGATGATTACAGCGTCGGCACTAATAGGGGAACCGTCAACCAATGATACTGAAAAATAATATAATAAACCAAACCTTTGGCAGATACATATTCTTCCAGCAGAGTTCGCACAAAAAGCTCCCTCCATCCATTTGAATCCACCTTCCATCCTCAATGTTGATCTCACATCCCGCACACACTCGCTTTTTTCGCATCTCTCCCCTGTTCCTGACCCGAGCAACCTCTCCCGTGACACCCACGCGCTCAGAGTGTATGTGGGGATGTGATGGATTTGTGTGAGAGCGAGTTGGTAGTTTGGGGGGCTTCTGTTCGGGAGAAGCGGGTCCCGGAACGGTGTTCGACCGACTTGGCTTCCCAAGGGTTCTGCTCGATGATCCCCCGATGGAAGCCAGAACTGATCCGGAGGCGAGGACGGAAACAGACGCGCCTTCTTCTATCAAGGTTTCCATAGCACGCTCTAAAGCACCGACAGAGCGGGCTGTGCTCTGTGTCGCTGCAGACGCACTCCTCGAACGACTGGGACCAGCGATAGATGTCGTAGCAGTGCGAGAAGATGCGTCCGACGCAGCGCGAGTGGGGCCCGAGCGGTTTCGGTCGGGAGAAGGCAAGGTGGGAAATTTGACCTTGTTCGTGTCATCGTTGGCAGCGGACCTCCGAACATCCAAAGGCATCACTACGGGAGTATCATCATCGTCATCAGCGTAGGCTAAGCCTAATTCTGAATCTGCAGACGGCGACATCGGAGCTTTGCCTTCATTCCTTAACTCTGTATGCGTTGTGTACACACTCTCGTCATCAGATTCGTCACCAGGATCCTGTTCGGGCTTCATAGCGTTGAGGAATGCAAGGTCGATGTTACCCCCCCGATTCGGGGACTGAGTACCCGTTTCACCACTAAGATGACGCTCGAAAGGATTCGGAATCGGAGAAGGCGTGCGTGATGGCGACACTATGCGAACGTCCGAAGGGGATGATGACAGAGGGAAAGCCTTTGCACGTGGAGAAAGGCCCTGTGATTGCTTGAAACTTGCAACGCTGGAGCTTGGAATATTAGGGTATTTTCCACTGGTGGGGGAAGCACTTGGCGAAGTAAGGTACGAGGACACCGGAGAGGGTGTTTGACCTGAATTCGGAGAAAGAGGTGGGGTCATGGCAGCTGCAAAGAGCGATGAGCGATATCAATGAAATTGGAGTTTTATGACATACCTCGCATGATATGTTGGTGAGTGGCATTAATGTCTAGATATTGAGGCGCCTTAAACCGGCGACCATCACCAGGAGCTGCAACGTTCACAGCAAGGAAAGCTGCTCTCGCAGCAGCCGCGAAGCCCCTTCGACCGACACCTGCCATACCTGCCTCACCCCCAGACTGGGTGTCGATTCCGTGCTCAGAGATACGCGTCGCAGAGGAATACGGGAGCGGGGTGATTGATGGCGGTGGAGGAAGTCGTGTTGATATGGAGGGCAGCAAACCTGGCACCGACGATGGAAACGGTACGTTACCCCGGGGAAGCCCAGGAGCAGGAATAATCGAAGTTCTCCTGGGTGGTCTGGTAACGGGTGGAGCAGCTGAATTTTGTTCCACCGAAGAATGTTGAGACTCAAGAGATGGCCGAGGTGCGTCATCGAATAGACGTGGCTTGTCTAAAGAAGGACGAGGTTTGTCAAGGGATGGACGCAGAGCGGAATTCGGCGAAGATGTACGGGCACGCTCAAAGGAAGGACGAGGCTGCATGCTTGGGGGAGGTGTGGCATTCGATGTCGCACGATTATCGAACAACGAGCGTGGTGGGAGAGATAGATGTTCCTGCGCGGGAGGTAGATTTTCTCTGCGAGCAAGTGAATCGGCCCTCGGACGACCGGGTACGGGCTGATTGCCAGCATTGTTGAAAGGATTTGGGAAATACGCTTGTGTTGGAGATCTTGGCCCAGGGCGGGTCGCGTTGGAAGGGGTCCTGACACGGTGCAACACTGGCGGTGTGGCATTCCGAACTGGAGTTGATACTCGCACCGGCGCCGAGATAATAGGTGGCCGTGCAATTGGTAGCTGATTACGGTCAAATAAAGTGGGGGCCGTCGGTGGTGCAATCTGTAGGGGAAGGGTCGATCCGAGGGTAGTCGTCTTGGATGGCGGTATATCTGGCGGTAAACGTTGAAACGGATCATGGTGTGAAGGTGTAAGAGGAGTTAGAGGAGTTAGAGGAGGTGGAAGAGCACGTTCATAGTCCTCGAGTTTCTCTGTGGGAAGCCTTGTGGGTGGAGTGGCAGATCTGGAGACGAGAGATTGGAATCTCTGTGGTAAGAGGGAAGTTGTGGTTTTGGAGGACATTGATGTTTTTTGCACAGAAAGCAAACTGGATTGAGGGAGAGGAGGGCATACATGGTCGCCGAGTTGGGCGAGCGGAACGGGTAGACCACAGTTTGAACATTTTACCGTTGGTAGGACTTGAGATATTCGGGGAGCGATGGTGGCCATAGAAAACGAGCGTGAACTGAGGAGTGGGGTATAAAATTAGAGACGGGGAGGGGTAGAATGTACGACCAGCGAGGATGAAAAGTGAAATAGAAATGTGGACGAGAATGACATGTGTCGACGAGGAGGAGACGATCCGGTGGGAACCACGTGGGTTCGGTACACAAAAAAACAGCTAACGACTGCTCACTGCTCGGTTCAAACGACCATGTGAATCAACTTGCAAAACGTTCAGCTGCAGCAGAAAAAGAACATTCGAGTTTATTCAGTTCGGTACCGACATACGATCATCATTGAATTTCGAATACCAGATCACGTATAGGTCGATCTCCCTTACGTCCTCCACCGCTCCATCAACCTTCCTACGAAAACATGAGATTCAGACTCTTCGACGAGTCTGTCGACCAACAACGACATGACACACTGTAGTCCATGTCTATCCACGGGGAGTATAAAACTTGAATAGTCGAGCCAGCTTACACCATTACAGTCGATGGTGACGGTAGAGTAGTCGATGAGGTTACATGTATGTACAAATTGCCACGACACGCGAATTAATAGTCCTTGAAAGTTAGAACAGAGCGAAGCTAAAGAAAAAAATCCGTACAATACGCGCCATCACGACAGCTCCTGGTGTGGTTGTTGCAAATGTGCAACTGCCGCTGCTATCCCATTGGACACGTCATGTTGGCCCATTGCTTTTGGGTCGTCAGCTAGGTTCGACGAAGTGAACCGAGCAAAGAATGAGTCCCATTGTCCTGTAAGAAGTGGTCGCTTAGTTCATTTCACCGAAGGCACGAAGTCGGATATACCCCAGTCAAACATCCCACCAGGGATGCCCTCTAAAAGTCCGACATCTGCCATCGCAAATTGCTCCAACGTATTCGACGCCTGTGGGACGTCAAGCACATTCAATACTTGCACGTTTCCTGGCGCGTGCCTCATCACATTGTTCAGGGCTGGGTTCATGTTAGGGAATGCAGACGGTGACTTGTAGTTGCCCCCAATATGGCCAGAACTTAGTGGAGTGACGTTGGCTAACGACGATCCATGGCGATTAAGCGTACCAGGTCGCTCTGTGAGGTAAGACAAGTCTCCATGTCAATTGGGGATGTTGTCAGTGGCTAGACGACTTACCATCAGACTCCTCATCGGAGGAGGTAATTATAGTTCCTTGAGGTACTCCCTGGTAATCTCCTTTACGCGCTTCGCCATGAACTACAAACACCCCACCACCGGGGCGCGAGGGATCCTTCTTGTATTCTAGCCCACCCAAGGGTCGTTTGCCTTTAACCCCTCCAGTGGGGTTGAGTAAAGGAGGTTGATCGAGCGGTAGAGGAGGCCCTTGAGTGGCCTCATACAGAAGCGCAATAATTTCTGCGGTCTAAATGGGCTTAAAATCATCGCTGTTACGAATCCATCAGACGCACTGACCTTACGTCGGGCAGACATGTGGTCAGGAGATATTGATCCTTCCCACCTCCGAACGCAGTCCCGCAATTTTCGGAGCTTAGCAGCAGCATCACTATCTTGCCGTCGAGCCCACGTGTGATACTAGACCGCGGCTCAATATGTGTAACACGTCACGCTAACGCAAACTTACCTGCACGAGTGCACACGATGTCGCAGCGTAGGCGACAAGTAGCCATACATCGTACATGCGCTCATGAGCATCGAGCCAATCGATCGATTCCCCCGTGAGTTGAACGAGGGAACTCCAAGTCTCTACCGTCAACCCGAATTTGAGATGTGTGGGGCAAGTATATGATATCCGCATGAAGACACGCCAGAATATCATGCAGACACATGAATACAATAGATGCAGGAGACCTTATGAAACATTTGTGAGCAGCAACCATAGGACGTATGAATCTGGTGACCAACCTGCATTCTGCGGAGTATCGGATCCTCGATACTTGAGATTTTCCGGAAGGTTGGCCTTCCAATTTTCCAGGTCAGACAACAAACCATACAACATTTCGTCCGTAGTGAACATCAGGCCAGAAGGGCTGTAGAGAGGTTGAGATCAGAAAAAGAAACACGTTCACCAATAGCATCATCGTACCTGTATATCGTCTTCAATACACGGCCAAGTATAACACTAAGCCGAACAAGCTCGTCCATATAGAGATCGTTAGGATCTCCAGAGGATGGAAGGCGCGCGTCACAGTCTTGCACATCGATCATATATGGGTGACCATACGTCAAACTTAACCTTTGCGAGGTGTCAGTTTATCGGATTCAGAAAGACAGACTCCATACCATCTGTCACAGATGACACAAGTACCCCATAACCGTCGTCGAAGCTCTATGCTTTGCTTTACTGATTCTGCACGGTGAAGTCCGAGGTCTTGGGCCTAGGTTGACTGTTAAAATACGCTTTATGTTACTGGATCAGATGCTTACCATGCGAATCGCAGTACCGAGTCGAATCCACAGTGCTGACAGCGCGTTTGGAACGTACTGTGAATGACAATCACCGACCATGCTCAGGATTAGTAACGCCTGGACGTTCGTAATGGATGCCGTCGACAAAACGTCTTCTGCCTTGATCACACCATTGACTGCGTATCGAATAGAGTCAAAAACGGACTGTGGGACCTCTCTCCGAGCAGCTGCAACAAGGCACATGGAATAAAGTAGAATCGGGGGTGGGGAAGGGTTAGCAAGGAATTCCACCTGCGTGATGACAGGGAGCACTGGGGCGATTTCTTTGAAATAGGCATTCACAAGATTCTGAATGACTTCTGGCTCCAACCGCAAGTCCACTGGCTTGGGGTGCGGCATTTGTATGTCGTCTGGAGGCATGTATTGTACTGATATCACACCGTCCCCGTTCTTGGACACCTCCCAGGTGTGATGGTAACGTTGATCGTAGCTTTCGTATATTCGCGATGATATGGTAGCTTGTGAGTGCAGCAAGTGAACGGCGGTGGTTGGCCCTATGAAGACATTTCTGATCAGCGCAGCGACAGTCGGTCTGGAGAACAAACCGTACCAAAAACACGACGATCAGGTTGAGTATCCGTCTGGGGAGACAGCGTATTCTGCCGAAGGCCAGCAGATATATCCTTGTCTTTGTCAACAGCAGCCTCTTCTTCGAGCTTCTTCTTTTTAAAGCGCGTTTCCGTAATTGGAAGAAAAAACGTGCACTCGAAGCCATACTGTTTGCAATGCTGACACAGTGGTGGGTCAGAGTCAGGCAGAACATCGCACCTGATCGGCTGTGTATCAGAAGACAACCAAGGGCTGGAGACGTGAAAAACACCCGCCTGATCTTTCGACTGCGACAGCTGTCGCACGCGCGTTGAGTTTTGGTACGTTTCTTGGGGTCGGCAGAGGTAGCTGAAGTAGCTGCTGGTGTAGCTTGCTTTGGGGTCATGTCGCTGGAAGGACCCTCTTGGTCAGATTCCTTGTCTTTTCCCCGCGTTGTGTCATTCCTCCGTTTCCTCTTGCCTGTCGATGCTGTTGCCGAGATCTGTGCAGGTGAGGGTGTGTTTACAATTGGTTGTGGTTGTTGTTGCGGTTGTTGCTGCTGAGGTTGTTGTTGTGGAGGCTGTTGCTGCTCAGGAATGGAAGTGTTCGAACGCGGTGGACCATACATCATCATCTGTTGCGGATACTGTGGATATGGGGCGTATCCATGTGGAGCTGGAGGATACGGGGTGGGGTGCATGGGATAGTACTGAGCAGGAGCGGGATGCGCAGCGATAGCTGTACCGCCGCCACCATTCATGGTAGGTGTAGCAGTGTAGGCCGTGGATGAATGATGCTGAGTGAACGGAGGATTTACAGGGTAGTTGTGATTCATCATGTAGTGTACGCCGGGATATGGTTGGAGAGTAGGACCACGTGCGGCAGCAAACCGGGAATAGTCTTGCTGTTGTTGGTGGGTTTGATCGGCTGTCTGTCGGGATGCTGGACGGGGAACATGGGAGTCAGTGAATAATTGAAACGAGGGGATGGCGTTGACAGACCAACACCGGAAGATTGGATCGAGTCGCCTACGCTGAGCCGACGGCCAGGGCGGCGAGAGGTAGAGGGGCCGCGGGCGGAGTGAGAGAGACTTGGTGAACCAGAGATTTTCTTCTGCCGAGGTTTCCTGGATGGCTTGGAGGAGGAGGGAGATATCGGCTGTTGCGGCACTGGCTGGGGGTCCCGGGCGGATGATTCCATAGGTCAAGGCAGTCGAGCCGATTATAAGCAGACAAGCACTCCGAATTTGCCGAGGAACGAAATCTCACTGATCGTGATTCGTTCAACGAATCGTACGATGCGCAGCTAAATATCAGACAAACATCTCAGCATCCTCAACGGCGATGAGGACAATGTCCATCTCGCACCTTTGAACGTAGTGGTCCAGGGCAACCGAACCGTGCCAGAGAAATGCCGTGCCTTCCGAGTCAGTCTTTTCAAGCGGAGATTCAATTATCATTAATAATACATCTCCGCGGCACTGAAGTCTGTGAGAACATTACGCCAACTTGTATGATAGAACTACCCGACGGGTCTCTCTCCCTCGGGATCACTGTCCTCCCACCCATCTCCCTCAAGCCCAGGATTCACTCGTCTCTTATCTTCAGTCACAAACGCGTGTGCGTCCAACCATGAAAATCCAGCAGGTCGACACAGCACTTCCGCTAAATTAGACCGCCAGGATCCATACGAAAACGGATTGGGGGGAGCAGCGCCAGGAATCAACGTTTTATGCGCTTGGTTCCTGATCTGTAAACACAGGCCAATCAGTGATGCATTCAGTCCACGGCAGTCGATGCCCGCACCTGTTCAATGGTAGTGACATTCAGAAGCAGAAGCTGCATCCCATCTATCAGCCACTCATTCAAACGAAGAACAGAAGCAGTTCTCACTCTCATATGGTATGCGAGGAGGGCCGTCACCGGCCACACCACGAGGATCGACAGCGTGAATGCAACCGCACTGCCAACCCCACGGCTCAGCGCCTCGGAAAATTTAATGTGATCCTTTCGAGTAAGAAGGTAAAGATGGATAGCGGAGGTACAGATCACGAGGCAAAGCGTCAGAACCTGGGAGAAATTCAATATATCGCGAGAAACAGTCGGGCATCACTCACCGCGGAGAACAAGAAACAGAAAAAGAACGTGTAATTGCGCCGTCCAACGCAATTGTTAACCCATTGGCAATGGTGGTCGCAATCGTCGACACAGTTATCGCACTAATGGAAATAAGCGTCTGTTAGAACGGCGGGATAGAACAGCTCACCATTTTACAATGACTGGACCGTGGGGGGCGGTACGTCTTGCATGTCGGACAGTACTTGACCCGAACGCTTGGAGAGATTGAGATACTGGAAATAGAACTTGAAACAGGAACTCACGTCTCAGCCCGAACCTTAAGGTCCCGTGGAAGTGGAACTCTCATACCACCGTCAGAGGGGGAGGTGGCTGGAAGTGGGGGATCGGGATCCAAATCACGGGGTAAAATCCCAGGGTCACGAAAAGCCTTCAAGACATCGTGAGGCGAATGAGTTAAGTGAAAAGACAGGAAAACCTACGGTGGCAAGCATGCACGAGATCGTAAGGAGGCACATGTAAGCCCCGACGGCAGCGACAGCAGGGGATTCATTCAGCCACCACCAGACACAAGTAGTGGAAAACCAGGCACCCGAGATTGCGACTACGACTGAGAGAGAGGCGATGAATGCCCAAGGGGAGTCACCGCCGGTCAAAAGACTACCTCCACAAAAGAAACGATTCCGAGAGGGATATACTTGATATGCGCGGACCGCGGGTGCTTTGGGCATAGTTGAGAGGGGAGGAACAGTTTTCGCAGGTTCGGGGATAAAAATATTGTTTGGGGATGGAGAAGCAGATGGCGGTCTGCTTGAGGGTATTTGAACGAGGGGATGAACCATGGATTCCCTAGGGAGAGGAGGAGAAGAAGAAGACAGCGGCCCATCATGAGTGGAATGTTCGGAATGTGGACGGACATTGGGAAGATGAGCGGAAGATGAAAGAGGGATGTGGCTACGTCCCGAGTCTAGACTGAGGGCACGAAATACACGTCCTACACCAGACCACAGCTTACTCGGACTGCTTGAGGGCGAACGTTGCGGATGTGAATGAGGGAGGAAATGCGAGATGGATGGTTTTATGGAGAGCGGAAGTAAAGGCTCACGACTGTGTTTGATTTGCGGGGTTAGACGAAGAGTAGAGGGGGCGTCGGAGACACGAGGCAGGTCAGAGTCGCGAGATGGAATGTGTTTTATTCGAGAGAGTGTGACGTTTTCTGGTGGTGGGGGAGAATGAGAGTGGGAAGCGAGGGAGGGGGAGAGGGGAGAAGATGGACGGGATTGTGTGGGTCTGGATGGACGGAAGAAAGAAGCTGATGGAAGTATACCACCAGCATGGGTTGCTGAGTGCGTTGGAGCAGAAGACTGTGGGATGGGAGGGATCTGGAAAGAAGTGATTGTCGGAGGGGACGAGAGTGGATGGTCTCTGGATACGCGATTCGGAGATGGAATGTCAAGACTGGATGGCCTCGGGGAGTGAGGAGGAGGTGAGATTGGAAGGGGGAGTTGCCCAGGACGACGAGAGAAGGAGAGGGTCGACATTGGACTGGGTCGACGACGTCGACGTCGACGAGCTCGAGGGGTCGTCCAAGTGTGATTTGTTCCCACGGGCCACTGAATCCGACAACGATGATCAGACGGAGTCTCCTCATCGCAGCCGTCGACGAGCTCGACGTGCCCGTCCATCTCGACACTCCAATCAGGACCGCATCCAAGGACACCTCAGACTCGCTCACCATCGTCATCCTCTCAAAGCATTTCGCACTCGATACACACATATCACGCACTCAGTCCTGGACTCACGTACAATCCATCCTCACCCACATCTATGCACAGGCAACCAAAGTCGCTCATGAGCACAACAACGTCCTCTTGGACGTATCCGTCCTCCTAAACAGCTCTCTGTTCTCTCTTTCTCTCCCCACAGACATTGATATGTGTTTCCGTGTGCACACCGGTACGTATTCTGATCTACCACTCTACCTACTCTCATCTTCCCCATTTTAGACACAGACCTGGTCTCCCTCCCCGACTCATTGCTTTCGCTCCCTCAAACCATCCTATCCGCTCAACCCCTTCAACCCTCCCTTCCTTCCTTTCCCCCTCCTACTCATCCTCCTCTATATCCCGTTGTCATCATCGGTGGTACCTTCGATCATCTTCATGCTGGACAGAAGATCCTCCTCAGCATGGCTGCTTGGATTGCGAGTCACAAGCTCATAGTCGGAATAACCGGTACTCGCATCCTTTTCCTCACCTCTTGGCGCTCAAACATATTCTAGTCGATGTACTCCTCGAGAAAAAGTCAAACCCGCATATTCTCGAGTCTTTCGAAACGAGATCACGAAAAACTCGCGCATTTTTGAATTTGTTTCGCCCAGATCTTCAGTATGATCTCGTCGATATTCAAGATGTATACGGCCCAACTGCTTTCGACCCAGATATACAAGCTTTAGTCGTCAGCAAGGAGACTTTGTCTGGTGCAACTGCAGGTTCGTCTCGATTCGTATTTCCGCTCTCCACTTATTAACCCCGTGTTCTCTAGTCCACAACGAGCGTGCTCGCAAGGGCCTCCCTCCCCTGCAAACATTCGTCATAGACGTCATCTCAGCAGACTCCTCGCATCTAGATCACGAAGACATCGAGATCTTGAAGCAGACCAAGTTGAGCAGCACCTTCATACGCGAGTGGATTGCCTCAAACCAATCTGCTTCTGCATCCCAGTCAACCAAATAGAAAGCTTGTAGAGATTTGTTATGTATATTATGTATATTATACCCGAAATCATACTGAACGTTTCTGATGGAATCAATAACCACGGGCCTGCTGCGGGAGTAGTAGATTTCACTCCTATCCAACATGCATGTTGTGAGAGCTCTGGCCTCTCTCTCTTCCTTGATCATCACCGGCGCGTTACAACTCACCTCTGAGGTCCAATGTCAGCCTGACTCGGGTCTGAGAGTCCTACAATTTCAGTTATCTCACGAGTACACTGGCCAGGCGACCCTCCTACTGGATTCGCACGACTCCCGCCCGACTTTGTCTCTAAAGGCAGTCCAGACAACAGTTTATAGACCACGATCATATGATGCACTGCAGCATGCTCGCTGGAGGTCTCTCCACCACGCACAGAGCCAACCGGTGGAGTGGGTTGAAACCTCCGTCCTGGGACCCGACATAACAGACAGACATACACTTGCTCAGCTCGGACGAATGGCTGCGAATGCTTATCAGCTTCCTGGAAGAAATTACTGGTACGAGCTCGATCCCGCGTGGAACATTAACGCTGTGAGTGGTCTCCTATACACAATCGCCGTCGTGCCAGGCTTATCTGAGTTTCTCTCAGAGCTTCCCGTTCGGTCGGGGCAATGACGAAGATGGTTTCCGAGGGTTCTTATTCCGCTCTCGCGATAATTCTACGGTCGTTCTATCGATCAAAGGAACCACGCTCCAGGGCCCTACTTCCAAGAAAGACAAACTCAACGACAATCTATTGTTTTCCTGCTGTTGCGCCCGCGTCGATTTCTCGTGGGCGTTTTCGACAGTATGCGATTGCTATGACTGGTCTGCTCTCCATAAACGCTGCGACGATCGATGTATCTCTACTGCACTCCTCAAAGAGAGCCTGTTTTACTCGACTGGCGTCGTGAGTCCCGTCGGGCCCTTTTGCAGTACCTATCGCTGAAGTTTGGATCCAGAAACTCGTCAACGATGTTCGCTTTCTTTTTCCGCACACCAACATTTGGTTGGTTGGGCATAGTCTTGGGGGAAGCCTCGCTTCCCTCCTTGGCTCCACATTCGGGCTACCGGCAGTTGCCTTCGAAGCCCCGGGCGAACGCATGGCAGCATATAGGCTCCACCTTCCATTGCCTCCCCCACTTCCTGGAATGGGCCTGCCACATGTACCCATCACGCACGTATACCATAATGCAGATCCGATCCCCCAAGGCGCTTGTACGGGTATTATTTCGCCCTGTGCTCAAGCCGGTTATGCGCTTGAGACGCAATGTCATCTCGGCCGGACGATCGTGTATGATACCATAAAAAGGCTGGGATGGCGCGTTGACGTGCGAAAACATCCCATTGGAGAGCTCGTTTTGAAAGTACTAGATCTCGAAGGTCCGTGGCCGGACGGACAAGATGGGGAAGAACGTGAGGTTCCTACACCGCGCGAGGAGATTGATTGCGTTGTAGGTCTTCCATTCAACCTGTCATCCTGCACCATATGTACAGTGACACCGGCAGGACTGTTTCAAATGGGAATTTGGCCATTTCAAGTCGTAGGGGACATAAATATCTAACGCTGCAAGCCTTTCTTTGCGCGCACGTCGCTGCTCCCGTCCAATTCGAAGCGCACAATATCAGGATCTCATCGAAACACCGATTGAAAGGGTTTCCACGGTCGATACAACGATGGTTTTGATTTCCTAGTATGTATACTATTGTAAAATCTTGCTCATGCGTGATATTCCTGCCCTCCGATAATTGCACCCTGAACAATTACCTTCCTGATGTTCCGGTTGTCTCCACAGAACAAGAATCGTTCCAACCACCGTCTGAGGTTTGATTCGGCACTTGGGTCTTCCTCAAGCTCGTGGCCCCAGATAGCCGGGTTTCCCGTCTCGTTCCGAATGCTGACAAATAAGGCATCGAATGCTTTCCCTTCCTCGAATGACCCAATACGATCCTGCAAACAACAGACCTCTGCCCCCCCCTTGGTCGCAAGGTATAAAAGGGTTGCAACACCCAGTTTTTTGTTAGTGAATTTCCCCTTCTTGTGTGAGTGATGCTCATGACCATGGTGTCCTTTGTGAACCTCCAGTTCCGACTCTGAGTCCGAGGAAGAGGAGTCAGAATCCTTATGACCATCTTTGCGTTTGTGACACTTCTGTTCAGCCTGAACGGCGAGCATCTTTGAAGCCGCGCTGGCCATCTGGATGGTGTACAAGATAGAGGGATTGTAGCCACCACCGACATCCGTACCAAGTCCAACCTAGTATTCGAACGTGAGTGATTCGGGTTTGACAGGACATAACACGCCGAACCTTGACACCGTAATCCAACAGCATACCCACTCTGGCCATCCCACTACTCAGATAAAAGTTGCTCGTCGGACAATGCGCGACTCCTGCACCCCTCTTAGCGATAAGCTTCATTTCCTTCTTGGTGAGCAAGACACCATGTCCGAGGATAGTGTTTTGTCGAAGAAGATTGTATTTGTCGTATATCCCGGCATAAGATTTGGCGTCGAAATCCTTCAATGCCTTCTCAACCTCTTTCT
Organism: Chalciporus chontae; assembly: GCA_038089555.1. Classification (NCBI taxonomy): domain Eukaryota; kingdom Fungi; phylum Basidiomycota; class Agaricomycetes; order Boletales; family Boletaceae; genus Chalciporus; species Chalciporus chontae. Next base: position 362,857 of record JBBPLD010000003.1, read on the forward strand.
GATTCTCAGAGATATGAGTTTGAATGGAAACGTCAGGCATGGTCTTAGCAAGTTTGCGGAGCTCTTCGAGAAGCTCTGGGGTGCAGGAAAGTGCGAAACGAGGGGTGATGATAGGATGGACTAGTGCTTCATTGGCCGAGGATGGAGCCAAGGTTTTTATGTGTGATATAACATCCTTGGTGGCTTCGACAGACTCAGCGACAGACATTTCGCGATAGTAATCTGGACAGTTCCAGTTCATGTTACATTTCTGTAACCTGCATCAGCATCGAGACTTCAGGCGTTGAACAGAAAACCTACGCCGACGAAAGCTCGCTGGCCTGAAACATTTGAAATCTTAGTATACTGTATCATACATGATGGCTCAATTACCTTTTTCCCGAACGATCTCAGCCAGTCGCTTAGTCGGCTCAGGATGCAAGCCAGCATAGTAGCAGCAGGTGGTGGTCTAGTGCCCATTCGATCAGATTATGGGACAGAGCATCGGTTTGATCACGTACACCAGACGCAATGACGCGTCGGACGATATCAGGATACTTTGCGTTGGCATAGTCCAGGTCCCCGAATTTGCTTTCCGTGGGGAAGGTATATGTTTCGAGCCAACCCAGGAGCTCAAGGTCTCCTCCGCTGATAAGCAGAACGTCAGCTGAATCAGCTGAATCAATGGGCGGACAGCACGTACACGCCCATGTTGGGAAGCTGGCAGGCATGCTGTAAGGTGGGAGTATAAGCACGGCGCTCTGTGGAGCGTGGATAGAGTGCGCACGATATGGGTATCAATCAGGCCGGGCATGAGGAACTCGCCGGCCTTCAAGTCTACAAGGGTATAGTCATTGTCTAACAAGCTATGCTGGGCGAGGGTCTCTTGTAGCCTCGAGGCATCGACGTCGTTCTCGATCCAGAAGATGTTACCCTCTGGACCGACCGCTATTAAGCACCTCGGAAGTGCATCAAAGTGTTCCAATGTCCTCGGATTGATGACAGGGCCATAGTATATGCTAGTCATGGTAGTACAAGGAAGAGATATGATATCGATCAATCAACCTCAGTCTTTTATAGTGGATAGACGCGACGAGACTTCCCTTGTCCATACATCATGCTTCATGCATCATCCTCGTGTTCAGGAAGTGATTGGGACCGAAAATCAATTGGGAGTGTAACTTACCTTGGAATAGCTCAGGGCACCATCTGCCATCAGTACCGCACGATATGTTACTGTAAGTACATCGATACTTGAGTCAGCGATGTCCGCGTCCCGTGGGCAATCTGTCCCACTGTTGTCGAGCTAATTGACTTCCGGACCTACGATTCCCCCGTACGAGGCCACGGTGCTAGCCGTCACAATAAGCTACTTCTACCAGACTTCCGATAACGAGAGTTGATGGTTGCGATGCCCTTTGTACAACGTGGAGTACTCGAATCAGATCCTAATCTTGCTTGGCTCACAGACGAAGGCGCTCAGACCAGCAATAATTATGGATATCGATGTATGTTGTTCGCGTCAAGTGACTCTAAGTCGTGGCAAGTTCGCGCAAGAACAATGTCATCACGTCGTAACTTATGTACTTCAGGACACAGCATCCGATCTTGATTTCTAACTTGTTGACCCCGCATCGTGCTTGTCCACTAAGTACGTCCTTGTTCGAGTACGACCAATGTATACGAGGGCTGGTCTTGTCGCGGTCTGTGAGCTTGAGAGGTGGATGTACATATGAAGCTTGAAGTTTCTTGAAAGAGATCAGGGACCTTTACCGATTCACGTCGGTTTCACATCGTCTCCCTGTCACAATTGATGGCCAGAAATTATAAAATCATTTATTCTATTTCCCACCTTTCTTCACTCTCGTCGTCTTCCACTTCATCGAGGACACCTCTTGGGTCCACTTCATCGACCACTGGTCTTCATTGTCAGGTCTTTCATCGCCCTTGTCCATCATGCCCTCCCTACGCCGCTCCTTCTCCTCCCCTTCCGTGCGCTCATCGCCTTATCCAACTTCCATATCGAGTGCGAATCCATCCAGCAATCGTACGCGTACAACGGGGCAACAACCGCGTCGTTCGTCTGGCTCCGCTACCTCAGAACGTCGCGTGTTGGCAGACATTGAATGGTGGAGAGTTTATGATGGCCAATGTGACTTTGACCTACAGGACCAAGGTCTTGATGATGCTCTGACACAGGATGTCGACGTTCCTGCGGGTGGCACAGTGACCCTGTCCGCTGGCGGAGGCTCCCTCGAGCCACCCCAGATACCTCTCCCACTGCACAGCTTTTCGTTGGAGGTAGGCTTCCCGGACATTAGCGCGCAGCTTGCATGGTGACATACACCCAGCAGCCTATTCCCTTGGATGAATTTGCTGTTTTATCCGTCGCACCCTACTCTCCTTCAGGCAGCCGTCATGGAAGCGACTCGTCAGTAGAGTCGACACCAGAGCTCGCCGCAGCTCCTCTCGAGACCGTCACTTTCGGCCTAGCGAGCCCCCCTCTGTATCCCTTCTGTGAACATGTCCCACTTCCGTCTTCGCTGACGCGGGTGGCAACTCGGCCGGCTAATCCACTCTTCGGCTTACGCTCGATCTCGTTGCCTGCCAATGGCTTCTCTCACCAAGGGAGTACCGAGCCTGAATTCGGAGACATGGGGGGTGACTCTTTCTCCCTCAGTCAAAACCTCTTCCAATGCTTCCAATGAAGTTCAGGCCGTAATCGTTGCGACATCCTCCAACGTTGCCTCATGCAGGCATCTGTCTTTTTGATATTCATATCTTCATTTTTAACGATTTTCATCTATCTCTTGCATACTATTCATTCTAGCATTCCCGCATTATTCCTTGCAATACGTGAAAATTACCCAGATGTCAGGCGCGGCGTTGAACAGCCCTGCGGAAGCGACTGCTTCTCGGTTGTGTTTACCTTGACGATTCACGTTCAGCGATGCCTTTGATGCCTATAATTTCCCATATCTGCTCTTTCCTCATTGTTTCCTTATTTCCTGTTCCAAAAGCCGCAAAGCCGGCTATCATGCTCTCCTACTCTCCATCACTGTAACGACTAGACATGCACACGCCTCCTTGTTATCTTGCTCTCGAATACGTTCTGTTTCTTAACTGGCTACGACCCTCACGAAACCCCAAAAATCACATACAACCGTAGTTATCCTCGATACTTCTGCGCTGGCAATGCTACTAGATGTGATACATTTGATTCGCTATCGTATCAGTGTGGTCCCCCGAGTGTGTATGGAGAATCACCTGCACAAACTCCAAAGCTTTAAACCCCCAACATCGAGGTATGACCTCCGGTGGCCCGGATAATGCAATCAAGTTCGAGCGTGACTTGGGCACGTCTAGGCCATGGGTTGACAAGTCTTTGACATAGTCAAACACTGCAGGTTCGTCCTCGCATGCGTTTCGAGAGGCAATGAAGGCCAATGGAGTAACGCCTATCTGTTCATCCCTGCAAAAACAGTAGGGCCAGAGACTTTGCTCCAACGCGATTTCGCGATAGGACCATAACGTAGTTGGACAGCTGGCGGTGCTGGTGGTGGTGGGACACGACCATTGGGAGCTGCGTGAGCCGGAGGGGGAAGGGTAGCCGTACTCGATTGCTGCGGCTGAGCGAGTCGAGCTTTCCAAGCACTTCGAATAGCCGTATATCGAGCAAGCAGCTAATGGAAGACGAGTTAGAAAGAATGGAAAGGAAATAAGGAATGAAACAGACCGCTGGTTTCTCCACGCCATCAGCAATGCTCTGTATGATATTCTCCACGACTGAACGAAAATTTCCGTGGGGCTTGTCATCTCGGAAACGCATCATCCGCCAGCGAGCAGATTCAGGTTCCCAATGCGCTTCAACGATGCGGTCGTCGATTTGTTCCCCAGAAAGTTTCATCCTGTAGTATCATCAAACGTGATGCATATGATGCATGGTAAAACTGACGAAGTGGAAACCTACTTTTCCCATTCTTCGTCCTCAACAAACATCTCGTCATAAGGCTCATACTTTGGCTGCCCTCTTTCCTCCCCGCAATATACATGAAGGCCGAAGAAAGGCTTTGCATGAAATTCGGGCTGCGATGGGTTTGACTTCGAGGGAGGAAATCGCAAAACGAGCTTGAAATCTATGGAGTTCTCCGATGGAGGCTTCCATTTCAATCTTGTGGGGCAGAGTGAGCTGATGGAACTCATCAAGTCTTGGCGTGCATCCTCACATATTTGTGTCTGTACCCGGAATGTATGGGGTCTCCCGGCAGGTATAAATCAGGCCGTCATTGCCGTGCTGCAGTTTAGGGATCACCGATTGGAATACATCTGCTATCCCATAGGAGAAGCTGATATCCTTGACCTTGATGCTGCATCCAATTGATGAGGTGCAGTGGAGCGAACATATGAATGCTTACTCAAAAGGCATATTCTCCGCCATTTGAGGGAGTTGTTGCGTCACTTTGGACCACGGTCCGTAGAAGCGTTCTTTCAAGCGCTAGCTGGACGATTAGAGAGGATACAGGTATGGATGGTACCAGCATACCCAGTAGCGTTTGTCAAGTGATCGTGACATGACATTCTCGTTATCGAATACAAGACAATCAAATGCGAGATAACGAAGAGTTTCCTGAATGTATTCGAGGCCTTGGGTTATGTTGGTCACTAAGTGAGTAATTACGCACCCTCTTGGTAATGGGCTCCACGTCAATGACGAGTTCTCCATCCAAAATGGTGTCCATGAGGGATTCCCTGGGTCTATCTGGATGAGGGAACCAGAAGCCTGAAACCTCGTAATAGGCATTGTGTCGGTCGATCTGCGTGGGTTCAGAGGTAAAGACAGACGGAAACGGGCGAGAATGACTGACTAGATACACGACTTGGCTTCCGCCACTTGGGTCAGTTTGGAGAAAGAATAGGACACGAATACCGTCCGACTTCTCGCACACCCAGTAGCTACACGAGTGAGTTAGGTATTCAGTACTTGACGAGACGGATATTAACATACTCTCTGTGTTCGAGGTCTGCCAGATGGTTCAGTGAGAAACTGACAGGCTGACTACCTGGGAAACTGATGGAATTAAGGTGGGTGGAGGACGGCAGAAATTATGGTTAGGAACGGACCGATTGTGATCCAGTTGGCAAAGACGCGCCACACGACTTTTGAGCCATAACTCTTGGTCAGAACCGCGGGTGATGCGGAGTCCAGGGATATCCGGAATTCGAGACATTCAGGGTGTCGAGACTTGGTCGAACGACGGGGAGGACAAGAAAGGTGTGCAAGTGGTGGACATATTGGTGCTTATGTAAATCTCAGTTATAATGGGTCGCAGGTTCTCGCATTCCAACGCACAGCCTGACAGGTGGAGTTCGCGTATCCGAAAACATGCAAGTGAAGAGATAAGACTAGAGTGAAATATGTTACGCTCTACAGCAATGTTGTTCATCGATCCTCAGCCCATTCCTGGAACAATGGTCATTAGCATACAGATCTCGACTCGTCCTCTGGACTCACATTCTCCTTCTTGATTTGCGCCTGGCGGAAGAAAGAGCATCCGTCAGCTATCCGTCATCCGGGCGGTATAGACGTGGTATTACCTCTTCCTCAGGGGTGAAGTCGTTTACAATGTTGAAAAGTTTGCGAATCTCCTCGGGGGTCTTACCCTTGATCATGTTTGCAACAGTCTTGCAACCGACATCGCTAGGGGTTGTTGGCATTTTAGGAATGAAAGGAGAGAAAAAAGCTAACTTACAGCAGGGACTTGATGTCGAGGTAGTTGGCGGCAAGGATGATCTCGAAGAGCATTTCTTGGTCAACAGTGATGAACTTCTGGTCCCACTCGCTGATGTCAGTCGTGCGCTTCCGCGTCTCATCCTGATTCTGATCAGAGTCTGCGCTGGGGAGGGGTTCTCCACGGTGGTGCTCGCAGTACTCGAGGACCTGACAGACGACCATGATGAGTCACACAGCCGAGTGGCGAAGACAACAGGGATCAGTAGATCATCGCCATATTCACCTTCTTGAGTACACTGGAAGACACGTTGGGCAAAGGGATGGGTTGATCGCTTTCACCGACATCTAAAATTGAGGAGACATGTTGTAGGGGCGTGCTCTGGTGTGTGATAAAAGAAGGGCCCTACCTTCGAGCATGTTCTTGATAAGAACGCTGCGCTCGACGACTTCCTTGTCGGCGTGGAACTGTTCGTTGTCGGAGGTGACGAGGAGGACCATTTTATTGTGAAAAGGAGGGCAGCGGTTTGGATGTGATAAATGAAGATTGAAATGGTGTTTGGTGGCAAACGCTCGTTTAAATATATTGTGGCTGACACGAGCCAACGCCATCCTCGTCATGTCCTGGTCATTCATCTCTCGCTGTTGCAACGCCGCACGGAGTCCATTCTCCATCCTAGGTCAGCATCTACGGTGACCAGCACGACCCCACACTCACCTCCCAGAGCGTAGGATCCGTACGTACTGCAACAAAACGTGCAGGTGGTACCGTCCGTAATCATGGTGGCTCTCCCGGAAAACGTCTTGGCTTGAAGAAGTTCTCAGGTAGTGCTCCCAATCTCTCTCTTCATAACTTTGATGCTCAGTTGTCAAGACCAATATGTCATTCCTGGAAACATCATTGTCCGCCAACGAGGCACCCAATTCCACCCCGGACAAAATGTATGTTGCCCATTCTCGCCCTACCCTATCACTCACTCCCACTAGGTAGCGATGGGCCGCGACCATACCATTTATGCCACCGTTCCAGGCTACGTACGTTTTTACAAGCAAAAATGGATGCGAACCGAACGCAAATTTATCGGCGTTGTCCTCAATCGCGGAGAAAAGCTTCCAAGAGATGAGGCAGCTCTCGGTCGTAGTCGGTACTGTGGTCTCGTGAATCTCACACCACTCAAGACCGCCGAGTCGTCACCGTCAGCTTTGTGAGCTGGTCATATCTCCCCTCGCGCACTGTCTTGTGTTACATACCCCTTGTCGCCGTCGGGTTGATAGTGTTATTGTTCGTAGTACACGCTATAATTACTATACCGTCAGTCTTATACTTGTGAGACCACTCTCAGTCTCTACTGCAGTACTGCGGTCTCTGCTTCACCGTCATGTCTTACAAGCTGAGTATTACGCCTCTCAAGCCTAGAGGTATGTGGAACCGTGACACTGATCTCTGGTCTCAATATAATCACGTCTTCTACCTCAGAGGTCCCACCAGAGGCCACGCTGATCGCACTTGGGATTGAGATCCTCGAGTCTACGACATCATCATGGAAGACAGGCAAAACCTTCAACAAAAGTAAAGTCCTCACTCTCTCCCGGCCCAAAGCACCCGGGGATGGGGCCCCATGGCATTGTCGTGTCAGTGAGCACACGAAAGAGGATGCCACTTTCGACGAACTTTGGAGCAAACTCGGGGTGAACAAGGCAGAAAACGAGAAAGAGTAGGATTTCTGTTCATATCCTCGTGTTGTTACCTGCGTAGCTCATATCTAGTACCCCCAGATTCATACACGCCATCAAAAAGGTTGCATCGGTCAAACGTATATCTGAAACGCAATCAATCTGGACGTTGTACTACACGTTCCCGCCCCCAGTTTCACCGCGCATCTTCACTGTCCTCCAAACAGTACAATTAAACGAGACTTCCCCGAAGTCAGGGTGAGTGGTTACTCTAAATCCCAGGTTCCGAGCCGTACCAATACTCCCAGAATAATTGTGTCCATTCCAATCGACCTGAGCGAGGACAGTGAGCTCGCGAATATAGAAGAGCAAGGCACCAAGGGTAGATATGTCTCTGTTGAACGCATCCTCGAGATGGGAGATGGAAAGGTCGAGTGGCGAATGGCCACTTCCAGCACTCCAGGCGGCAGCATTCCTTCCTTCATTACCGAGAGCAGTATGCCCGGTCAGATAGCAGCGGTACGTATGCAGCACCGAATCGTTGACACCGAACTCATCTTCTTGCTCGTAGGACGTCCCACACTTCCTCAAGTGGTTCCATACTGTGCGCGAGAAACCGACTAGTTAATGAGCGCTTGGTGACAATATTCACATTTTTTCCTTCATCCATGTAGTTTCGTTGTAGAACAGGTATAGGACTCGTATTACGCGAGCTCGAGGTATCTTTCCACTGCAGATCAGTTAGAGCATTCTGTGTCACCGGTAGAGGGTGCTTACCTTCCCAGTTGGTGACCGCCTGGTTCCACAACCGTACCTCATGTTCTCTAGTTCCACCGTAATGGTCAACAAACTCATCACCAAACACCTCCCGAGCGACACTCCCCGGTCTCATCATCCTCGCAGTTGCTTCTTCCAGTGAAGATGGCAACTTCACAACCTATTCCAGGTACTAAATTAAACGTCTAGTCAGGCCAGCGACCAGGAGTATTCACCTTTTGCCGGGAGGGATCCTTCTTGAGGATGCTCACTGGCAATGTCGTTAACTCCATTTGCTTCTCCATCCCTCTCAAACCCAGCTTAAAAATAGCACTGAGCGAAAAGTATGGGTTCATGTCTGCACCAGGAACGCGGACTTCAAATCTCGTCGCGGATGGTGGAACTGAGGGGGGCGATATAATGCGAATCGAAGCTCCTCGTGAGTCATAGCCATATGTAACGGCGTTGGGTGCCCAAAAGGCCTCGCCGCCGACAAGGCGCTTGTATCCATTGATGGTAGGGACGAACTAGATGATCAACGTAAGCATTATAGTTTGCCCGTGAACATAGATGTATTGGCTAACCATCGGCACCACTGGTCAGTGCAGGTTGGTCAATTTCTACAACTCAACTATGATCTTGGACTTACCATCTGTTAATCCGTCTAGTAATCCTGCCAGGAAATGTTCCGCGCTCTTCGAGAGGAACCTAGTATCTTCGAAGGCAGCATCTGGCCTCCCCTTGGGGTTTCGAGGATCTGAATATGCAAAGACATTCTTCCCGGCAGGGTCTTTGAGGGAAACATGTATATGGCTAAAAAATCGTTGGACATCACTGCAGTATGCGTCTTCGCAGACAACTCACCCGCTACAGCCAGGTAACTAACCACACGTCACGACAAAGATCTAATATCGAAGATAGTCACTCACATCTCCCCAAGGCTTGGCCATGAAACTGGGCAGGACTCCGTGCTTCATGCCAATGCTCTTTGCCAAGAACTTGAACAAGATGGCGTTGTCACCCATGCGCAGAGCTGAAGTATAAGCTAATGCCGTCTCGAGTACCCCGGGACCCGTTTCGGTGTCTGAGCCGTAAGTGCATCTGAATGAATCCGTCTGAGAAGAGAGCCAAGTTACGCACGATGTCCCTCTATGTCGATCTGGAACTTGATGCTTTCGTCGAACAACTCGTTGAAGAAATCTTGGTGCAGCTGAGTACGGAGAAGAGAGTATCCATGCACTTGCACCGTCACCCGTTAGGCTACTGAATAACGCAGGAGTAAATAGCAACCAACTCACTTCCGGGAGTTAGTGGTTGAAGTCCAGAGAACTTTTTCTGAGCTACAGACTGGGGAGTCTCTGGAAAGGACTCGTCAGTATGCTTGATACGCATTTCTCGTTCGGCGTACCTTTGAAGTTAAAGTACTATCCTCGATAAGTACGACCCTCCTGCCTGTTAATTGGACTCACCTCGTACTCCACGCCAGCGACGCATGCCAGGTCCAGTTCCGAGGCTCGCTCGCACGTTAGATGGAGAACACCCCGTGGATCAACGGATATGTGATTCAAGGTGATGGGATCCAAAAAGGAGACTAGAAAGAAGGGTACGTTGTTGTCCCATGGAATTCTTCGATAAGATGAGAGGTCTACTTGAGCCAGAACATCACGATAGCCATTTTCACGGTTCGAGATGGCTAGTTCACGCGTGTAAACCGTGTCGTGGATGTCCCAACCACTGAAGCAGGTCAGTCGCGTAGGATTAAGTGTGGTGGAGAACTGACAAGATGACGCTGCAGAATCCGAAACCACCAGAAACCACGGCACTCAAGAACTTGGCCTTGGACTGTGAATGATTAGTATACAACAACAACGAGGCTTCATGCATCACACTCGCCATATACTTTCCACGAAGGACTCCGTCAACTGAGGGAGTGGGTTTAGGATCTCAACATGGCACGTAAGTAGGAGAGGTGAATCACCATCGATACCTGCCATTGATAAGATTAGCCAACGATAAGTTGTTCAACATCGCTGCGACCAACCCGCCACTTTAATCTTGATGTCGTCTCGCAAAATATACTCAAGATCCTCGACAGATTTTGGTGCGACAAGTGTTGTGTTAGACATCTGTTTGACTTGAGAGAGCTGAATGGTGCACGGCAGTTCCGAGTCAGTAATACTTCAGCAATCCCGTTTATGTGCACATGACGACGAGCAGCTAAACATCCAGCATCTCTGATTCAAAATTGCCCGTCGCTGGTGACCAACATGACGATGGGAAGCGAACAGACGCGATATCGTACTTTGCAAATCCCTGCCCAGGTGTCTTGTCTAACATCTGTTGACTCTCGACGATTGGTCGTAGGCTCAGGTGCGGTGATATGACACGCTTTCTCGAACTCATCTGAAATCTGAACAGACGATGGGTCTGTCCGTCTCTATGATTTGGATACATTCAAGGTCTTGAAAGCGATAAGAGGATTGTCTCCGGTTTCTTCGGTTGCATTCCAGTCTTCCGCTGGCTTTTGGGTAGCATCGGGGCGACAGGTGGGTCAGGCGACCATCGTCTACACGCTCCTGAGTTCCTCTCAATATTTCTCCAGGCACTTCAATTCTCGTTGGCCACGGACAAACTTGTTTCGACACCAGCTGACGCATTGCGAACACTGGTCATAGGCGCAGACGATGATGACATTTTGGGCGAAGTAAGGTCTTGCACTCGAGAGTTCCAGCGAACCAAGCTCATGACATTGCTAGCTTTCTATAAATGTCAAAGGAACCCAAATGGCGTTCTGTACCGACTCTGGATCTGTAGGCGTTGTCGATCTTAAGACTGCCCAAATCACACGGATGCGGCAAAGTCATACAAATGTAAGAGTAACGCCTCTCGTTTACCGACTGTTCATCTTATGTTCAGGTATGCGGGTCAGTTCGATTTATACCGGATCGCCCCAATGAGTTGGTTAGTGGGGGCTATGACTTCGCCCTGATACATTTTGACCTCATGCGAGGGACCATACTTTCTCGGGATGACTTGAGTGAGTGTTCGCCTTTCGTTGGGTGATGTAGATAATGATACACGGAAACTAGGTGCGACTCCCCCAACGTCGGGAGTTTCCTTGTCTCCACCATTTATTTTGTCCGTGTCGATCTCGTTCACGGGGGTGATCGCCGCAGGCACCGCGGATGGGCGCCTATATATTGGTACTGGGGGCGAAAAATCATCAGAAGGCTCAGGAAGTGGACAGAAACGGCAACGCAAATGGAATGGTCTCAAGGAGAATGCGAGAATAGTCAAGAATGCTGCAGAAGGTCCTATTGTTGCTTTGTATGTATGTCCACCAAACTTTGGCAGGTCTTTCGATAGTAACAATCTAACAGAACTTTTATCGGACCGCGAGAATTGCTCACCTGCACGCTCCTGGGCAAAGTCATGCAATATCAAATCCATGGCTCGGCGGCTGATGGTACTTTGTCACTGGAACGCAGGTGGACTCTCGAGAGCAAGGATGTTTATAAGGTGAATTCAATCACCTGCATAAGGGATTCTGTGATTATAGGAGGATTCCACAAAGATGGGAAAGGTATGATTGAAGTATGGTCCACCGATCGAGGCTCGACGGAAGGTAGTGGGTCGTAAATCGATGAGTCCAACTAGTACGCATCCATAGACTCATTGGCTCTTCTGCTCCTCAAGCTCTGCTATCCGGCGAAGGTAAGAATCTCTCTCTGCCTTCAGCCTTTCCATGTATTTTTCGTCTGAAACTCGGCGACCGAACATTGAGAGTATGCGATCTATCGTTGAGTTGTTTTGAAGTGATTGGACTGAAACAGGTGGCGTCGATTGCGACGAGAAAACCTCTGGCTTCGAACTTTGGGTAGCCTCGGTGGTATTCTGGGTCGTGTGTTGAATTGGAGCGATCGAGTTGGAAGAAACGCGGCGTATTCGGAGGATGTCGAGCTCGTTGAAACACCATTGAAGAAAAGCACACATGATTGCCCCTGTTGTGAGGCCAGGAACTAGACCTCGTCTGCCACCTATAAAATGCTGTTTCACAGGACTAAACAACAGCAGTAGAGAATCGACATACGTTTCCATGTGTTGAGAATGCCGCCCGCAAGTGCTCCGCTTATTCCGGAGTCAAGCAAGCGAGAGGTTCGGAGGTCTGTCCATGACAGAGGGAAGCCATCGTGCACTGAGCTGTCGCTGATAGCGCGAAGCAACCTCTGTCTACGTAGCTGATATTGCTTTCCCGGTAGCGTCAAGGCAAGAGCAGGCCCAACCACGTACTCCCGTAAGCCTGTGCAGCATCAGGTCAACGAATCACATCGTAGGATTTCGGGATGGGATGCATACTGAAGAACGTTGCAGCGGCAATGCCACTGTTCACAGAAGAGTAAAGGAGAAATTTGCCCGGTGTACCGTGCTTGAATCCGCCATACAGACCTGCGGTCACTCCGCAAACGGTTGCTGAAAAGTGGAATGTCAGTACACCGTCCAACGCTCGCGAGCCACGGACGAACTTGCATGTTATAGCAATGCCTTTGAAGACTGTCTGTGGTGCCGATGGATCCATGGTCGGCTAACAAAAGTGAAATTTCCGATTCGGACTACATAGCGTCGACCCAATATTAATGTGTGTCCAGTGAACACACTCAACAACTTGAACTTGTTACCAGAACACCCCAGCGACCGCAAAGGCATAAGAAGTATCAATGCTCCGAAATGCATTCTCTAAACCTTTACGTTTCCAAAGATTTTCTTCGAGGCTCGCTGGTCCAACCCCCCTGCGCAGAGTGACCCAGGGGCGCTCTGTAGCTCTTGCTGCCACAACCGCCGTGTTATTTTGGTGCCTATCAAATAACATTGTCCATAATGATGCCCCCAGTTCTTTGCCCTCCGATGCGAAACTCGCGCAATATATCAACAGCACTGGAGTGGATGATGACGGGGTTCTTCGTGCAGTCGTATGGGGCTCTAACAGGTGAGTAATACCACCTCGGAACCATGCCCAACGTTCATACCCATTGTCAGGTCGAATCTCATTGATCCACTATCTCCAGGGGATGAAACGCTGCAATCCCCGACTCACGCAAAGTGGTTAGAGAACACAGCGCTGCGTGATCTAGCTCTTCACCAAAGGCATGCTGCGTGTGTTGACCCTCGGGGCGATGTCTACCAGTGGGGTGATGGTTTTTTTGGTTCCAAGACGGACACGAGAGCACCAAAGTTGACACTTCGTGGCAAGGTTGGTCTATGTGTTCATCTCAAATGACAAGTATTTATCGTTGATATCGCGCAGAATATCGTAAAATTACAGTTAACGGGATCCCGCGTGTATGCGCTCTCAGCTTCCGGTAGGATTTACGCTTTCGCCACCAGTGAAGAACAGCAGAAGCCCGCTGGTACACCTCCCAGCACCCTGTCATGGTTAATAGGGGGTGAACAACTATCGATCGATTTTGTTGAACTTATTCCGAAGGAGAAGCTTAATTGGGGCGAAACGTCTGTCTCTTCTATCCTTGAAAATGTCAGAAGCTCATTCATTGCTTTAGTTTCAGGTCTATCGCTGTTGGGAGCGACCACATCTTGGCACTGACCTCGGAAGGGCGCACTTTCGCGCACCCCGTGAACAAGGACGCGAACTCGCATGGACAACTCGGATTGCGACACGTTGACATCCCCAAACCTGCAAATGCATCAAACATCGCGGGCAGTTCGCATGTCACTATCGAGCTCGCGCCGCAATTGATAGTAGACCCACGGGCAAATAAGTCCCAATTCACCCGAGATTCTGGGCCTCTGTCTGGTGCGAATGAACAACTGAATGCAATTGACGACCGCCACATCAGATTTTGCGACGCATTATTTGAAATCCCACCATTAAGAGGAATCAAGGTCTCTCAGATCGCGGCTGGCAACCGGAGTAGTTTTGTCTGTACCAACTCTGGTAGAGTACTCGGCTGGGGCGCTAACCAACACGGGTAAGTCCCCGATGATTGTTTGTTTCCGTTGTTACTTACTGTTGAGTAGTCAAATTGGCCTCGGGCCCAACGTGACGTTGGAGACGATCACTATTCCGACGGAGATTGTACTAACCAGAAATGTTCCAGCATCTACGGACTCAAAGTGTCTTAGTGTAATAGCCGGTAAGTCGATAATGAATCCAAACAGTAACCCGTCCTTAGTGAACTCCGATTACAGGCGGTGACTTGACCTGTTTTGTTGCAGAGCGGAATGCACAGGAGTCACTCACTTATGTAGATGTGCTCGCTTGTGGCAACGGCCAGTGGGGAGGACTCGGTAACAATTCCTTTTCCAATTTTCAGGGTAACCCAGTCCGCGTGAAGAATGTCAGCGGCCTACGTGAATGTGAGTGAATATGACATTCACCGAATCCTTCTTATGCTTACTATCATATACCAGTCGACGACCAGAAGCAGAGCTTAGTGCCAATCGTTCCATACGCTATCACGGTCTCTCCGACTGGCCATGTTCTATTGACACTGGACACTCAATCGCATGCTGGCCCCGGAGGCTCAGGTCGAGATCTCGTCGCTTGGGGCCTTAACCACGATTACCAACTAGGGACTAGGAAGAGGACTAGCCTCAACTCGCCCGTGACCCTGGAGAGACCCGAAGGTGGCCGCTTCATGTTAGCTAAACGCAGGACATCGGTGAGGGACTTGTCGGGAAGGCAATGGGGAAGGAATGTTGAGGTTGAACAGTGTGCAGTTGCGGGCCATGGGAACAGTGTCATTTACTGGAAGGTGAAGCACTGATTCGGAGTCGTGGTCTTGCTATACCTAGTTGCAGAGGTAGTAAAACAGAGTTCAGTTAAAATATTTACTGAGACCAAAGAAGCATGTATGTCTAAGCTGAGTGTATATCGACGCGGTGGTGTAACATGCACGTGACCTGTCGATCTCTCTGTTTCTGTTTCGTGTCCTAGTCCACGGCTTATACTTAGGAAGTTATACACGATGGCTCGAGAATTGCAATCAAAAGACCTTCAAGAATGCACGTACGTGGGTGCACGGCTCATTGCATTTCTTGTATACTGATCGTCCTGAACAGAAAGCTAATACGGGAGATGACAAAGATCATCGACCCCTCTGATGACTACCTCACAATCACTGCAGCCGAAGAGCAGATGAAAATCAATTACTCAAAAGCCAAAAAGGAGAACGACGAGGCGTATGCCAATCTCAAAGGTATGTGCTCTGCCTTGGGAAGTCGTACTGTTGACCTTTGCTCGATAGCACTTACTCGTGTGCTGGATGCGGCACGGAAGTCATCGACTCGGCCCCCCACCGTCCCGACAGTGGAACAGCATGCTTCGCGGTTAAATGAGCTCGATGCATCACGTATCTCTCTTGCGAAAGCGATTCGTGATGCTGAGAGCTCGCTAGCTAGTAAGGAGGCAGAGCTTGCAGCATTGAAGGAGACCGCGAGGAACTTAGAGGAGACTGACCCAGCCCAGATTCACCAGCGGGAATTAGACGGCTTAGCGTAAGTGTGCGTTTTGGTGTGGGGTGCGACATTTCGTTGACGCCGATTTCTTAGGTTGCGTTTGAAGGTATTCAACGGGATGGGCTTTGACCCTGTCATGAATGACGGAGGGCAGGCGACGAAATTGCTCATTCGTAAGTAGCTCATATTTTGAAATGAGCCGCTGATAAAAGCCTTGACAGGAGCAGAGTCCGGCGACGTTCACTGTATAAATCCAGAGGGAAGTGACTTCCAAAAGGCGGAGCTTGCTTGGAGGACAGCGACCTCGTAACACTCAGCAGGCTGGGTGGAGCTCGTGGTGTCTACTCGTATGGTCGTGCTAACATATCTGCACGGAACTTGTATTATGCTGGAAACAAGATTAATATGAATAATATGAACTAGCTACAGATCCGATTCAAGGAAGTGCAAGTTCGGGTTAAGCCTGCTTGACAACCCAAATTTTCTGATCTTTCGACTTCTCGCTAACCTCCCGCACCTTGGCTTCGATTGCATTCTTTTTGATCTTGTGAACTTTAAGCTCTTGATAGATGCTTTCAACCAGGAAATTAAAGCTGGGAGTTGCGAGATTGGTGATCTTCTCGAGCAACGGGCCGAGATGTGCATCGGGGAAGACAGTCTTCGGGTTGGAGCTTGTCGTGCGCTTGGAAGTTGCGGCAGGTACTGTACCGGCTATAGGCTGGACTGTGTCAGGTAGAGGGGGTACGATAAATGACACCGCCCGGGCATTTTGTCGTTCCGAAGGAACGGTAGATACAAAAGTAAATGGGTCAACTGGGTATGGTATATCTGGATGCCCGTTAACTGATAAAAAAAAGGAGGGCAAAGGGACCTTACCATTGAGAAGTTGCACGCGATACGCCGTGAAAGGGTGGTAGTCGCATTGTCCAATGGATGCTTCCCAGAATGGACCTTTCACAGAGGGGACAAGTGGAACCACAACTTTCCTCTTTTTCTCTGATTGCTTCTCATCCGCGTCGGCTTTCCTTTTCGGCGGAGGCATCGCTAAGTCGAAGGGTGGTGGTGATAGGTCATCGAGCTCAGGGGGTGGTCCAACTTCTTCATCATCGTCTACAAGCCAGCTATCCAAATCCGAGTCAGGGTCCTCAGCATCTGGTTCTTCATCTTCCCCGTCCTCAATCACGTCGTCCGCGTCACCAGCACCTTCATCCTCCCACTCTTCCCCGCTATCGTATCCGTAGTCCCGAGCTAGCACGTCACGATTGAATGGTGCACGAGGCCCCACTATACGAGAGTTACGAGTCCATGTCCCATAATATCCCGGACGGGCATCTTCGCGGAAGATGAGAACTTTGGCTGGGAAGACTTGACGATCGCCGAGAATGGCGAGCAGCTGGCGAACTTGCGCCGGGTCGCCTGCAATCTCGGCATCATTGAGCTGTGAAATGGTATCCCGAATGGCTCGAGGATTGTATGTTCTGAGGTACGACAACTTGCGCACTCTCGGGCAATTTAGACTCCTTCTTCGGAGGACCTCGATTAACTCCCGCAAGCTCGGCGGAGAGCTATCCTGCGAATTTCCACTGGATAGTTTCTCATAATCTGAGGCTGCCTGTGGTGGAGCGCCATTATCGACGATGATGGCCTGGTCGTGAGTCATACCAGTCATCCTATCGCCTCGACTTTCCGAGAACCAGTTATATGGAGCAAGTTCCGCATCCTTCTTCAGCACGAATGCTTTAAATGACCTTTGGAAATCATTTTCCACCGAGGGGCCAGCGGTAGCATTTGACTGTTTAGTGACTGGGTCTCGAGCCGAGGACTTGGATTTTACGAAGAAGTTGGCCATGATCGAACGAGATTTGTCTTGGGATTCTTTCTCTTTCTTGTCTCTCTCCGCCTTCGCTGCGCGTTTCTCTTCCTTTTCCTTTTCCTGCGGCACTGATGAGTCCAGAAAACCCAAGGGACGTGGTAGTACATTACCTTGGCTGCCTTTTCCGGGTCAGGAACCTTCTTTGGGCGCCCTTTGGGCGCGACATTCTCCGAGTGCTGGAGTAGCAATGTGATTAAGCCCTGAGGACAATACGAAGAGTCCGCGACTCACCGCTTGGCCTTCAGCTGGTGTGGTTTGCCTTGTGTCCTTCTGGGTCTGATCTCCAGAAGAATCCTCCGTAGTGCTTAGGGAGACGACGACCATCTCGGATTTGTTGGTGTCTTTGACGGGTAACCTGTTTGCACCCTTTGGATCGAGGATAGCATCCCGCTCGGCCTGCGAGAGACTTTCAAACATTACACGCAAGTCTTTAGTTGCCTGTTTGGCTTTGGATGAGACTCACTCCTGGAAGTTGTGGGAGACTTGCATACCTGCACACGTTCTGTCATCCTTGCTTCCGCGCTCTCCTTGGCAGATTTAGGGAGCCAATCTTTGTACGCGTCCTGGACTTCCCATCGCCAAACGCAAAGGGCTGCGGGGAGTTTCTGACCCAAGTCACCATCAAGGCCGTAGTTAGTCCTTGTCATGACCATCTTGATCGCATGTTCCACTATGGGGAGCGGAAGACATGACTCAAGGCTCAAACGGTGGGCATCTTCGACGTCGCCAGGACCTGGAAGCAGGATTGAACGTATCTGTTTGGCCAGTGGAACAACACCCTTGTCGCTGGGCTATATCAGCAGGAGTTCCAAAGTGCCGGACGGACGAGATACCTCTCCTGAGCTAATTTCACAATGATAGGCCTGTGCTCGTCAGGTATGCCGGGAAGGGGTTCATCCTGGTTCTGGACTCGGGAATCAAGCATCTCGCGAAATTTCACGATCTCTATTGAGCGAGGTGTGTTAGGGCACGGATGGGTTGAACACAAATCGCACCTTGCATCGTTTCTGAGGCTTTTTCAAATGAGATGGGTTTTTGCTTGAAGACGACCTTGCCATTCTTCAACTCGGCGATAGGATTTCTGTGTGCTGTCGCCAGGTGTTAGCGGGGAGAGAGGTAGCGGTGCAGTGAGCTTACAAGTTGACGCAGACGCGTCTGAAGTGCCTACGACGCGTTCCTCAGTAAAATCGAGGGCTCTCGTTGGTGTACTTGCCTGCGTATAAAGCTGCGAGCGCCATCGTGGCTGAGATGAAGAGAACGCCACAGTCGCGTCGGCTCGTGTTCGCGGTGAAAATCGTGGGAAACGGTTTGTCATACTTGACGCGCCATGTGACACAAATGTGACGCGACTGTGACAATATTGCCATGGCCAATTTCTTTCAGCCCACGACAGATCCAAAGTCGAGTACAGCGCTGAGTGTTCCGCCACCGCTGCAGCCATGGGTTGAGAAATAGTGAGCTCCTCGTCATTCTTATCACATACTGTCATATGTACCACTGTGTCCCTTGCGACAGCCGTCCAAAGACAATAGACGACGTCTCTGCTCAAGAACATACAGTAACGGTCCTGCGCAAGGCATTATCTTCCTCAAATGTCGGACTAACTCTCTCTGAGCCGTTCAGTTTGTCTGATCACGTCGGCAGCTTCCTCATATGTTGTTCTACGGCCCCCCTGGCACGGGAAAGACATCCACGATTCTTGCTTTGTCACGACAGCTCTTTGGGTGTGTCAACTGGCCCTTGCTAACAGCTCTTGCTAAACTTATTATCGCCTTCCAGCCCAGATAACTTTAGAGAGCGAGTACTTGAACTGAATGCATCCGACGAACGAGGCATTGCCATCGTCAGGGAGAAGATAAAAGCCTTCGCCCGACAGACACCACGAGCACAAAAAGCCGCCTCTGACGGCAATACATACCCATGTCCACCCTACAAGATCATCATACTCGATGAAGCTGATTCCATGACTCAAGACGCTCAGGGTGCCCTGCGACGAATCATGGAGACGTACGCCCGAATCACTCGCTTTTGTCTCGTTTGTAACTACGTCACACGGTCAGTATGCGTTGGACCACCTCCGTAACTTCTCTCACCGTCATACAGCATCATTGATCCCCTGGCTTCGCGATGTTCAAAGTTCCGGTTTACCCCCCTAGATGATTCATCGGCAGCAAACCGGCTCATCCATATTGCCACTGCGGAACACATCAATGTAACCCCAGATGTCGTAGCCACTCTCATAGACACTTCGAATGGTGACCTTCGGCGATCAATAACTTATTTACAGTCCGCTTCTCGGCTGTCCACTTCGACAACACCACCGACACCAATCACCCCACGAGATATCCAGGAGATTGCCGGTGTCGTTCCGAGTGCGGTGGTGGACGACTTGGCGCGCACCCTCGGAATTGATATCGCCACCGACCAGATGCAAACTGAACCCAAACGACAAGGATTTAACGTCGTTCGGCAAAAAGTCAAAGCTCTAATGCGAGAGGGTTACTCTGCTTCACAACTTCTGGTTCAGGTTTGTGGTATGCTTTTGCTGCTGTTATGTATTCTTACGATTCAATAGCTACATGATGTCATCATTATCCATCCAAGTTTGCCCGCCCGACAAAAGGCCAAATGTACTTTAGTGATCGCTGAAGCTGACAAGGCACTCTGCGATGGCGCGGATGAAGAGCTATGGACGCTCGAAGTGGCTCTGCAGGTTCAAAAAGCTCTTACTTCATAGTTTTTCATAGTATCGTTGCAACACATTCTGCTGCTTCTCAGACGGTTCATGATACGTCAATCATTTACAACGAAAAACAAGTTGATTGAGGTGTGTCACGCGCGTAAAACAAAGCAAACAACAGACATGCAACATGGTTGAACAATAACTCTGCTCTAATTTTGTGTGTCCATCATTCCCTCACCGAAGACCAGCGGTTGCCTTTTGGAGAGCACGCTTGATGCTGAGCTGCGACTTTCTCAGCTCGTCTGCAGTCGAATCCTCGATCTCCAGCTTTTCTAGTGCCCGGGCAAGCTCAGCCTCAACCTGCGACTTAGCTCCTCGCTTGAGCTTCATGCCAATCTCTGGTGAGGTGATGGTACTCTCGACCTGGTGGATGTAAGCCTCGAGATCAGACTTGGCTTCGTGGCGGGAAGAGAACTCCTTGTCAGCCTGCTTGAACTGCTCGGCATCCTTGATCATCTGGTCAATCTCAGCGGAGGACAGACGGCCAACAGAGTTGGTGATGCCTGGTGGAGAGTCAGTACACGAAATTGGAGATTTGCACATGAACGTACTAATGGATGCCTTGCGGCCGGATGCACGGTCCTGAGCCGACACCTTCAAAAGACCGTTTGCATCAACCTCGAAGGTGGTCACCAACTCAGCCTGACCACGAGGCATAGGAGGAATGCCCGTGAGCTCGAATTCGCCGAGCAATCGGTTGTCACGACATTGGGTACGCTCACCCTCGTAACTAGCACAGGAAAAATCAGGCACCATTCTTCAGCGGCAACATGGTGTTCAAGGCTTACACAGGGAAGGTAACAGTCGTCTGGTTGTCCTCGACGGTGGTAAACGTTCGGGACTTGCTGGTGGGGATGGGGGTATTACGGGGAACGACAACACCGAAGACATCGCCTTGCATTGCAACACCGAGCGACAAAGGAGCAACGTCGAGCAAGAGGAGATCAGCAGTTTTATCTGAAGTCTGACCAGTGAGGACGGCAGCTTGAACGGCGGCACCATAGGCTACGGCCTCATCAGGGTTGATCGACTTGTTCAGCTGACGACCACCAAAGTACTCGGAGACAAGGGACTGAATTTTGGGAATACGAGTTGATCCACCAACGAGGACAATATCATCCACCTTTTCACGAGGGATCTTAGAATCCTTGAGGACCTTCTCGACGGGCTCAAGAGTTGACTTGAACATCGCGGCGTTGATCTCCTCGAAACGGGCACGGGTGATGTTTGCGGAAAAGTCTTCACCCTGAGATATAATCATGAGAGCGTGGCTACAGTGCATGTCAACGCAAACTAACCTGGTACAGGGAGTCGACCTCAACAGTTGTTTGGGTCACACTGGACAAAGTGCGCTTGGCGCGTTCGCAAGCACTTCGCAGACGCCTGAGAGCACGAGGGTCCTCCGAGATGTCGTGCTTAGTCTTACGCTTGAACTCGTTCTTGAAGTGTTCAAGGAGTGCATTGTCAAAGTCCTCACCACCCAAGTGAGTGTCACCAGCTGTAGCCTTGACAGCGAAGACACCACCGGTGATGTTGAGAAGGGAGACATCGAAGGTTCCGCCACCAAGGTCGAAAATCAACACATTCTTCTCAACCTTTGATTGACGGTCGAGACCGTAAGCAATGGCAGCAGCGGTGGGTTCGTTGATGATACGAAGGACATCGAGACCGGCGATGGCACCTGCATCCTTGGTAGCCAGACGCTGGGAATCGTTGAAGTACGCCGGAACACTACGATATACCAATTGGGAAACTTGACACGGTGCAACTGCGCGATAACTCACGTGACAACGGCCTTTTTGACGGTCTTGCCGAGTTTAGCCTCGGAGATCTCCTTCATTTTGGTAAGAACCATGGACGAGATTTCCTGAGGGGTGAAGGTCTTCTCCTCGCCCAAGTATTGGACCTTGATCAAAGGAGACCCCTCCTTTTCAACGACCTCGAAAGGCCAGTGCGTCATGTCCTGGAAATCGAATCAATCCGTGTGATCTCATGCGACACCGCAAAACCAATTACCTTCTTGACATCGGGATCGCTAAGGGTTGGTGGATCAGGAAAACGACGATCGAGGTTAAAGCAAGTGGCTTACTCGAAGCGACGGCCAATGAGGCGCTTAGCATCGAACACGGTGTTGCGGGGATTCATGGCAGCCTGGTTCTTGGCCGCATCGCCTATCAAACGCTCCTCGGACGAGAAGGCGACATATGATGGTGTTGTCCGGTTACCCTCTACGACAAGGAGTTACGATCATGAGCCGAGAGGTGTTTTTGAGTGAGATGCTTACGATCGTTGGCAATGATTTCGACACGATCGTTTTGCCATACACCGACACATCTAGGTCAATATGAGCTTCGCGAAGGGGGATAAAGGAACACGATGCGTACGAGTAAGTTGTGCCGAGATCGATACCAACAGCACCGTCAAAAGCATCGTCTTCCATTTTTCAGATTTTTTGAACCCGGTCGTGGTGGAGGGCAGGAAGAGCTAAAGGCAAAGAAAAAAAATCGATATCGCTGAGGTAAGCAGCCAAGCTGAACCGCAAACTCTGCACCGCCACCAGACTGGACCTTTGGTTGACCTACATGGCAAGCAGAACACTCAGACCGTGGCTAACAGCGACGAAATGTCTACCCGGCCAGCGTCCACGGCTACAGACAGCCATCAGGACAATGTACACCGCGCCAGGTAGCGACAAGTCCATGTCCATCGAGTCCCAGGATGACTGGCAACTCATGCAGGAGAACAGAGCCCGGTTCAAGCTACTCTGTACGCGCTTTTCCTTCTTGTTCCGTTTCTAAACCTTAGCTGTGCCCACAGTCGACTTGATGGACGAGTACGGATCGGTAAAAACTCGCGATAATACCTTTCAACCATCCCATGCCTATACCCACGCAGTCGGTCCGTCGCAGGCTACAGTTTCAGCACTCATGGCCACTGGTGCACATCTCGGTCACACCAAATCTCTCATGAACCCAAACTTCCTGCCATACGCATTCGGAGTTCGTGCTGGTCTCACAATCATTGACCTAGATCAGACGGTGCCACTTTTGCGACGAGCCGCCAACGTCACCAGAACGATCGCCCAGAACGGCGGTACTATACTCTTCGTCGGTACCCGCTCAGACCTCCGAGACATTATTCGGAATGCCGCGGGCAGACTAGATGACCAAGGCTTTTATGTCGCGGACCGATGGCTACCGGGAACCCTTACAAATAGCAAGGAGCTCTTCCCATCAGGGACAGAGAAAAAGTATCGGATTACCCCAGACCTCGTCATTCTCCTCAACCCTATCGCCAACATGAATGCCATACGCGAGTGTGCTATACAGCACATCCCAACTATAGGCATCGTGGATTCCAATGCCGACCCTCGCATCGTTATGTACCCCATTCCCGCGAATGACGACAGCCAACGCACAGCTCAGTTGATATCTGGAGTCCTTAGTATAGCTGGGAAAGAAGGCATTCTAGCGCGGCGGGAGGAAGAGGTTGAGTCACAGCGTCGAAAAGAACGGAGTATAATTTTGGAGCGACTGAAAGTATGAGAACGGTACTGTGCCATTCGTATCCTATCTATCTAGGCCTCGCCTGTTCTGCTTGCACGTCGAACCAATATTCTATGTCACAGATCAGTATATAATACAGCAAATAACTTGGTAAACTCACGTTCAGCTGCTGCTAGTGCTCTAACATTTCCGCCCAGCTTGTTGATAGTCTCTAGGTACTCGTCTTCTTCCACACTGTCGAACACGATACCACCCCCGGCCTGGAGATACGCAACGCCATTTTTGAATGTCATCGTCCGTATAGCGATGCAGGTATCCATGGCGTCATCTGCGAGATCGAATCGACCGACAGCTCCAGCATACACGCCACGTTTTTCTTGCTCTAAACGTGATATAATCTCAATGGCCTTGATCTTGGGTGCCCCCGAAACAGTGCCGGCGGGGAATATAGAACGAAAAGCATCGAACCTGTATTGAGACGAATCCACTTCCGTTATCATCTCTCAGCTGCGTATCACCGTTGACTCACTCACCTCGTCAGGCCTTCTCGCAACATTCCCGATACTTGCGATGTCAGATGAATGACGTGACTAAACCTTTGAACTTGCATCAAGTGGTCGACCTTAACTGTCTCCGGTTTGCACACGCGATTGACGTCGTTTCGAGCAAGATCGACAAGCATGATATGCTCTGCCCTGTCTTTTTCCGAGGAAGATAGTTGCTCTGCTAGTATCTTGTCCTCTGCATTGTCAAGGTTTAAACCTAATCAAATACGACACAGTAAGAATACAGACCTTCCGGAGTTTTGCCTCTCTTCGTGGTCCCTGCGATGGCGTGATTGTATACTTTATTGGCTTCAACTTTGCACAGAGTCTCAGGGCTAGCACCGACGATCTGAAGGTCTCCACAGTCCAGGTAAAACATGTACGGACTTGGGTTCACCTGACGGAGGTGCCGGTAGGCGTTAAAGGGGTGAATATCCGTCGGACGTGCAAGTCTTTGTGAAGGGACCGCCTGAATGATGTCACCCGCAACGATGTGCTCTTTCAATCGAGTCACAAACCCTTCGTAACCCTCTTTACCAACATTCGAGACAGCTTCGTTTCCAAGTCGAATCGGAGGCTGGGGAACTTCGGGTACGATGGATGCAAGAAGAGTTCTGGCCAGGCGTCGCACTTTGGATTGTGCAGTTTGGTATACGAATGACAGGTTCGCCGTTCCTGCGTCCTTCGGATAAAATACGTGGGAGACGATTTTGATTGTTTGAAATAGATGGTCGTATACGAGCAGTGTATCCGCCATCATGAAGACGGATTCTGGTATGCTGAGGGGATCCCGCAACTCCCGAGCTGTTTTTGGCTCAAAGTATTGTATGCAGTCATATGAAACATAGCCTATCGCACCGCCAGTAAAGGTGGAGACTTCGGGTACTTTGATGTATTGGTACGCCGAAAGCTCCCTTTGAAGAGCGGCCATGGGATCCCCCGTGATTTCTTCGTTGGGCCCAGTCTTTATGACCTTGATTGGATCTACGAAAGACTGAGACACAGTTTGCGCTGACTCTGAGATGGAGAACCTACCTGCGCCAACGAAACTGTACCTAGCGATGTTCTCTCCGGCGATCACCGACTCGAGAAGGAAGCTGAATTTGGAGTCTTTCGCAATACGAAGGTATGCCATGCATGGTGTGATGAGATCCGCGGGCAGCTGAATGAAGATCGGTATACAGTTGCCTCGCTTCTCCCGTATGATGAGCTGCTCTACAGTCACGAACGGGGGGTAGGCGTTCAGTTTCTACAAGTCAGGCAATGTCGTCAAAAGCAATCGCGGAAAGTGCGATCCAACTGACCTGGGGATCCATCGATGTGGATTCGGTTGAATGGGAAGTGGATTTTTGGAAGCGAGGATTATATGACTCGGACTAGTACTGTGATGTCGCTTTGGTCATATCGTGATTGTTGTCACCGAATGTGAGTACAGCTCATCGTGACACACACACCTTGGAAAGAGTCACGTACAGGCAAGCGCCGTAAAACTGTTCTGTTGTTTCTGAGTCGTACAGCTGTTCGCTTTTCGATCTCTGCAGAACAACTTCAAGGAAGCCCTGAAGTACTACTTCCCCGGTCGGTTACCTACCTCTCCCGCCAAGACGGCCGCGCGCTCATCTCATCTCTGTAGCCAGGTGATGATCACGCCGAGGTTCTCGTGTGACCAAACTGACGACGCCGTGATCGTTTCGCTGTACTGCCCCTCAGTCCGTGTAAGTTCCAATGATGCCATCGCAGTATCTCAAAGTAACTCTAGTCCGACATCATTTCAGGCGTCTGATGTCGAGATAAACGTCGACGACACATTGTTAACCATCCACATCAACCCATATTTCCTCCGTCTGAACTTTCCGCATGCCGTGGTCGAAGACGATAACTCGTCTGCCGTTTATGACCCAAGCACGGGATACCTGAAAATCACATTGACCAAGGAAGCTAAAGGGCAGCATTTTGCGGAGCTGGATTTGCTGGCGAAGTTATTGGCTCCTCGCTTGACGCAACCTCCACCTGCGCCGTCGATCGAAGTCCTCCACCCTTCAGGAGAAGACGACGTAAGTGAGTTATCGCGTCGAACAACACAGCTAGCTCTAGAAGAAAAAGATGAATTCCTGGAAGGTAGCATGCGTGACTAAAAACCGATTGAGGCTAACTTTATTTGTGTCAGCTGCTGAGAACGACTGGCAGATTCCCCAGACGGTTCCCGAGGCTTCAGCAGAGCTTCATTCGTCATCGAAACGCTATTATGGATTTCTGGACAAGTATACAGGGTACTTCATCAATGTCACCGATACCGAGGACGAAATCAATGAATTAGGCCCCAACGCCGAGAACTGTGACCTTGATGGGAGGCGAAACCTCCGGATCGCACACGAGAACAAAAAATGGGACGAAGAACACTACATGTTCGTTTATTCGCGTTATACAAGTATCAAATCAAACGCTCCAGCTTCACAGGGCAGATTACGCTGACGACGAATACATTCAAGAGTTGATCGCTTGGCAAGACCCTACAGCTAACTCCGAAGTGATCTATACCGAGCAAGAGAATTTGGAAATGCTCCGTCTTCCACGGAAGGAGTGTAAGTCATATCTTCGCAAACCAATGCTTGGGTGACCGCTGATCATAACCAGATATCATGGACGCGATCCAGGAGCGAACCCTCTACCTTACGCTGATCACGCTCCTTTTTGCCCATGCTTATGATAAGCGGACAACTCTTCATGACCCGACCCCTGAGAGCGCCTGGACGGTCTGTTCACTTGTGCCAGCGTTCTCGGCGCTCGACCCACCTCCATATACGCCACGCATTCCGCAAGTCAATGGAACGGAGCTGCAATTCTCCGATGCGGATCTGATGTCTACTTTGGTAGCATCTTACCGAAGAAGCCTTGCTTTTCCACTATATCGCTCCTTTCAGCTCGCCGAGGTGTGCCGAAATGATGTCGCCACCGACGTGGCGCGAGGTAAAAGAATGCTCACGAGATCCCTATTGGAGATGAAGCGCGTTCTGGAGCATCATGAGGTTTACTATGTTTATAGTAAAATTTGGATGGAAGATTTTTGTGTCTGGATTCAGACTTGTGCAAGGTCCGCGAAATTTGGTTCTCGTGCTGTTGCTGTCTCAGTGAAATTTCCAGTGATGCAATACTTCAAACACTGGCTCAAAGAGTAGGGACGTTGGTGGTACCCAAAAGTGCCATCGAGTGGGATCTCGTGCACCTTGAAGAGGCGACTCGGCTCGCAGACGACAGAGGTAGCGATAGCGATGATGAATCGACTGATTAACGCTTGCGATTCTGTTTATCGATTCTCTCATCGGTCACATCTCGACTATCGAGAACGATTTTCGTGGTGTAAGTGCACCTTGTAACCGCGTAACCAGCTCGAATTCGGATAACTGTCATCACAAGCGAAAGAGTCCGCAGCCGCGCAGCGCTAAAATCATGTTGGAAGATGACGTCGGATGCAGTCAGATGTGTATGAGTACATAAGTATTCGCGTAAGAACTGCACTACTACCATACCCCGAACCCTCCCGAACCCCACTTTTCGGCACTCTCTATTACTCACTAGTTACTAAGCGAAAGTGTTGTGTAATCACTACCAAAAAGTATAGTTCCGAAAAGTGGGTAGTATGCCCCCGAGACTCGAGATTCAATATCAATATTGAATATTGAGTCTTAGCATTTACTGACCCGAGAATTTGTCGGGAACGAGGTCGCCACCTGCACGAACTTGGAGCGACATTGTTAATTCGCTAAACGGATGAATCGGTGACAAGAAATCCCACAGAAGAGGGCTCAGGCTGTGTTGTACTTCAGCGTTAAAATCTTTCTTGCCAACCGGATCCATTTGTTCGATTATGCATGTTCAACGTTCAACCACACACTGGTGCCAGAAATCTATCTGTTCAGCTAGCTAGTCACCGCCACACAGCTACAATGCTAAGCAAAACTAAGATGGTCACCGGCAACTTGCTCACTTCCGGGCTTCTCGGTGAAGTAGTACTAGTACTATGTGCCGCTAGCCAGTTTGGGCTTGAATCAAGTGACCTCGCTGCGTCGCACCTTCCAGGATGTCGAGAAGTCTTAATTTGTCCTCCGTATCTCTCATGTCCCGTTGGATACTTTTTCCTGAAGCGAACACATTCTTGTCTGCCGAATATTGGCCGAATACAAGCATGATGGCCGAGTTTTTCCGCTGATGCGGATCATTGGATATACACATTCCCAAAGCTCGGAAGTAAGTAGACCTCGGTCTGATTGCATTGCAAGCTTTGGTGGGCCATGCCGCTGGACAACAGGTGGTAGTTCGTATTAGGACACTCTAAGATTATGGCGATCTAAATTATAATGCTGATTCTCACCGGCACCCTGCTGTTCATAGCTATAGGTGTGCACTGACAGATCTAGCGGTCCCGGTCCGGTATATCAACTGAAAGGCGGATGATACCCTTGCACGCGATAGCATAAGTACCTCGGAAGATATCAAAAGATACGTATCCATTAGTCTCGAACCATCCGTTTTGGTCCTCGCCTCGGACGGCCTCGGGATCTTCCGAAGACCAATCTGAAACGGATGGTTAAGTTTCTTGCCACAATGCGGCAATGATCCCATTTGACACCAATTAGCTGCGGAAAACAAGCATCTACGTTGTCCATATGTATGTACAGATCAATATATATGCTTGTGCGATGTGAGCATTAAAGCAAAAAAAAGCTGGATGATGAACAGTTTGACAGGACTGCCAGTCTTGACAGAACACGAGAGTCAAGATACCATATGGGACCTATGCGTCATCCTGGCTTATTCTAATGTGGTCTTCGGCGGGAAGGACATCAAAACCACTCTGGCCGAGGTCAGCAGGGAGAGTTGCAGATTCGTCAAGGCCAGAGCGAACAAGGAGTGCCTCTGTTTCGTGCGCTCCAGCAGTGGTCGGCGGGACAACAGCAGAAGTGGGGCGGAGGAAGGGAGGCGGCTGGACCAGGTTATTAAATAAAAACTGAAAGTCTGTTGTCAGTTGGGCGCTAGCTGAAATACGACCCGCATACCGTCCCGTAACTGAAAGTGGAGTAAATACCCTGCCGGCTGATATAAGAACCATCAACTCACACCAAGAATGAAAAGCCAAGCACTTGGAGAAGTGATATGGGGAATAAGAGTTTCTCCCAACCCAAGGCAAGACTGATCAGCCAGATGGACAATGTCCTACAGGTATCTGTTAGGCTCCTGGCAGTGGCACTGACATGCCTGGTGACACTGAGACCGAAGAAGTTGAATAAGGAAATGCTGAACGCGATCGCAAGCGAAGACCAAAGGACGCTTGGGGTGTGTATCATCTGATGCCAACCTCTAGGAAGGTCGAAGAAAGGAGAGCGAGAAGAGACAGACGGTTGTGCCAAGAATGGCATGAGTAACACAATGGTGAGGGCACCAAACAACCCTTCGTATCCAACTGCCACAAGGGGAGGAACGCTCCAGCGTGTCATGATTTTCTCCTCAACCACGAATTGCGTCGCCGTGCTGGAGAAAGGTAATGTCGAACAATCCAATAGCCACATAGTGAAACAATCTTACAAGATTTGGGCGATGAGAATGAAAAAGACACCTATCCAATGGTTCCATCAAACAGGCGAGCCAGATAAAACGACTGGACACACCGACGAGAGCTTTCGTGACATCGACTTGATCGATAGGTCCAGGATCTGCACCAGTGACGTGTGCAGTCACCAAGTTCACTGCGTCCTTGATCGTATCCTTAATCATAGAGCCGCTATAACCAACGAGTGAGACGCCGGCCATCACAGTGAGCAAGGATATCCATCTGAAGCAAATTAGGAATTGAGCGGAGGAGGAGCAAAGGACGCACTGGTATAGCCAAAGGCGGCGGTGGAGGAAGATCACGCTAAGAATTCCGACAAAGAGAACCAGCGCACCGCGCGTCATCTGATAGATGGAAACAGGTGTGTATAGAAGGCCGACGTTCATGAGCTGTAGAATGTCACATGCAAAATCACGGCATCAGCGTTGGTTAAGATACATAAAACTCGAGCGACGTAATGAAAGTTTGGGACGAACACCAAGAGGGAATGACGAACCGTGGTACCGGTGAGATCACAGACGGCAGGGAACCATAGAAGGAGTAACTTCCAGCCTCGCAACTCTTGAGCAAGTGATGCAGACTTTGCCTGCGGATCGTCATCTTCGTCTGAATCGGAAGGAAGAAACACGGGTGGAACGTTGCGCCTCGTGCGCAACCACGTGTAGATGACGGGAAGGAAACCTAAGAGAAATCACGATTGCGGAGTGAGAATCCAACCGGAGCGGTGCAAATAAACAAGCAGGTGATAACTGACAAAGCATTTCACCGACTAGAAGGAAGGTTAGTGTCAAGTAGCAAACGAAAGAAGGACGGACGGACGGAACATT
The DNA here is from genome assembly GCA_038089555.1 of Chalciporus chontae. Taxonomy (NCBI): domain Eukaryota; kingdom Fungi; phylum Basidiomycota; class Agaricomycetes; order Boletales; family Boletaceae; genus Chalciporus; species Chalciporus chontae. The sequence goes on from JBBPLD010000003.1 coordinate 393,566, forward strand.
TGTAAAGTTTGCCACACGGGCTGTTCGAACAAAACGTGTTTGCTGGGGTCTGGATCATCGCAGTTCTCGACACATTGCATGTCCTGAGAAAGAAATTAGGCAGTGAGGACTGTGAGCTTGGTAGAAAGACAAACCTGCCATTTGCTCCAGAGCGAGTTGCTGGAGCCCTGGGAGAGAGTGAGCTGGACGCGAACACGGAAATGAGAGAAAACGTACTGTGATGATCATCCCCGCAAGGAGGAATGGTATGTAGAGGGACGCGCGAGGCATTGGACGGTGAGAGGGAGACAGCCACACAGAGTCAATTTGGGGATCACGCGCGGGGTTGGAGAGGGATGTGACATGTGACATGCACGTGATTTGTAATGAGCCCGATTAGGCTATTTTGTCCGAGAGAGCATCCGGGGCGCAGTTATGTAATGTTGATCTAAGATCTGGAGAATGACGGCGAAGGGGTCACCCGGGGTCACACTGATCATGCAGCGCTTCTCGACGACTGCCATTTACGGATTCAGTTATTTATCTCGGTCGCTTCTTTTCCCTCTCCCTCTGTCGTCCACTTGGCCTCTCCATCTCCTGTGTCCTCCTCGTCGTCGTCCGCGTCGTACACACCCATTCCCCGTTGCGCGACACGACGACAAACCATCCAAAAAAGCAATGGTCAAACTGTCACTCGTCTCTCCTAAAGGCAACCAAGGTGTTCGCTTCTTCCCCTACAAAGGATACCTCGGCTTAACACCACTCAAATTCGAAGGACGTGAGTATCCACCATTCCCCCACATGTTCTCTCATCGCTCTTCTCCTAGTCGTCCGCACCCAAATAGAGCAGGACGGTAAACCTATCCCAGCAAAGGACATTACCGTCGCTGTTCGCTGCTATGAATCCCGCCAAGGACGGTTGGGGACTGTCCTGACTAACGTCTTGTACGAATTATCTGTCGCACTCTGGCAAAAGCAGGACTCTCAGGAGTGGTCCGAGGTCGGAGACGGCGACTACCCCTTTCGGTTTTCTATCCCCTCTCATGTTGCAGCACCTAGCACAGCACTCTACTTTCAAGAATATCGAATATACTGGCGAATTGAGGCGGGTACGTGTACCAACCATATATGTATCGCCCTTTCTTCTGACTGTGATCTAGTCCTTAACCACGTTCCCATCTCGGGGGTTGGTTCTCGTCAAGTGAAACACTTTGACTTGCCCCTCATACGCTATGATTTCCCCGCTTCCTACTCTCCTCCATCTCCCTTGACACCACCCCCTTCAGCATATATGACACTGTTGAAATCTCGTGGTCTACCTTTGCGTTACCGCGTACTCGTCCCGCCTAACCCCATCGGGCCCCTTGATATTGTTTCTGTACAACTCGCTGCACAGCCTCTCGATTCATCTGTATCAATTCGCAGCGCGACCGCATTCGTTGAACGACGAATATGTTTCAATGATTTCCAGTTAGCCCCCCTCAAGACCCCCTCTACAACCCCTCGATCCCCATCGCAACCATCCACAAATTACACAAATCATTCTTCTAACTACATTCAAGATAATAGTCTATCCATATACCCCGAGAGCTCAAGTTCCTCGTCGCAAGATCTACACTGCCCAACATCTTCATCATCCATATACTCTAGTGATTCGTCACGTCCGTTGCTGCAGCATGTATACACGACGGATGAGTCTGCGCCGCATTTCTCTGGCGACCGTGGGACTACCCACATTGTTGCGCATGCCGAGTCATCAGACCGTTTCTCCAGAGACTCTTCTGGAGTGTGGCGGCATAATCTCACGTTCTCGTGGCCTGATACCAAGTCCAACAGTCGGTGGGCTGCAGGCGAAACTGTTCAAACTGGAACAACGACCGTCAAGTTCTTTCTCCGCGTCAAGGTACCGCTTATCCGTGTTCTTGTTGCTCCCTGTATTGAATGATTTATAGTTGGTGGTCTCATCACCGGTGAGCTCCGCGGAGACCGTGGAGCTTGAAGATAAGGAACTCACGATTTTGTCGACAAACCACATGCAAAGGCAGCTTGCGCTTTCCCGGTACAACGAATGGGTGAGCGCGTCTTCCACCCGATCGAAATCCAAGTCTCCCCGGCGTTCCAAGCGTGACAGCCAGGCAGAACAACTTCCATCTCCCCCACATAGCCCCGCTCAGCCTCCAGGGGCCGAGCTGCCCGTTAGTGCGCCTCCAATCACGAGACAGTACTTTCCTCCCGCTCACACTCATAAAATTTCGACTGCTTCATCACCTTATCCAGGAAGCAGCAGTCACAAGCTCAAAGCTTCGAGGCGGCCGCATACCTCTGCGGGACCTCGAGATAGATTCGACACACGAACCTACGAAGGCATTCAACATCAAAGCAACCGAATGGGGGGTTTTCTGCGACCAGAAACTGCCCATCCCATACGTTCCCCGAATCCTCCTCCAAGCTCTCGGGGCTTTTTCCGCCAAAAATCCGTCGAGCAACCACGATTAGGATCAAGTTCTAGCATGAGTTCCGGTGGACATTTGACTGTCGAGAGCGCGCACTACGCCCGTGGTAGCCTGCTATTCGAGAGGGTAAACCAGGTGGACGTGGAGGCATGGGAGCAGGAACTCGCACGCATAGAGTCCGCAAGTCGCAGGAGCAGTGCTGACATGCGAGGCCTCTGGTCACAGCGCAAAAAAGCGAGCGTCGAGCGGCCTCCTATACTGCCATATCTACAAGCGGAAGGATGACAGCGGACGACTCGGATTGGCCAAAAATTTCACTGCATCACATTATACCTTGACCTTTTACGATACCACGTTCATATTACTGCCTTTGCATTTGTTGAGCATACAACTGGACTCGTAGTTTCGGGTCGTTAGCCCGCAGAGAGTTCACCATAGTTTATTCGCCTCGTATTTTCTGCATTTTGTACACTGCACGTTATTGACTGCACAGCACGGAATTACCAGTTTGTTTTGTTGTATCTGCACATTTAAAATGGTTGAGTACAAGACTGGTTTACTCCTGTGTTCACGCCGTCTTCACAGTTGACGTCGAGGATTGGAGCTTGACTGAAGCTGCAAAGGTTTCTCCGCTTGCACAAACATTCGACTAGACGACTTGGTCTATCATCGCGTTGAAGAATGAGCTTCCCGTGGTTCAGGTTGACACTCGTGGCCGGTGGTCGTGCGTCCCTTCACCTTCCCTACCTCCTCCAGCGCTAATTTTTGTGTTCCCACTCGCCCTTCAACCCCACGATGCTGGCTCCGCCTTGACGAACGATTGGTTCCAAGTGATGGGTATGGGATATGTCATCATGCGAGGTTTGTCCGTTTGTCATCCTTCGAGGCTCTTGCAGACCTTCACATCTTGATCCGCTGACTCTTTTATGGTTATTCTTGTTCTCGGCCAATCTTCTCCCTTGTTCTTTATTCGTTAGCCACCGTGCCAACTCCTGAACAAACATACACCGTGAGTGGAACGCTGTTTTAGGCATTCTCCCCACACTGCCCCCTTGTCCTTCTCCTGCTGCACTGCACTGCACTCTGTCCGAGGATCGTTCGGGGTTCGCCTCGGAGGGACATTGGACCCGTGTCTTTTTAGTGTTGATGCGTTTGTGGACGTAACCTCGAGGCTGATGGCGGACGTGTGGCCTAGGCTATGGCCCCTGATCTCAGGCGTAAAGTGGACGCGAATCGCGCAGCTCGATTTGCGCAAGAACAGATCGTAAAGCAGCAGATCGATGCACAGGTCAGTCACGTCACCATTCCTCCTTCCTTCGTCCCGCGTTCACAAACGTGACGCATCACCTTTCACCCAGGCAAACAATTCAGAAGCTCAGAAACCCATATGGGCAGATCCGCAGAAGAGGCGGCAGGAGCCGCACGCATGAACTGTGTCCATTGATGCCAAGGCCCTCTTCTGTATTGTCACGGTCGTGTTTCGAAATACATTATTGTTTGCCAAGGGAATGGTGGGCAGCCATACATCAGCGCCGAAAGCAGGTTTCACTATGGCCTGCGTCCCACACTGTGTCAGTTCCGAAAACTAACGAGCTCGGAAATCATGGGAAGCAGGACCTTCATCTGTCAATTCCTTCGAATGCACAGGAGGAATCTTCGCAATGCGAGGTGAGAAGACAATGTGTGGGGTGTCAGGATATTTGCTGGGTCACTGTAAGTTCAGGCCATGAAGGGCCGCGAAAGTGTTGGACCATCTCCCCGGATCCAAGAAAGGTCTAATAACGATGTTCTGAGAGAGCAATACTCCTGTGAATGATATTTGGGCGAGTGCACAAGGGCAGGTCAGAGGACTAGCCGTGTCGCATAAGAGTATGGAAACCACGAAAGAACTAGGAAAACGAGAGGGGAGTGCCTTCCAAGGGAAGAGTGCACGGGATGTCAATTGAGTTTGGATTTGATGCAAAAATGCTAAGTGACAAAATAACAATCAGTATTGTAAAGAAAACTCGAATGTGGAATTGCATCTTCAAAGCGAGTAGAAAGGAACATCGTAAAACCATTACTCTCTTCATAAATCTAGGGATTGATCGTTGTGCGAACTGTCCCTCCCTTCCAGCGTAACGCGAGTGCCATCATCTATGTAACAATGTGCCGATTCGGCACTTGCGCTCGATGGCACGCTATGTACCAGCGAATCCATGGACGAAGTCGAAACGAAATGATGTGACTGTCGTTCTAAAGTACCCGCGTTAGATAACGAGGATGGCAAGGGGATGCATTGTTCCATCATGACACCGGCGGGATGTTCTGATGCCTAGGATGTTTTACCACCCAGGGGGCGGGGTCGTTCATCGTTGTCGGTCGCATAGCCCACATGCGTCTCGCCATTACCGATAGGTATCGGCAATTGTGTCATGTACGTGGGTGGGTTGATGGTGTGTGATCGCTCGATGCTGTGAGAGATGTCGTTCAAGTTGTCAACGGCAGTTCCAAACGGAGATGACAAGATTGTTTGACCTGATACTGGCGTCACCGAACGACTACGGGTTGAGGTGCCAGCGAAAGGTTCATCGCCTTGCAAGCTTTGGGAATACGCCCTGGAGGATGTCCCAACAGTTGAGGAAGCAGATTGGTCAGCTGCGTGTACGGAGTTAGTCTCTGCGGCGGGGGCTGCCGCGGCCCCGCCTTGTCCTGTTGTGCCCTCCCGTCGCCTCTTCTCTTCTTCCTTTCTCTGCTGTGCTTCGTGTTCGAGCAGAGAAAGACGCATGGCCTCCATGACCATGAGCTGGAGGGTAGCTGAGCATCGGTGGAAGGGGAGGGAAATAGTCAAATCACCTCTTCCAGATCTTGTCCGCCTAAACTCATTTGACCAATCAATTGGCTTAGATCTGGTTGGCCATTCAATCGAGGGCCACGGCGCCGCCTACTGCCACTGCCTCCGCCACTTATCGCGGTCTCAGAATCCAAACCTTCGACGCCGTCGGGAGTTGGAAGGGTGTGGACACGACCACTTGTGACACCAACAGGAATGAGTCTATCTCCAACCTGCCTCATGATGATTCTCCTGTTGGCACGACGAGTGACTGCCGCACGCACGGCAGCCAATTTGGCTTCCCAATCAGGTCGAATTTGGTCTTTTATTTGGAAGGACGATGTGAAGAGGACAGATAGTTGGCAGGAAAAGATTGGCATACCGGTTGTGACCACCTCTGGGCTATCATGACCAAAGCTCTTTCGACGGCGCTTATGGGCGGCAGAAGAGCCTGAAACATTTTGGTGAGAACCACGCGGCGAATCAGCCCAAGAAGGCGGTGTCTGTTAGAAGAGGTCAGATGGGAGAGCGAAGGCGCAAGGAAGTACAAACCATTCCGTCGCTGCCGATGCCGGCACGCCAAGGAGGAGGGTTGTATACGACACCAAAGTTATCTTGTACACAGTAGGGACAAGCAGCGGGTTCTGAAACGAGATGAGTTGTGGTGGGTTCAGCTCTCTTTATTTGTACGAAGCATTCTGTGCAAATAGCTTGATCGCAGCAGCGGGAGTGGTTGATATTTGGAGGGTAGTACTGGGTGATAGTCAGCGGGAGGGAGAAGGAGAGAGGGAGAAAACGAACAAGGAAGCAGATGGGACATTCGACAGCACCTCTATAAAGGGCGGCTTCTGGAGAGCGGGAAGGATCTTTGAGTGTGGAAGGGCGCTTTGGGTCGCGAGTGTCTTGGCGTGACTGGGGCTGATCTGAGTGGGTGCTGTCAGAGTCGGGGATGTCCTTCCTGGCGGCGAGGATGTGGTGGTCGTCCCAGTCGTCGCTGTAGTCTTCGAGAGGGCGGTAGAAGGGAGCGAGTTTCCTATCTACGATGAGCTGAGTGACTATTGGATGGTTCCAATCACGTTGTGCGGTGTACACTCCCTGGGGGGAGAGACATCCGTAGTCGACACTCTCCTCTTGGTGTGGTCGACCTGACGATGACCCAGCGTTCCCCATCTCCTTCGTCGTCCTCTCACCGTTCAGTTACGTTGGCTCTACTCACATTACCTCATCTTGTTGCTCTTTGTTTGCCACGTCACCTTCCATTATTACTTAATACAACTGGATTTCTTTTTCGTTCACTATCCCGCTCAATGGACGCGCCTTGGACTCTCCACCCAAGTCAAATCCTCGAGCATTTTGCAGTCGACCCTTCCTCCGGTCTCTCCAACAACAAGGCTGCTCATCACGCACAGTTATACGGCAGAAATGGTATTACCTCGCTCACCCAAATTGCCCCCTCTCACCCCATTCTCCCATAGAACTCCCCGAGGAACCACCAACTCCTATATGGGAACTAATCCTTGAACAGTTCAAGGACCAGCTCGTCCTCATCCTCCTCGCTTCTGCCGTCGTCTCCTTCGTCCTTGCCCTCTTCGAGGACTCAGCAGACTCGAGTCCATTCGGCGCGTTCGTGGAACCAGCTGTCATTCTCCTCATCCTCATTGCAAACGCAACCGTCGGTGTGATCCAGGAAACAAATGCCGAAAGGGCCATCGACGTGAGTATACCTCCAATGCATACCTCATATTTTGTTCACACCTCTTCAGGCCCTCAAAGAATATTCCCCCGACGAAGCAAACGTCCTCAGGTCCGCTCATCTCTCACGCATACATGCTTCCGAACTCGTCCCGGGCGACATCATCCAAGTTGCTGTCGGCGACAAAGTCCCCGCCGATTGCAGACTCCTCTCGATATCCTCCAGCAGTTTCCGAGTAGACCAGGCAATCCTTACAGGTGAAAGTAACAGTGTAAACAAGTCCGTCGATGTCGTTCCGGACCTCAAGGCAGTAAAGCAGGACATGACCAACATGCTCTTCTCTGTGAGCTTGTATCACTCCACCTCTCTCGTCCTTCCTTATCCTCTTCAAGGGAACAACCGTCGTAAATGGAAACGCCCGTGCAGTCGTGACCTCCACTGGCTCGAAAACTGCAATTGGTCATATACACCACTCTATATCCCAGCAAATCAGTGAAAAAACCCCGCTCAAACGCAAATTAGACGACTTTGGCGATATGTTGGCCAAAGTGATATCTGTGATATGTATTTTGGTTTGGCTTGTTAATTTCCGTCATTTTTGGGATCCTTCCCACCATGGTGCACTGAAAGGAGCAATCTATTACTTCAAGATCGCCGTCGCGCTGGCCGTGGCTGCTATTCCCGAAGGTCTCGCTGCCGTTATTACTGCATGTTTGGCTCTTGGTACGAAGAAAATGGCGCAGAAGAATGCTATCGTCCGAAACTTGCCTAGCGTGGAGACTTTGGGTTGCACAAATGTCATCTGCTCCGATAAAACCGGTACTTTGACAACGAACCAAATGAGTGTCTCCAAGGTATACCCGTCCTTGGTCACGTTAGCTTTGCTAACTCCTTTTGTCAGTTCCTCATCATCGATGCCCAAACCAAGTCCCCGCAGGAATACGAAGTCGAAGGCACCACGTTCTCTCCCAACGGAACTGTAAAACCCTTGGGGGGTAAGAACTCTTCTTTGAGTCTTGACCCGATTCGCAGACTTGCAGAAATCTGTGCTGTGTGTAACGATGCAAAGATTGTATACCAAGCGGTAGGAACTCGTGTACGTTCCCATGCGCCGATTGTTCATTTGTTTCTAGGAAAAGTCCGCCTACAGCAATGTTGGCGAGCCCACTGAGGCTGCACTCAAAGTTCTTGTCGAGAAACTGGGCTGTTCTGACGCAGACATCACCAAATCGCTGTCATCTATGACTCCCGATGTTCGAGCAAGCGTCGTCAACGAACATTACGAACGCAATATACCCCGTTTGTTAACTTTTGACTTCTCCCGGGATCGCAAGATGATGTCTGTTCTGGTTCAACTCGATGGGTCTGGCGCTTTGTTTGTCAAAGGTGCCCCCGAGTCCGTCCTTGAGCGCTGCACGTCAGTCATGCTTCACGGCAAGACTATTCCTATGTCTCCCGAACTTAGGAACATCATCCTTTCACAAATCACATCGTACACTTCCAATGGATTACGGACGCTTGCCATGGCTTACGTCGACGTGAAGGACATCGACGCTTCCCACTACCGCAGCCAAAACACACAGGATTACGCTCGCTTTGAACAAAACCTCGTATTCGTCTCGCTTGTTGGCATGCTCGACCCCCCACGTCCGGAAGTTCGTCTTGCGGTCGCGAACTGCAAAGCCGCGGGAATCCGTGTCATTTGTATCACAGGTGATAACAAGGGCACTGCTGAGTCGATATGCCGTCAAATTGGGATATTCCGCGAGGACGAGGACTTGACGAGCAAGAGCTATACGGGACGAGAACTCGATGAGCTTAGTCACGAGGAGAAAATAAAGGCTGTGCAGAGCGCGAGCTTGTTCAGTAGAACGGAGCCTGGGCATAAAAGTCAATTGGTCGATCTTCTGCAGGGACTTGGAATGGTCGTAGCCATGGTGAGAACTCTACAGACGTTCCTTTGTGCAATTATATTGAAAGAATCCTTCCCAGACTGGCGATGGTGTCAACGATGCCCCGGCATTGAAAAAGGCAGACATTGGTGTTGCCATGGGTAGCGGCACCGACGTTGCCAAGTTGGCAGCAGACATGGTTCTCGCCGACTCGAACTTTGCAACGATAGAGCAAGCTGTAGAAGAAGGTCGACTCATATATAATAACACCAAACAATTTATTCGGTACCTTATATCTTCCAATATTGGTGAGGTCGTCAGGTATGCACTACTTCTGATAGGTTTGGGGCTATCACTTACCCGCGCTCGTAGCATTTTCTTGACGGTCTTGCTTGGCATGCCGGAGGCGTTAATTCCAGTCCAGCTACTTTGGGTTAACCTCGTTACAGACAGTCTTCCAGCGACTGCCCTTGGGTTTAATCCACCCGATCACTCCATCATGCGCGTACCCCCACGGAACGCCAGGGAGCCGTTGGTAGGCAAATGGCTATTCTTCCGATACATGGTCATTGGCATCTACGTTGGGTGCGCCACCGTGTTCGGATACGCTTGGTGGTTCATATACTACGCCGGAGGTCCCCAAATCACCTTCTACCAACTTGTGAGTTGATTGAACCGTACGATTCGTCACATTACTGAAGACGTGCGCAGAGTCACTTCCATCAATGTTCGAGCATGTTCCCCGAGATTGGATGCGAGATGTTCGCGAACGAAATGGCACGACGTGCCACGACCATGAGTCTTTCGATCCTCGTCACGGTGGAAATGTTCAACGCAATGAACTCTCTGTCTGAGAACGAAAGTTTACTTCGACTGCCCGTCTGGAAGAATCCGTTCCTTGTGGCTGCCATCGCGCTGAGCATGGTACTCCACATTGGGATTCTATATATCCCCTTCTTCACATCCTTGTTCGCGATTACACCGCTGAACTGGCTGGAGTGGAAGGCGGTACTATACATCAGCGCGCCGGTGGTACTGATAGACGAGGTTCTCAAATTTGTCACGGTGAGTCATTCGCATTCCCGAAGCCCTAAAGGATGCTGATCGGTCATTTGTACAGGTGACCGTGATTGAACCAGTGAGGGGTTGAACTTGACACGGACGTAGATACTTTTTGTACTTGTCACCAATTTAAAAAGGTCACGTGTGCCTTGGCTTGGCACAGGCATCTAGACTCGGCTGGCAGTGTCAAACTTTCGAGTGCTGAAACAGTAACGAGGTCCTGGCTGACATGTACAATACACGCTTTTCTTTCTTCTATTCTTCTCCACCACCAGTCACTCCTTCAGAACAACCCTAACACTCTCTAATACCAGCCTTCCGTCCGTCCAACATATACAATGCGGCTTCTCGCCAACATCGCGTTGGCACTCTCCGTCGCCATTTCTTTTTGCCCTGGCTCGCTCGGCCATACCCACCAGGGCAGGCGTCACCACGTGAAACGACAAAGTGACCTTGCTGTGCGCGATCCCGGGGATATCCACCTCTACAAGCGTTTTGACAACGCTCGTTTCACCTACTACGCAGATGGCCTTGGTGCTTGTGGCCAGACCAACCAGCCCGGCGACTTTGTGTGTGACATTGTTCCTTTGTCAAGTTACCCCTTACTCACTCCCAGCTGTTCCCAGATTGTCGCGCTTAACTCGGCGGTAAGCACTCCTGGTTTCACACGTCGAATGGCACCTCTAACATGCGATTTAGCAATTCGGTGGTGGTCAAAACTGTTTCCAGATGATTACTATTACTGCCAATGGAAAAACAGCCCAAGCTCAAATCATGGACGAGGTATGTTGTTGTGCACGCGACCCTAGTTATGGTAATGACAGCGCCGTAGTGCCCTGGTTGCCCGTACGCTGGTCTTGACTTCTCTCAAGGCCTCTTCGAGTACTTCGCCGACCTCTCGGCTGGTGTCTTGTCCGGTTCTTGGGACTTTGGTTCTGCGCCCTCTCCCCCCCCCCCCCCCCCCCCCCCCCCTCCTCCTCCACCGCCGCCGCCGCCGCCACCTCCGCCACCGATCAGTATTTCTATCCCCTTGACATCCTGGGTGCCGCCTCCGCCCCCACCGCCTACAACGACTTCGCAGCCTCCTCCTCCCCCGACTACCTCATTTACGCCGCCGCCTTCTGTGAGCTCGAGTACTTCTAGCATGGCCCCTACTCCCACGACCACGAATGTCGTGGCTGTGAGTGCCGGAGCGGTCCCGACCGACACGTCCGTTCTTTTCAACATCAACTTGTCCATCGTGTACATCGGCGAATTCCTTGGGGACTGCAGTGGTCTAAGTGGCTTATAGAAGAGCAGCGGGATCGTGATCTTTTGTGCTGCTTAACCTACGATAGACTGGCAGAAATGTGAACGCTAACGGACGGGGTCTCTTACATACTATTCTTTTACCCTTGGGTTTCAAGTATTTCAGATGCAGATGTGGAAATTGGTATCGCTGGTACAATATCTGGTGTTAAATGTGTGCCAGAATCTATCTTATACATATTAGATGTTGAACGTTTGAACTGGTAGTCCAGACTGAGACGGTAGTGGCGGTGCAGGGGACGGCGTTGATTTTCCGATTGTCGTCTGCATACTCTCCATCCTCCAACTCTCCAAATTTTCTTGTGTTCGCGACGGGCGTGTGATACCCCAAGCATAACTGTGAACGCCAGTCACTCTTTAGTGCAGACACTCGTTTACGACACCGTTCTTTGGACTCGCCGGGTTCAACTCGTATCCTCGGTTTAGCAGAATGGCTCTGAGGGTCTCAGCAATCCTCGGTTTTCTTGTTCTTGTACTTCCACTCGTTTCAGCCAGCCATTGGAGCAGGCGTCACCACCAGGAACTAGCCCACCGCGCTCGTGGTGATGTTGACATCCATAGGCGCGATGCGTTTACCAATGCGCGGTTTACTTTCTATGATGTCGGACTGTAAGCCTCCAAACTCTTTCTGCAAACCGATCGCTCATTCTTGATACAAAGAGGTGCATGCGGCCAAAACAACGTGGCTAGTGATTGGGTATGTATATTTTGTCTCGGCAGGGTCGCGGTCGCCTAACTGACTACCCATTTCCCAGATCGTCGCACTAAATGTCGAACAATACGGCGGTGGATACCCCGGTCCTCAGTGCTTCAAACAAATCACTATCCAATATGGGGGCCAAACCGCTGTGGCTACCATCATGGACGAGGTACGGTCGTCGTCATCGAGTGGTGTTTGGCATGCTGATTTTGGTTACCAGTGTATGGGCTGCCCTTACGGGGGTCTTGACTTCTCCCGTGGTCTGTTCGACTTCTTTGCTTCTGAGGGCCTCGGCGTGCTGTCCGGAACATGGTGGTTCAACGATGACAGCGGTGGGGGTGGAGGAGCACCCACCACCCCGAGCTGGGACCCCCCTGCTCCTACTACCACCTGGCAACCACCTCCGCCCCCGCCTCCACCAACCACTACATGGGAGCCACCCCCACCACCCCCTACTACCACTTGGCAACCGCCGCCGCCAACTACTTCGAGCACTCCAGCCTATACCCCGCCTCCTACCACAACTTCTACTAGCTCGACTCCCACGACTACATCAGCCACGGCTTCGCTCGACCTCAGTGCTGGCTTGGTTAGCGGGTTGGCTGTCCCAACTGGTGCAGTGGTGCCTGTCCCTCAGACAGGAAGCCCGCAGAACCTTCTCGTTATTAATAATGTTCTTGTTGAGGTTGGCATTGCGCTTTCCGCCTCCGAGAAACATATGTAGGTGCGGATGACGTGCCCTACGAGCATGGGTCTATCGTTTTCCTTTGCTTATTTTGTTGTTCCACTTTCTTTCTTTGTGTTCTTCTTCCCTCGAGCCAGTCTTGTGGGAGTACATTTGTACGTTGACAGCTTTCTGTAACGTTTGATGTTCTATCTACCGGCATGTGCATGTATCGCAGTGCCCTATACCTCAAATCTGCTGGCATATACTTGGTGCCACTTTTTTTTTTTATCAGTTAACATTATTACAACTATTTTGGTTGCACATACGGCCAGCGTGTCTCAGCAAAAGTGGGTAGGGACATAAAACCCAATGATACTCGTACACCTAGAGCTCAGGCCCTCAGGGAAGCACTGTACACTAAATGATACACTCGAAGAAACCAGTAGAATGTTTACATGAAGCAGGTGATGAGCAATACCTGTAAGCCGTGATCCTTAACCCATTGACGAGAAACTGTATTCCCCTGTCTAAGGTCTTTACGAAGCGCATTCTTGCTGGGTTTCATGATCTGCTGAAGGGCCGACTGACCCTTGTGACGTGTAGCAACATACTCTTTCACACTGACGTGGGCTTCGGCTTTAAGCATCTTGCGAGCAGAAGTGAGTGTGCTCGGTAAATCCGAAGCGGTGGGGGAGCGGAGGCCAAGCTCGATTATGAGTGCGCGCAACAGATTGAGCTCCATGCCATTTCCCTTTACAGGGGATGAGATGTATCTGATAAACGAGATCAACTGTTTTGGACGGTGAATCTAAGAAGGCTACGAGACACACTGCGAGATGAAAGCGGACGCTTCTTCATAGGAGGTGGTAGGAATACGCGTCCCGAGGGAGCCCTCGGACTCGGTGGAAGTGCTATCAGACGAGGGAGCCCTACGGTTGGTTTTTTTTGTCGCCTTTCTCTTGTTGCGCTTAGGAGTACGACCCAGCTTCTTCGAGATGGTGGGGATGTCTGACTCTGAGCTGCTGGACGAGTCTAGGCTCTCGCGGAGATTGGAATTGCGGAGGGAGAGTTTATCGAACGCAGAGAGGAAGTCACCATCCGAACCGGGGGGTCCAGTGGAGTCTGAGATGGTGGACGGGATCGAGCGAGCTTCGAGGAGGGGGTGTCGAAGGAGGATAAAGTCGGTGTCACTGTCTTGTGATTGTTGGTTCCAAACTATCTCATCGTCTGAGAATTTGTCTGTTGAGAACTGTGAGAGTGGACTAGCAAACTCTTGCTCGCTGCTCGACATGGTGAACGACGAGCTCGGATCCAGGTGACTGGGTAGTAGTAGTAGTGATAGCAGTAACCCTAACCCGCGTGTGATCTATATTACCTAATACGATTAGATGACCCTCTGCCCAACGTCGTCGTCGTCGTTCACGAACCCGCTCTCTCTCTCGCCGCGGTTGGCGCTGCTTTAAACGCGTCTTCTTCCACGACCACATTCATTCCTAGCCACTCAACTCGCTTCATCCATGGAGGTATGTGTCCTCGCGTCGCGCGCCATCCATATCGTTGAATCATCTTCGCATTGCACAACAGGGCCTACTTGACTTCTCCAAGGAGTTTGATGTCTCCCTCCTGGACAAGGTTGCGATGGCCCTTTATACCGGTCGGGGCCAGGAGGTCTGTATTTCATCTCGTCGCAGTCAATCTGTGCTAACCACACCTCGCTTCACAGCAACAAATAGCCCAGCAGGTGCTTACTCAGTTCGAAGAACATCCAGACGCGTGGACACGAGTCCCAGATATCATGGAGAGATCAACGTTCCAACAATCCAAGGTCCGCGGCCATCTAATCCACTTATGCCGGTCTCATTCTCTCGCTACAGTATATCGGTTTACAAATCCTCGAGAAACTTATCATGGCGCGATGGAAAACACTGCCCGATGGTCAACGGCAAGGTATTTGCTCCACTCCCTTCATTCTTGATCGACATGTTTCTTATGTCGCTCTTAGGCATCAGAAACTTTGTTGTCGGCATCACAGTCAAGATCGCATCAGACGAGACAACAATGAGAAAGGAAAAAACGTTCATCAACAAGCTTAATCTTGCTCTTGTTCAGGTAATAACACTTCTCACAGATGATCTCCGTCGCTCATGTACGTCTCTATGACCCCCAGATACTGAAGCAAGAATGGCCACACAATTGGCCTACTTTTATAACCGAACTCGTCGAATCATCCAAGACCAATCTCTCGCTTTGCGAGAACAACATGGTCATCTTGCGACTTTTGTCGGAAGAGGTCTTTGACTATTCTGCGGAACAAATGACTCAGACCAAGATCAAGAATCTCAAAAATCAGATGTGCGGGGAGTTCAGTGAGATATTCAAGCTCTGCTCCGAGGTCCTTGAGGAGGCGCAGAAAACGAGCTTGATTAAGGCTACTCTGGAGACTCTCTTGAGATTCTTGAACTGGATACCCCTCGGATACATCTTCGAGACTACCATAATAGATCTACTACTCAACCGCGTATGTGTTCAGTCTCCTTATTCTCCGGCATTTCATTCTAATTATCGCCCAGTTCCTCGAAGCTCCAGAGTTCCGCAATGTGACTTTGAAGTGTTTGGCCGAAATCGCTGGTCTGAATGTAGGACCAGAGTACGATCCCAAGTTCGTTATCTTGTTCGCTATGGTCATGACCTCCGTCAACCGCATGATCCCCCCCTCAACAAATATTGCTGCCGCCTACGCGTCCGCATCCGACTCCGGTCAAGAACTTGTCCTCAACCTTGCTCTCTTCCTCAGTAACTTCCTTTCCCAGCACCTACGAGCCGTCGAGACCGAGGCCAACCGCGATGTTCTGCTCAATGCCCACCTATATATGGTCAAAGTGTCGCAGGTTGATGAACGAGAGATATTCAAGATCACTCTCGAATACTGGTTAAAGCTCGTGGCAGAGCTCTATGACGAGATTCAAGCACTGCCCATCGGAGACAGTGGTTTACTCATGGGCCTCAGCCTTGGAAATGGGCCCGGCAACATGCTGAACGGTATGGCTTTGCGGAAGAACATTTACAGCGATGTCTTGAGCAACCTTCGCCTCGTGGTCATTGAGCGGATGGTCAAGCCAGAAGAGGTGCGAGCATCCTTTTCACTCACTGACAACGACTAACATATTCGCAGGTTCTAATCGTGGAGAACGATGAAGGAGAAATAGTGCGAGAGTTCATGAAGGAATCCGACACCATCGTTCTCTACAAGCAGATGCGCGAACTTTTGGTTTATCTTACCCATTTAGACGTCGTCGACACAGAAAACATCTTAACGGAGAAGTTGTCCAAACAAGTAGACGGCTCCGAATGGAGTTGGCAGAACTTGAACACACTATGCTGGGCCATCGGTAGTATCTCCGGAGCCATGAGTAAGTTAATCCCCGTTATGGGCGGTCTTGCTTGGTATTGATGGGTTTGTACTCTAGATGAGGAGACGGAAAAGCGGTTCCTGGTGACTGTGATCAAGGACTTGCTCGGATTGTGCGAAATCAAACGCGGGAAGGACAATAAAGCCGTTGTCGCGTCGGACATTATGTACATCGTTGGACAGTACCCACGCTTCCTCAAGGCTCACTGGAAATTCTTGAAGACGGTCGTCAACAAACTGTTTGAATTCATGCACGAGACACACGAAGGTACGCGGTTGCGCAGGTCGATTGTTCACGCGATGCTGATTTGGAACACTTTATCGACAGGTGTCCAGGACATGGCCTGTGATACATTCATCAAGATTGCTCAGAAGTGTCGCCGGCATTTCGTCATGCAACAGTCGGGGGAGCAAGAACCATTTATCGATGAAATCCTTCGGTTATTACACCGGATAACAGTCGACTTGTCACCGCAACAAGTAAGTTACTCCTTTATCGGATTCTCCTAAATTGACGCGCGCTCCTCCAAGGTACACACATTTTACGAGGCGGTCGGATACATGATTTCTGCTCAGCCGAACAAACCGCAACAAGAAAAGTTGATTGCGAGGCTGATGGAGTTGCCCAACAATGCAGTAAGGTTTCCTCCAGCCTTTGATTTGTCCACCGAACTCAGTCTCTGCAGTGGGACTCTTTGATGGCACAAGCCGCACAGAACATCGATGTTTTGAGTAACCTCGATAACATAAAAATCCTCTCGAACGTCTTAAAGACCAACGTTTCAGCATGTACCTCCATTGGGAGTTTCTATCTGCCCCAGATCGGGCGTGTATTCTTGGATATGCTTGGACTCTACAAGGCTGTCAGTGGCATCATCAGCGAGACCGTTGCCCGAGAAGGTCAGTTAGCCAGTGTATTCCTCGCCGGGTTCCGCTTTATTGGTTACCTAGGTGTAATTGCAACGAAGACACCCAAGATCCGACAACTGCGAACGGTAAAGAAGGAGATCCTGAAGTTGATGGAGACATACATCAAGAAGGCGGAAGATCTTGAAGCAGTCAACCTCAACTTCATGCCACCACTCTTGGACGCCATTCTTGGGGATTACAGCCGTAACGTGCCGACAGCAAGGGACGCTGAGGTCCTCAATGTCATGGCCACGATTACGGGCCGCCTTGGTGTAAATATACCTTTTTTTGGAAGGTGCATCTACTGAGTTCGCTGTTACCTTTAGGCTCTTCTTACACCCCAAGTTCCCGCTATCCTTGACGCTGTCTTTGAACCTACACTCAATATGATTAACCAAGACTTCGCCGAATTTCCGGAACACCGTGTGGGCTTCTTCAAACTGCTTAGGGCCATTAATCTCAGCTGCTTCCCCGGTAGGCATAGATGTCTTTGTCTGTGCTAAATATCGCTAAATCTCCACGACAGCTCTTCTCGGAATACCGCCAAATCAGTTTAAGCTATTCATGGACAGTATTATATGGGCCATCAAGCATACCATGCGTGACATTGCGGATACTGGTTTGAACCGTACGTTTTTGTTTCCTTTTATGAGACACGCACCAATGCTTTGCAGTATGTCTCGAGGTGGTCAACAACTTCGCGAGCGCAGAGCCAGCCGTTAGCAACGCCTTTTTCCAACAGTACTTCCTCAGCATCCTTCAAGACATTTTCTTTGTTCTCACCGATGCGGATCACAAGAGCGGATTCAAGCTGCAGAGTATCTTGCTTGCGCGGATGTTCCAACTCGTCGAGGCAAACCAAATTCAATCAGCATTATTCAACCCCGCCCAGGTGTCCGACCCCAACATGTCAAATTCACTGTTCCTCAAGGAGTATTGTGCAAATTTGCTCAGGACGGCATTCCCTCATGTCCACAGGTGCGTCCCTTGCTCGTAGCAGCGCGTCTACTAACATCGATTCCTTGCAGTTCCCAAGTTCAAGTATTCGTCACAGGACTGGGCGAATTCCACAACGACATCAATCGATTCAAGCTTGCATTGCGTGACTTCCTTATCCAACTCAAGGAATTCTCGTCTGGTGATAATGCCGAACTGTACCTCGAGGAAAAGGAAGCAGAAGCCCAAATGAAAGCCCAGGCTGAACGGGAGCTCGCGATGCGTGTTCCCGGCTTGTTGAAGCCATCGCAGATGGAAGACAAGGACGAAGACATTTCATAGAGCTTTGCATCGCCATCCTCCGCCTGACTGTTTCGTTGGTTCTCCGACTGCATCTTTCCCCTCACTATACTTGAACTATTTTCATTCCATCATTTTGTCTCAAACACCTCACTTTGCTATCGATGTCTCTTCGTAGCTTCGTATCTAATGTATTAGTATAGGTCGTGGAAGGTATCAAAGTAATGTAGAATATCAAGTGAAGCTCGAGAAATATTAGCCTGATAAGATAAGACAAATAATTGGAGTCTTTCCTACTTACCGCTCAATCGATCGCCACCATGTTCAAAAAGTACTGCCCCATCTCCGTCCGTCATACAGACGACTGATCTGATCTCTAGGTTCTCGCCATCCACTGATATAGCGAGCCAAACTCCACCGAAATCGTCTGTCCAGCGATCGATCCGGGCGGCGGTGCTTTCACAGTGGAAAATACAACCTGAAACTCTCGAACAGATATGGCCAAAGAAAGAGTCCCTAACCCATGTTAAATGGTTCGTAACTCCTTCCCCAGTCCTGCTTCATTCATCATCGAACCCATCCGACAAGACAGCAGAGAGCATATTTCGATATATACCATTAATGCCGAACCCTTGTTCTTCCAACATTTCGATGGGTCAATCTATCCCACTCTTCGATTGCTCCACAAGTGTAAGCCATACCTGCATCTAGCATAGCTCCCCTCGATTGTTCATATGTCGCTCTCTAGACCCGTTCATACTACCCAAAGTAGGCATCGATCGCGGGGCAATACGTTTCCTTCTGGCAGGCGCTCACATGATGTGTCCCGGACTGACGTCTGCTGGAGGATACCTTCCTCCACCAGAGTCTGAAATCCCTGCCAATACAACCGTTGCCATTCATGCAGAAGGCAAGGAACACGCTGTAGCGATCGGTGTGACCAAGTTGGGCACGGAAGAGATTCGCAAGGTGAACAAAGGAGTTGGTGTGGAAATTGTGACGCACTTGGGAGATGACTTGTGGGCGATTCAAACGCTCTAAGGGAAGGGTCCTGGATTGGGTCGATGATCTTCTAGCGGTCGTTATTATGTTTTCGCACAGGATCTATGTATATGGGCGGACAGTTAAGTAGCTGGCTCATCAGGTGCGAACGAATGGACACTGTTTGTTGGAGTGGACTGTACGATCTGATTGAGTCGGAACTTGAGCTCGGATCCGTTCCTTTCATTTGACCGTGCAACGTGCCCATGCAAATGCAGGGGTCAGAAGGCAGCGAGTCATTCACATATGACTCGTTCATTCGTGTCAATCGCAGGAAGCGAAAGGGGGCCAAGACCACAGCAACACCATCCGATCTTCTAGCACGCGTCAAAGAAGAGCTCGTGTCCGATATCACTTGGTCATCAGACTGCAAGGGTACGTGTAACTCTAACAAACCATACCCTGATGTCCGCAAACGTTCGCTGTTCGCTCGGGACAATAGAAATCTTCCAGGCTGTGCTTCTTGAAGTGCAGATCAAGCCCCGAAAAGTGCTGTGTCTAGGGCTGGGAAGTCCATCATCGTCTCGGGATGCCCGAGCGCAACTTGCTTTCCTCAGTCAGCTGTGTACTCTTTCAGACATAGTGCGTGGACTCGGAAACCTCGATTTGTTGTTGTCAGCCTCCTGAAGGGAACCTGGGATTAGGACTCAGCCAATGTCTTTGTATATGACCCAGTCTTCACGGATGCAGACAGGGAGCTATTCCAAGCTCTCGGAATGCAGTGTCTTGACCATCATCATGCAAGCTGTTTTACATAACGGACTCTGTTTACATTCTCCAGCTTACCGAAAACACTAGGGAGGCAGGCACTCTGTGGATGGACCCACGATGCTGTATATGCCGCATTGCGACCTCACCCTGTACGAGGCCGTGATTCGCGCAAATTGGACGTTTGAACGCTTGTGCGGCATCATTTTTCTCGCGAATCGCTTCAGTGACTATATCGACAAGTGCGTGCATCCCCCGACGGTTCTAGACCATGCGAGGTGCGGTCTGACACGCCATTCTAGTAACCCTGTTCCCAAGATAGAAAAGGAATCGCCTTGCTTGATGCAACTAGGTATGATCGATCTATCATATCAGTACAATGGGCGCGTGTTCATCCCACGACAATTTATGGGCCACCAGTACCCTTTGTCGAGTCGCGGCCCCTTCCCACGTCGGAGGCTTTTCCGACCGCGTTCAACAACCTTTCAATACAGTACGTCAGCCGAACCCCATTGTCGCTGACGGGTAACACGTTCTGGGATCTTCGGAGATGATTAAACAAGCGTGGGGTGGTTGCCACCACGGGCATCATGCAGTCAGGGAGGGATTTGATGTGTTCCATTGGGAACCGATGTACAAGCCGATATGAGAACCGTTGCGGAAGCGAAATATCAGCAGTGGGCGTTCCCAGAGTAGAAAATCTAAAATACAAAGCCAAGTAGCATATCAACAGGCAACGATACCCACAAAAGGTGAATTATACGGTAGACATAGCACCACTAACTAGCACTCTTCGTAGACATTATACGAATGGAAGTTGTCTTCGTCAGGAAAAGGGAGGGGGTCAAGCTCGAAACGATCAAAGACCGAACCTGTCGTGCGAATGAATACGTTCGGGCGAGACCGCCCCCGACTACGGTCTCTTGAGAGGGTGGGGGAAAATAAAAGGTCGGAGGACCCGCCAAGAGATGGAGTTGAAGGGGTGTCGGACTCGTCGTCGGAAGTATCCTCTATAGCTTCTGGCATTGAAAGATCATCTAGCTCGTCGATATCATAGTGAGGTAGAGGATCATATGCCGGGGAGATCAAAGGAGATTCAATAATAGGGCCAAGCTCATATGGGCGAACGAGTGGTGGGTGGAAAGGTGGATATGGCACAGGATATGGAACGGCAACGGATGGGGGACAGTCTGCGTGATGGCTGAAGAGGTCGTCGGATGACGACATGGGGGACGTCAAGGGACTGAGAGGGGTGTCGTCGTCATCCTCCACGGTCAATACGGAAACACGGACATCTGGGTCAGAGTCTGAGCATAACTCGTCCGCCCCACGTTCGCAAAGTGTTTCCAAGAGGGTGTCGAGCCATTCAGCCTCGGAAGAAGACATATCAGTTGAATTTCGAGGCACGAGTTTGCTGGCGTCGGGAAACATGAACGAGTCTGACTCCTCCAATTCGGAGCCATCTTCGTCGTCGTCGACTACACTTTGTTCAGAAAATACAGACATGAGGTCGGATTGACTGGTGGGTGCGGAGGGGGAGATGACCGGTTGTGAGTGAAACATCGAGTTTTTAAGGAGAACCCAACGGTGAAGGTTACAGTTGTCCTTGCCTGCGACTGCGGCATGCAACTTGTTGCGGGCCATTGTGAACAAACTGGAATATTCTGTAGACATCTGTGCAGAGGGAGAAAAGGGGGATGTGGTGTGGTGGTGAAATGCTGCGTCTGACGCGTCGGGGGCGGGTTAGTTGCACGTCGTGGATAGGGGCCCAGAAAGTACCAACCAGAAATGGATTCAATGATGTATACGGTATACGATGAAGGGCTCAAACAGAATGGTGCCGTTGTTGGATTGGCGGGCGAGTTTGTTGACCATACTTCAGGCGGGGACAGCCTGCGTTCTTGGAGTGGACGCGGCGGGGAGAGTTGTGAGGAGAGATGACCTATTGGGAGGAGGAGGACATGTTCGTTGTGAGGGGAAAGAGAGAGCGGGCAAGTCTGAGACACGACGGGGCGCGGTGAATTTATATAGTAATTTTGAAATACCGGGATTTCACTGACTCGGATGGAAGCCCTCATTGCAGTGCCACGATAACAACACGTCAAAACAGTTACCTAATCCCAGTCACACGAGTGTAAATGACTTTCGTTCATGGATAAATAATAAAACCTATTTAAGATAACAGCTACCCCTCGTCCATCTGCTCGTCTCCCACTGCTTCATCCTTGACAGTCTCAACCAGCTTCTTCAGCTTGTTGACGCTCTTGGGTGCGATGTCACGAGCGATGGCGAGCCAATGTGCCGCATTGACCTCATCTCCGATCAGTCGAAACACCTTGGCGAGCTGGAATACGACATTCGATTCCTCTGGCGAGCTATCACGCAGCTTTTGCAAATCCTCAATCGCGTCCTGTACATCATAGATAAGAACATCGTCAATTAATAAATGTCCAGCCAATTTGGTCAAACCTTGTATCGTTTCGTCGCTATCAGCATTTTCGCGCGCCGATACCGAACGAGAGCATTGTCTGGCGCGAGTCGCACGGCCTGATCGAATAGTGTGTAGGCCGCGACCTTATCTCCGCGACGTTCAACAGTCTGAAACACGGAATCAGCCAAACCGCAGGGAACATGTCCTTATCAGCAGGCTCGGACGGAATCGGCTTACCATGCCCACGCATCCGAGAAGCACTGCATTTTGTGGGTGGATCTCGAGTGCCTTGCGGTAATGATATTCTGCCAGACGAATTTTGCTCATTCGCAGATAGCAAGTCCCTAGGCCATACCTATTGTTGATGCAATGAGCCTTCCTCACAGGCCACGCACCAAATTTTCACAACCTCCGACTCACCAGGCGTTGTAATGTCGTTGGTCCGCATGTAATGCGGTCTGGAAGAATGAAATCGCCTTATCAAGGTCTTCATCGATCGACTCGTGTCCGCTCAGTGTGAACGCGTACGCGCACGACGGATCGAGTTCAGCCGCACGTCTAAAACACGTCAGAGCTTGTGAACGCTCTTTCTGCAGCGAGAACAGATTCCCAGCTGCAATCCAAGCTTGCGGGGAATGCGGGTTGATATTCATTAGTTCTTGGGCGAGAAACGAAAGCTGGACGTTCTGCTGTAAATGCCAAAGGAGAGTAGAATACACTTCCATATCGCAAACCCTGTATGGTTCCAGCGCACGAGCAGCCCTGAATGCGCGTTCGGCCTAAGAAAGCACGTAAGTTGGAATGAGAGAAAATTAGCCGCATGGAACATAACACGGGGATCCGTTTCCAGAAGTTACGTACAGATGCATATTCCAACCTTTCATAATGAGCTCGACCAACCATCGACAATACCCACGAGGATTGTTGGTGGGCAGATGGCATGTGTTCAAGTTCCATCAAACACGAATAGCAGTCGTAAACGGATAGAGCTCTTGTGGCCCGTGCGAATCGTCGCATTAGATCGTAGATGTAGTAGTCAGCCATTTCCTGTTCGTAGGTCTCTTGCGCAGCTCGTTCGTGGCCAGGAGTCCATAGGTTTGGTGCCGGGGAAGTATCCGAGCGAGGTGATTGTGCATTCGATACCGGTGACGTCGAAGATGCGATGTCTATGGCAGCAACTGTATCTTCGTCCAAATCAGACTCTATGGAGTGTGAACGCGAGGTCGTAAGTTGACGTCGACGGTCTCGCAGTGGTGGATGCTGTCGTAAGAGAGGCAAGTCAGCATATGGGCATGATACTGGCGATGCTGCCACGCGGGGTCTAACCTTTCCAGCCTGTTTGCTCATGGCCCCACTCAATAACCGCGTACTACGCCGCGGACCAATGCCGTTAGTCCCAGGATGTCGCTCAGTCTTCCCGACTCCAGCAGTGCTCCTCGAATTCTGAAGGGGCTGGGAACGACGACCGGGTGATGAGAAGATGTTAGCAAACTTCAAGGCCGGGCGGGCGCGTGCCTTTTTCAGGGATTCGTCCACTACTGACTTGGATGGCTTTGATTTTGCCATGTCGACGCTCCGCTGGCGGGTTGTAGAACGCAGACGCTTCTGGACAGGCCCAGCCTCGTCTGCTGATGAAAGAGGACGAGCAGGTGGCTGAGATGGGCCGGCTGGTACATTCTCCGTTTGGATACCTCGGAATGGCGGTGGCTGAAGGAAGGAATTTTCCGGCTGGAAAAACGAGTCATTGGGAACCCTAAGGAACACATGATGACTACCGACCGCGGATGGATTCAAATGGACGAGCTTACAATGAATCTCGCGGAGCAGGTGGCAACTCCATCCTGAAAGGTTGAGGGGGATTTTTCCGATTCCATAGGAGAATGTTGTGTTCGCCGACGTCAGGGGTAAAGAATCCTGCACCTGTCGCAGTCGGTCCGGGTATGGCTTTAACTTGTGGTGGTTCTTCGGGAGCGGTCCGTTTGATGGGTAGGGGTCGGGGAGGAAATATCTCGTCTACCTCAGGTGCAGTTCCTGGAGACTCGTTCGAATCACTCTTGAACGAGGTGAACGCTGATCCACCTACCGAGTGCACACAAGCCCTCGAATGCTTCCCAAAGGAGCGGATTTATCGCCAAGGCTTGACGAAAGCTGGCAGTAGCCTTCTCAGGAAGATTGCCTTTCATTGCCATCATTCCCGCTCGACATCGAAGAGCCGCCTCCTCTGGAAAAGCCCGTGCAGTGCGTGGACCCATTGACGCTAGGGAAGGGATCAGAGATAGAACAATAGAATAACTCAACACACACGTGAGGGAACGTAACCTGGATCCTCGAGAGCAGCCTCGAGAGCATCACGCGCCTGTCGGTAACGCGCTAGGGCCATGCAGCATTTGCCCTTGATCTCTAGACATCCGCTACACTTTGCTTGTTCCGTGCCACTCACTACGTATAGTGCCGAATGTGGCTGTTGTGCGCGGAGGAGGGCGGTCGCGTAGAGATGACGTGCATCGTGGTCGTTTTCGTCCATGACATGATATCGTTCTGCATAAAACACGGCGGATTGGACGAGGTCATGGTCGAGACACGTCCATATGAGCGATTGGAGACGAAGTCCGATCTGAGGGGAAGATGTGGTCGAGGCGGAAGTGGCTTTGGAGCCTTCCGGTTGCATCAGCCCAGAGGCTTGGAATTTCTGCGAAAAAAGAGGCGAGGATTTGGACCGTCGTGGAGGATTGCTGCGAAATGGGAGACAAGATTTCGAAATCGACCACCAAACAGTCAAATTTCAGTCAAAAGGCTTGCAAGCAACTGGCAGGCAGCGGGGCAGCTTAGCTTAACAACAACTCCCCAATCACGTGACCACCGGCAGCACTCGACGACGATCACTTCACGCGTTCATTGCATGCATTAAACACAAGACTGTACATTGATACCCTCTACCGGGGCCATACACCATCAGTGTCCATGTGCATCGGGCTCTGCTTTAGGTTCTGCCGGAATGCGATCAGCAAAGGAAATCTTACCAATCGGTGGACTCTACTTACCAGGTATGCACTGGATGGCATCATCGATCCGCAACAAAGATATGGCTGCCTCGTATGCGGACTTCAAACTTCTGACTTTGCTCAACGTGGGCTCCAACACACCGGCGGCTACGTTGTCCCGGACATCACCGTTCATCAGATCAAGCCCATATCGCAGAAGCACTTTTTTCGGATCACCCGCAGGAGCGTTTTGTGCTGCGTTGTGATATGAACGCAGTTTGGCGACGAGCTCGGTCGAGTCTTTTGCGGCGTTGACAGCGAGCTGTTTAGGAATCGACAACAAGGCGGCAGCAAACTCTGCGATGGCCAGCTGTTCCCTAGAGCCCTGAAAGACATTTCAAAGTTTTGTGACCGTTGGGAGAACCCATGAGAAAGAACTAACCAGTGTCGTGGCAAAGTTCTCCAGGTAAATGCTGAGGGCGGATTCAACTGCACCTCCACCAGGAACAACCGAACCACTCTCGAGAGTTCGTTTGATGACCGACAGGGTATCGTGCAACGCACGCTCCATCTCATCCAGCATGTAGTCATTTGCACCACGCAGAACAATGGAAGCAGAATTGACGACCTTCGTGCCCTTGATGAGTATTAGTTCATCATCAGAGATCCGTTCCTGTACGACTTCGTCAGCTACACCCAAGTAGCTGGCGTCATAGGTTTCATTTCCTTCCAGATCCGCGAGACTCGAAATCAGAGTCCCCCCGGTGGCTTTTGCAATACGTCTGAGGTCCTCCTTGCGGCAACGACGGACGGCCATTGCACCAGCCTCCACAAATTCCTTCAGACACAAATCATCGATACCTTTCGTAGTAAGAACGACGTTGGCACCAGCGGCAAGGATTTTTCGAATGCGTTCAAGGGTTATTTCAGATTCGCTGGCTCATCTGTCAGCTGGTGCTCGGCGGATCAACCTACATAACATACCGCTGGCGAATCTGCTCGAGTTGCTCTGGGTCGTCCACGAGAATCTGAACCCCCAACTGCATGCGCGCCTTTTGCAGGTTGATATCCAGACATGCGATCTTCGCATTTGTAACGCGTTTCTTCATCGCTGGATGGGCCAGTTATTCAATGATCCAAGTGGAGAAGAGAAGATCATACCTTGACTGGCGACTGTGCAGTTTAATGCATAACCCTGGACGAAAAGAGACTCCCTTGCGCTTCTTCCATGCGCTTTGAGTAGATTGACAGCTTTGACTGGGTACTTGATGTCGCCCCGGAGGTTGGTTGACTTGACGGCAAGCATTGCATCGACTGCCATGGGAGCGAAAATATCGTCATCGCTTTATGGGGATTAGACCGAATGGAATTTGGCTCTAAGATATCTCGACGCACTTTCCGATGATCTTGCTGGCCATGCTAGTCTTGGCGACGTTGATCAATGCCTCGCGCCCGAGAGCATCGACTTTAATGCTCAGATTATCTTGCATGAACCTTACGGCCTCTCTGCAGGCGAGCCTGTAACCGGTGATGATGGTCGTTGGATGAATCTTAGCCTTGACGAGTTCGTTGGCGCGACGAAGGAGCTCAGCTGCGACAATGACCACGGAGGTAGTACCATCTCCAACCTCCTTGTCCTGTTTTTGTGCGAGATCGACGAAGATCTTTCCCGCTGGGTGCTCTACTGAAATGAGGGAGAGGATTGTGGCTCCATCGTTAGAGATGGTTACTTCCTACGGGTGGATAAGCATTCCTGGATTGACAGGCGTGAGGATTGTACTTGCCCCGATGTTGTCCACAAGCATCTTGTCGAGCCCAAGTGGCCCTAGAGAGCTCTTGACGATGTTGGCGATTGAGAGTGCTGCTGTAACTGGACGCGGACGGGGTGAATATGTGGGGTGTGCTGATGAGGGTGTGCTCACCATTTTGATCGCGGATGTCTTGACCTGATACTCTGTCACCGCCCAAGAAAGCGCCTGCGCGTGGATCGCGTTGGAACATGATGGAGATGTCTTGGTCAAGGAGTAATTTACGACTTTTCGAAGCTGCACTGCTTACGCAAGACAGCTCCCATCCGATAACTTGTAGACGACGACAGAGTAGTAGAAATGACAGTAGCGAATTCGACTACCTCCACCAGTGAGATTATTGCGAGCAGTAGATATACGTGAGCTATGGTACGAGCAGGCGAGGGTGAGAATCACTGCGGGTCGGGTGCTATCGGTTTCGTTGTTCGCAACGACCGAGGTCGATTCGAGTGTCGTCCTCGTCGTCTGGATGTGAATAGCTGACCCATGGCACCTCCAAAGCGTCGCGTATCCTACGTGATACCACCACCAGCTGACAACCTCCCTCGTCTCAAACTACCACCCTTGGCCATTCCGCGGTATGGTTCACCCCGTCCGCTCATTATCTCTTCACAACATCAACCCGAACCTGCCCCGACATCAACCCATCCCAAACATCGCCTTGGTGTCACGTCCCTAGCTCTCGACTCTACAACCCAACTACACGGTCGGGCCTCCCCAGAAGGAATATTGTACACAGGCAGTCGAGACGGTCAAGTCATTTCATGGGACTTGGGACTTCCGTTCAAGCACAGGCGAAGCGTGTCCTCGCGCCGCAGTCGTGTTGCCAGATGGGAAACCCTAACAGGAATGGAGGACGAAAGTCCAGGCGAGGAGACAGAGGAAGACGAGCGACGGGATGGGGATGTCCTTGGCGAGGTGAGAGAAAGTGGGGTCAGAAAGCGGAAGAGCACAATACATGATATCCCATACGAGCGTCTCTGGGAGCTTGACCCACAGACGCTGGAATCTAGCACGGTAAGCGGGGTGCTCACTCCCGTCATAACTTTAGTTTAACAGAATTCCCAGACTTCCCAATTTCGTCAGTGCGCTCAAATGCACACTGATTGGATAAATGACATTCTGCTCTGCAACTACAATCAAACTGGTATGTTTCGTCCCCTAATATTATCGGCATGCTAATAGTGGAGTGCAGTAATATCCGCTTCCTCCGACGGTACCATCAAAGCATGGAATCCACATTCGAATCCATCCACCGACCCGTCGATCATTGGCACGCATGCCGACTACGTCCGTTGTCTTGCTTTCTGGTAATGTATTTTCCCAACTCCTTCCACAATTGGGTACTCACTAGCCTAGTCGTGAGTCAAACTGGATCGTATCGGGATCGTTTGATCGCACAATCAAACTATGGGACCTCACAACCTCCTCACCTACACCTCAACCTTTATTGACCCTCAACCCCCCGGATACGACCGCACCCAAGGCCTCTGTATATGCCCTGGCAGCGGATCCATATGGCCATGCCATCGCTAGTGGCTCTCCGGAACGTGTCATACGAATGTGGGATCCTCGGTCTGGAAGGCGTACCGGGAAACTCGTTGGCCACACCGACAACATTCGCGCGATACTGATGTCCGAAGACGGTAGATATGTATGTTTATGCACTACTTCCATGCTAACCGGTTCTGATGCTCTCGCCCTAGCTGCTTACAGGCTCCACTGACGGTATGTCTATTGTGATTTATTCAGCGTTCTGGTTCTGACGGCTCATGATGGGATAGCATCCATCAAGCTCTGGTCACTCTCTTCCCAGCGGTGTTTGCAGACATTCACCTACCATGCAGATTCCGTGTGGTCGTTGTATTCCACCCACCCGTCACTGGAGGTATTTTATTCGGGAGATAAATCTGGGATCGTATGCAAGGTCGATGTCGAAGATTTCTCAGAAGTTGCGGATGGCGTATGCGTCGTGCTTGCACGGGAATCAGGTGAAGAAACGGGAGAAGGAATAAATAAAATTGTCACCGCCAACGACGGGTTGCTTTGGACAGCATCAGGGAGCTCAAATGTTAGCTGTTGGGAAATCCCCAAACGATCAACGAGGCGTAATACAGAGGAGGAGAGAGTCCTCGCGGATTCCCCTCTTACAAGAAGGCGTATCTCTGGAACGGAGCCTACCTCTTCCCCACCTCCAATACATCAAGGTAAACACTTGACGGTCTGAATTCTCCACACTGACACCATTTTGAAGGTCGCAGGGATGACGAGCTTCCTTCATATCCGAGCGTGCTGCTTTCGTCGTTGGTTAGACTCACATATCCTAACAGCCCCTTTTCACCATCGTCTATCATCCCACGGGGGCGCGATGCCGAGGTAGCCACTCTATATTCTGCGGCTTCGGTGGTTTCAATACCAGCCGGGCGATCACTATTTAACGCCGCTTTCCAGCATTCCACCACCCTCACGCCGTCAGGCACCCTAAGGAACACGAGGAGCCATGTCTCAATGACGAACACGGATCAGGATCTTGCCCATGAAACTCACACGACCCACACGACTCAAGAACTAGTCGAACTTGCGTCGGAAGCCACCCCTTTCAATCCTGCTCCGGACTCGGTCATTGCAGGTTCCCATGGACTTGTGCGAGCAGTCTTATTAAACGATCGCATGCATGCCTTGACGGTTGATACCAAAGGCGAGGTTGCTGTGTGGGATATCGTTCGTGGTGCATGTTGTGGTTGGTATACGAAGGAGGACGTTCTAGCTGCAAGTCTCCGCGGAAGCATGAATGGGAGTGCACGTAGTAGAGAGCAATGCAGTGCTACTGGCGACAGAGAGTGGAGTCCTCGAGAGGCCCTCGAGTCCGTACGGGAACGGATTGAGGGAGAGGCCGTCGTGTCTGCCTGGTCAACCGTGGACACAAAGACGGGAGTGCTAACGGTGCACATTAACGAACGGTGTTTCGATGCAGAGATTTACGCTGACGAAGCTGGATTCGACCCCGAAAAGCACTTCAATGACGAACTCAGATGTGCGTTGCGGGGATTGGTTTGTAAAGCTGGTTCATGCTAACGCAGCCGTCTCAAGTCAACATAGGTAAATGGGTTCTCCGCAACTTATTTCTTGGGTTCGTGCGGGAGGAGCAGCGCAGACGAAAACGTGACGCCCATGGCTTCGAGTCCAGTTCACAAGGCCACGTGAATACCCACCGTGGTCCAGATCTCAATGGCAGATTTTCCAGCTCTACCGGACGCCATTCTTCATTCGAAACCTCAAAACTGTCATCCCGTCAGCAAATATGCACGGCAATCATCAATTCCCCCACTGCTTTGCCAGCAATCCTTCCTAGTCAACCTTCGGTTGCTAAACCTTCTCCAGTAATCCCTCCGATGATACCCCTGAAAATTTCTAAGCCACTAAGTGGTATACCCCAGTCACCCGCTTTGGATGATAAGCCGACGATACCCCGCCCCATCCGGACTCATGGACTCGATGCACCACCACCACCTACTCGGGAGATTGATTATTTCTCTGCACGTACCCGGCGACCCTCAACGGCAAGCACCGCTTTGTCGGATGCCGATTTATCTGGTTGGGGTGGCCCCGGAAGCCCTCCACGTCAAGCTGGCGACCCTTCTCTGCCAATGACTCCCACCACGCCGAGTGGTGGTTTCATGGGCCGTCTGAAAAACTTCGGGAAGGGGCCAGGCCGCAAAACCGCAAATGATACCGTCCCAAGTTCTCCTGTCGCAACTAGTGTCGGAAATGCCACAGACACACCGACAGTTCCTGAGGTACGAACATATCGGACCATTGCTCCGAGTGCACATCTGATGCCCTGTAGGAGTCGGAGGCTATTATCGCAAAGACGCCAGCACAATTGTTGTTGTCGAATCCTCTAGCCCCTCCCCAATCCAGCGAAGCCCCGACGCTCCCCCTGCCCCCTAACATGATGGTAATGATGTCCGACGAATCATATCCTGGCTGGAAAACTGTGTATCGAGGTAGTGTCTCGACCACAGTGTCCGACACATACATTCTCGAGGAAACAATGCCGCTTTGGCTGTTGGAATATGTCCTGTTTAACAAGGCCGCCGTTTCACCCGCAACTAAAATTAGTTTCGTCTTGCTTCCCTGGCCCAACCCAGACGAGCAGCTACCTGACCTCTTGAATGTGTATGCCGGGTGTTCTCTTTTATGCTATGGCTATTCATCATTTTGACAGTGCCCAGTCAAAGTTGACCGCTAGCAGATTCCTTCGAGTTCGGAAGCTAACTCATCATGTAAGTCATCACGACGCATAAATAGAGTCGAGCTCATCCTATCTCAGGTCCAGGAGAAGCTCGAGAAGTTGTCCAGCACAGCCGCATCGGGACCTTCATCCACAGATGACACGCCAACTCCTGGTTCTCCTGGCTCTAAAAGCCACCGCGCCCGAGCAGAAGAAACCTACGAAATTCTCTGCAATGATTCGGTTCTTTCCCTCGATATGACCCTAGCTGCAGTCCGGCAATACTTCTGGAGACAATCCTCCGAGCTGACCATGTACTATCGCTTGGGGAAGCATTCAGCGATGCAGCATAGTGCTGATCTTTCGACTTGATGTGCCACCTACGTGTAGATCTCAACCAGATTGTAGAATTATCGCATGTTGTCAGTATCAGGCGCTAGCAGTTAACTTATCATAATTTGAAGGACCAAGTACAACTTTTTCACAATAGACTGATGTTATCAATGTTACAATTCGTCGTTGATCATTACCTTGGGTATCATATTTAACGCCATGTGTCAGTAATAGTCTCTGACCCGGAAGAGGGGGTAGTGTGGTATCTGTTCGGGTCCGACTCCCAAACAATCTGGAAGATAGCTCAGGCGTTGCTCGATGTATTGTGTGCCTTTGAGACCCACCGTCCCATTGGGTTCCAAGCGGATGAACTTGTACTGGAAAGCTGTGCTTGCCGGGAGCTCTACAGTCACCGACCAGACAGGATAATTGGCAGACGAGAGCGCGATCTGGAAAGGTGGATGAGAACGTGCTACTCACGGATATAAGATGGCCACGGACAGAATTAGCCGTGTTCCAGCTACCGAGTTGTGGTAGGCTTCCTGCAAGGAAGAGATTCTATAAGGACTTTCGATAGAGTGACACGACTGAGAATTGCTAGACATACCTCCCCAAACACCGTGGTTGCGGTTTCGTCGAACGTGACAGGCACAAATTTGCCTGTTCCCTGAGCTCCAGTATGTAGTGCAATCGCATTGCGCGCGAGGACAGTGGCGCTGAACTGTCCGTTGGAGCAAACGACGTATCTATGGAGACATCGTAAGCCGGTCTTCGAAAGGTCAAGGACTACATACGACGCTCCGGTGCACGCGGATCCAGAGGGCATACCGCTGACTACATCACAATATGAGCCTGCAGGCAAGGAGGTTTGGAAGGTCGCGGTCCAAGGGTAGTTGTCGTTATTAATTGCAACGAATCCCAAGGAACCTGTATGCATTTCCGATGATGAATTTGTTACCATGGACGCACCGAAGATCCTGTCTCACCTCGTCCAAACGCAATTTGATCCGCCTGAGAGGAGTACCAGTTCCCCGTAGGAGCAGACCCTACATTGATGTGGAATCCGACCATTCCAGCAATTGCAGGCCAGCGGTGTTGGCAGAGCCTGGATTGACATTTTTTTTTTTGGTTTAGGCAAAGTCAGCATGCGATACGTGCCCGCTTACCATCCGTTCGCTCCACCACTGCCCGAACATATACCGTTATTTCCATTTGGCGCACCTTGATCAAATGAACTAAATTCGTAGCTCGATAGCACCGTCGGAGTTCCGTAGGGATGAGCACTGAAAAGCTCTGAGCGAATATAGCGACGAGGATGGCGGATACTCACAGAGACAACACGTGCGCCAATGTGTAGGTGTTCGATGGAGATCGGTAATTAAGGGAAGAACCTCCCTGTATTTGTAAGGGGTGAGCTGGAAGCAAAGAACAGGGCTCTACCTTGGTACCTACCCGTTCGGTGTCATGATCTGCAACAAAGACATTAGCATCTGTGCCTGCCACCCAACCTAACGGCAAAGAGTTTGAGCCGGGGAAGTATGTAGACATGGAGTCGGTTATCCATACCTAGATTATCCAAATCCTGGAGGGAATCGATACTACCATTAAGGAATGCGTTTTGGAAGGCGGAAGTGTAGCGGAACCTGAAAGTCGAAGGTTAGCAGATACCAGGACATCAATGAAGCTCCACAAACTCCATCACATCTCCGATGCCGGTATAAAGTGAAGGCGTGACTGGCTGCCCTGCCCCCCAGATGACCTGTGTATAGTCAGGTTAAATGACCCTCCTTATTTTCAACGCGTACCTCCTGAGTGATGTAGGGTATACGACTAAACAAACTTGCGATGTTACCCAGGTCAGTAGGCGGGATGTCTGCCCAGATGCATTTAAAAACCGCAACGAGTAAGAGCAATGGTATTCTCACCCTTTGCAGCGTCTAGTCGAAGGCCTTGGACGCCGAGACTCAGCAGATCATTGACGTATGCCGCTTCCATCTGCTGTACATATGTTGAGTTTGTCGCAAGGCTATGAATACCAATTATGAGTGAGAGGGTGAGAGGAAGTAATGCAGAAACCGTACTCAGCAAGTCCCTCGAGCTGGCAAGTCCACACTTCCACTTCATTATCCCAGTTTACGATGACGTTGTTGGGTTCAAGACCACAGTAATGGAAATTCTAGGCCCAAGAGTTGTACGTGATCTGATAGGCTACGACGAACGAATGAACGCACGCCAGGGGTGTAAGGAACCGCAGGGTAATCGTATTGCGTAAAAGCTAGAACCATTTTTTGTCAGTGTGTATAACTTACAGGAATAGTTCGGCACTTGCAATTTCCTGCAACTCCAGTGCCTAATGTAACAACCGTTGATTAGGCCTCTACATCCGTAAGAACGATGTGTACCATTTGATTCTCCTGACATGTGGTTGAGTATAGTGTCGGCAATAACGCTCACACCTGCTTCTGCGCAAGTTTGAATCATATTCGCATACTGAGTACGGTTTCCTCTCTTAGACGTGAGGGTATAAGAGACAGGCTGGTAATCAGTCCACCACTGGGTGCCAGTAACATGTTCTTGGGCAGGAGACGCCTGGATGTAGCCATATCCTGGGACAGAGTAATGCACAACGAAAAGAGAAAGAGTGTATCATACAAACCAGCAGGTCCGATGAAATCGGTGCATTCTAAAGCAATGCTGTCCCAATTCCATTCAAACATCTGAATGATTACAGCTGCAAGGAGATTGGTCCAGTCACACAACAATGAAAGATAATGCTCACTTTTACTCCCAGAAGGGGCGGCAAGCGCCCCGCCCACGAGGCATGCGAGCAAGAGAATCCGATATGCATGAATTTGAAGGACCATTTCGCTTCGATTCGACACTGAGAGGAGTGAGCGCTATCCTCGGTGCAAAATACATGGTAGTTATACACAGTCTGTGACCGGTTACCTTGGGGATCACGCGCACGACGACTTACCTGGGACTGCCTAGGAGACCCATCTGATAGTCAGTTAACCATGCGTACACTCGGTGGTTCACAGATCTCGTGGACCTGATCTGGGGAAGAAATGGAACTCCGAAAGTTCACCAGTATGATATTCGAAACATCTGCTGCAGAATCAGTATGGCTAAGCACCCGCAGCACATGGTCGAATGGTGCATCAGGAGTGCTCACCGTTAATAGATAGTCACATGTTCTCAGGTGCCAGACAAGATCAATCAGATCAATCGATTTGCCTTCGCAAGTATTTCGCTGTTAATGCCAATCAGCTGACACCGTGACGTCTGCTTGCTTGCTACGGCCTTTTAGACTGCAAACCGCTCTACGTGCTAAAAACATAAATGTGTCGTCAAAATGAGTGGAAAGCATCAGATCAGGCCGTTTTATTGTTTGATAATGACTGGGCAATGACGGTGTGGATGTCAATACAACGATCTTGGCACATTTCCATACACTAGTGAAGAGGTGACGCGTTGTTCCTGATAAAAATAAACCAAGACCCACTTTGAGGGCAACCTCAGCCGTCATGCGACCGGATTGCCATACGTTTGTGATGGAAGCGAGCGCAGGCATGGAAGCAACTAGAACTATCCCTTCTGAAGCCTTTCTTTCCTCTTCTGTGGGATCAAGCCGAATTTCGTCCCCCAGCACCGCCTACTGAGACTCAGTTTCATGGATTCTATCACTGAACGGTCTCCTTACCGCGGAACACGACGCAACGAGTCCTAGCATCTCGATACCTGCATCTGCAAGAGCTGTGCTAGCTGCTATCGAACCAGATGCAATGCACCCTTCGATACCGTCATTCTCGATTATAGTAATGAAGACGTCTATCGTCGATTTGGGGAATAGTTCCAAGCATATCGAGGAGGCGATCGACTGGTGGATTGCGACAGCAAGAGATCTATCTTCGGCATCCTTCGATGTATAGCTCGTCCAATCCAATCAACTTCGTTTCAGCAGACGAGCGTACTTACACGAAGCGGCGCTCTACGGCGAGTGCACGAAAACGGTGCAAATTTGACTTCGATATTCAACCTCCCTTTCTCGCTGTAAGTGGTGGACTTGGATTGCCTTGGTCCGTACCTATCAGGAGTTAAACGCAGAATCAGACCCTCTGGTTATGGACCTCGTTTGTCCACCAAAGGAATAAACTTACACTGCACATGCTAGCTTTGTTTTCTCCGTCTCAATATAAGCCGAGCCGTTTGCTCGGCTTATCAGTCCAGGCTGCAAAACTTGGGGTATAGGTGTATGGGTCAGATACAGAAGAGATGCAATGCCCAAGTCGTACAAATTGGTCGTATGTCGGTCGATTCTCGGCCAGACCGCTGTTTCGACGCCTTCGATTGTTCATCGATGGAGTTAAATGTTGGGGTAAAGCTTTCCTCTGGGCCGTTTATACGTCTTCTATCGAAACTGGACTGTGCCATGGCTTGCTCTGGTTGGCAGTAAGTAACGCGTACTTGAGGATGGCGTCGATTACATAACCACCCACAAATCATGAAGCTCTCCTTCTCCCTAGCCAACAAGACCACAAAGCCAGTGGGCGTTGCTCCTCCCCTCTCAAAGCCATCCGCATTTTCATTGCTAGAAGATGAAGACACTACAGATGTCTCTCCAGTTGCATCAACTAGTCGAGATGCCACTGCGAACAAGAAGCTATTGGCACAGAATGTTTCCTCACAGGCAGCGCGGAAGCGCATGGAGGTGGAAATGAAAGTTGACGCGACTGTATATCAGTATGACGAGGTGTGGGACAGGATGCAGGAAGTAAAGCAGAGACAGAAGGAGGTCAAGGAAGTGGATACGAAGCAACGTAAAGTGAGTGCACGTTTGTCTATCTGGCGTGATTGTTCTCATGTGGTGTGCTAGCCTAAATACATAGAGGGTCTGTTAAACTCTGCCGCTACTCGCCGGTTGGATCGTCTTCGAGCCGAAGAGAAAATGATCCAGTATGAGAGGGAGATGGAAGGAAACGAATTCGCAGACAAGGAAGCCTTCGTCACGCAAGCGTACAAGGATCAAATGGCCGAGGTTAGAAAAGCTGAGGAAGAGGAAAGACAGCGAGAAGGTACCCTATCCGTCACCTAAAAGCTATCTTCATTAACCTCCTTCCAGAAGCCGAGAAGAAAAATCGCAAGGGAGTCACGACAGGCATGACACATTTCTACCGACAGCTATTGGAAGACTCCGAACAACATCACGAAGAAGCCGTTGCTGCTACAGAGAACAAACCGGTCATTGGTCCGCAAGGTCCCTCTCTGACCATCAGCAAGCCCGTCGACTTTGTCCCAACAAGATCCGACCTTGAATTAGCCCAAATTGCTCGTGACCAAGGAAAGACTGTTGAATTAAATGACGACAACCAGATCGTCGACAAGCGCGAGTTACTGTCAGCTGGCCTAAACCTGGCCGCACCTGACACGCGTCGCCTCGGTTTGCACCTGACCACCAAAAAAACAGAGGCCCCATCCGAGGCTAACATTCATCGTGCCGTTGGGACTGCAGCTAGTCGAAAGGAGATTACCCAGCGGAGAGCGGCGGAGATGCATCGACAGATGGAGGAAGAGCGCGAACGGCAACAAGAGCGGAAGGAAAAAGATGACGAGGAAAGTAGGCAGAGAGTTGTTGCTAAAAGGAACACGGAACATGACGTGCAAGATGCGAGGGTGAGATATCTAGAACGGAAACGCCAGAAACTGGAGGAAAACGCATCGAATGGAATCGGAGACGCATCATGGTGACCATGTGTATTATTCGATTATGTGTTCTTGTACTCGTAGTTTCTCGAGGGTGAATTATACCTTGGTGTTACCTCCCCATGGAGAGCTCCAGACTTTTAAACTCTAGCGACACCGGCCCCGTTTGTCCGGATTATCATTGACTCCAGAAATTTAGGGACGAGGATTCAGCAACCTGGCTCGGAAACACAGAGGGTTAAAACGCGATGAGACCAAAATGATCGAAACATATTCCGCATGCTCTGCCAAGTATCAGAACACCCAATGCCCACATATCGATCGTAAATTTAACAGGTTTCGTGCTCGACCGCCTTGAGTTCTGAATCAGAAGTGGCAGTGTTCATATGGCAATTAACCGTGTTTTAACCTTCGTTTCGCTTGACAGTAGACGTTCGAGTCACGGTAGACCCCGACCTGATCGTTCAACTGCGTGCAATGGAAGAAGGGACCAAAGGTAAAAAGACCATTTTTGTTGGAGGCATAGGGGACGACGTGGACGAAAGCGTTATCTACGAATCTTTCTCGACTTTCGGTGGGTATTTTCTACCTTGACGGTCTCTCTCAATATCGCGAGCCTGTCCAACAGGAGATATCGTTGAAGTACAACTGCCACCCGCTGCCACCAGTACTACGGAAACAGGTATCCGCAATGTTTTGGCAGTTGGATCTGTCTAATCCATGGACTTAGAGGCAAAGCATCGTGGCTTCGCTTTCGTCACATACGCCTCCCCCGCCGATGCCCAAGACGCGATTGACAACATGGACCTCAACGAACTCCGCGGAAGAGTTCTCAAAGTAAATATTGCTAGACCAATCAAGGCCACCATACAACCAGGTGCTGCAAACAGAGCGAGTAAGTTCTCTCGACCTTGGTGTTCGTCAACGAGTAGTCACATCTCTCCCCCAGTCTGGGAATCAGAAGAATGGTTGAAAGAGTATGCGAAGCCTTTGGCCCAAAGTGGAGGTGAATATCGCCTCATTCTCAAATAGCAATCGCCTAATCATGTACCTAGGTGTCCAAGGACGGAACGCTCAACGAAGCGCTAACAAGACGAACGACGCGGCAGCCGGCGATAATACTGAGGCCGGCGAAGAGGATGCCATGGAAGAGTAGTCCTCGACTTCCACACCTGAACGCCCTCTTCCCTGGCGCTCCTATAACTGTCGTCGGGTGGGGTGGTACTCACCATGGTTGTCCTTTCAGTGAACAGCATGTAGTGGCTTTGCCTCATCCCTTCCATCTGTCTTTCTTCGCATGCCTCCCTAGGCCACGGAGTTCGAGTCCATTGCAGGTCTGCTGGATGGAATTAATAGTACTGTTGTAGTCATAACATCAGGGAGTCTCGACAGGAGACTGTGGGTATGGATAACACGATCTCAGAATTCTTTTGGATGGTTCATATCTGATTCCTCGAACTGAGCACGGGCCCGTTTGATGTCCTCCTGCATGAACAACAACTCCTCCATACGGGCCAGTTTTTTTGCGTCTGCTGGTCTTGATAACGCCCGTCGCAAGTCATCTATGGACAATCGCGTCTTTCGCTGTGGCCCTCCCGCAGTTTGACACTAGGGGAGTCATGAGAGGAATGGTCTTGATACGCAAGTGGAAGGACGCACAACGTCGACAAGAAACTCAACTAGAATCTCTTCCATCACATTCACAGTATCAGTGGCTGGATTCCGGTCGTCTCCAAAACCATACATTAGGTTTTTGACTGAGAAGTATGATCAGATATACAAGGCATCCGTGGGCAGAATCAACTAACGCTCTTTAGTAAAGAGGCCTTTGAAATTGGCGTGCTTGCGACCTCGTCCAGCTATTCCAGTGGTGCTGGTGCCCTGAGTGGCACCTGTTTCCCGTACATACGACGGAGTGTAAGAGGTGAAAGTGGTCGTCCGTGGCGCAGTGAGAGCTGGTGCAGTCGCAGGTACGGTCGGAGCAATGCTAGTTGGTACAGCTGGCCGCGCAACCTGGGGTGTGGTCTGTGCTTGTTGTTGGGGGATATAGCTGTACGGGTAGGGCCATGCTCCATAGCCAGTTACGCCAGAGGCATATGCACTTTGGTAGGCAGCATAGCCCTGGGTTTGATATGCACCAGGTGTTGCAGGATGGTACGCAGCGTAAGGATAAGAAGTCCCGGTGGGGGTATGCTGGTAGTGCGAATAAGACATACACGCCCGAGTCAAGGTCGTAGTTAACGAGAGAGGTATACATAGATCACTGCTAGTTTCCGTTTATATCTTCCTACCCCCAACTCTCATGCCATGTCCATAATGTCAACGTCTCCTCTTTTCCAAGATATTTCCAGATTCCGTGCGCTATCCATCATGTCTCGCACTTTCTTCCATTCTATGTCAATGATGCCCAGCTGATCAAGCCAGTCCATGATCTTGTCTGCGTTGTGGAGGTCGCGGGGAGGTTCGAGACCGCCGTAATATGCAACCTTGACGAACCCACTCCTCCTGTCATGAGCTTTTGTGATTTCCCGTTGTAAGGATTTGTAGAGGGAATGCTACATGATATTACGAGTTCATCGCCGGGTACAGAAAGTTGATCAAATAGACGAACCTCCCAGTGAGTGAACTGATGGTACACTTGAGTGCGTGCGGCACAAAATCGACCAAGGTGAAGCAGTCTCTTAACATTTCGGTCTATATCGTCGTCGTCGTCGTCGTCGTCGTCGTCGGCGTCGTCGTCATCTTCGTCACCATCATCTTCTTGCGAGTGTTCGTCTGACTCATCGTCGGAAACATCCTGTGCGTGATTGTTAGCGAGTACAATCGAAAAGGCTGTCGAAGTAATACCTCATGATCATATTCGTCGTATGGTTTCCCACCTACTCGCCCCTGTAATGTGGACACTCTTCCCCCAAGATGACATGCATCACATCGGGACACTGAAAAATCTAATCGAACCAAGGTGAATTCCGGATATCTTTCCAGATCTTTCTTGAAGTCTGATCGCCATACGGACGATGCTACAAGGGAATCTCGCAACCCACTGAGCTTGCGGCGCATCACTTGCAGCGGAACCGAAAAGTATTGCTCCTCTGGTTGTATGATCAATGACTTATTCAGAGAGAACTTCGAAAGACTGCACCTTTCAGAATATGCTGGAGAAACGGTCGTCTATCGGCGAGGGGACGCACGGTCAGGTGGACAAACAGCTGACAGACAATCTTGAATTGATGTGCAAGGTCTTGATGTGTGCTCAAACTGAACGCAACCGGGAGCTGGGTTGCTGGTGCGCCGTCATCCTCGACGATGAAATCGTCGACATCCTCATCGGCTCCACTACTGCCATCGGATGAAGCATCTGACTCTCCGTTGCGATGCGGTTTGGCACCCTTGATTGGGGCCACCACAGAACTTTCCGATTGCTCAGCCTCTGAAGATGACGAATCGAGGGCTATGTCGGCACGTTTCTTCCCCTTGAGATCTTTTGATGGTGTCAAACAGATCATGAAGGTGAGTCTTTGCTTCACACTCACTCTTGAACTTTTCCAAATTCTTCTGAAATGCGGTCATCTTGCCTCGAGCACGTAAACGGGTCTCGAGTATTTCTGACGAACGCATGTTACAAACGAAGAAATTGATGATCTTGACGACCAGCAGTCTACTCACGATTCCCTGCATCCAGTACATCGTCTTCTTCAGGGGTTGATGGTCGTACACCTTTGATTAGTTTGCGCTTTCGAGGCCAGGTATCGTCTTCAGAATCATAGATAACCTTGTTCTTCCCTTTCCGATATCGTGGTACTTCGATATCTTCTACTGAATTGTCACTGAGTGTGTGTGGATCTGCTGCGTTGGTGACCGCGCGAGTCTTGCGCCTCTTCGGTCGACGGGGGGACTCGTCCCCATCACTGATATCAACAACCTCTGGCTCAAAATGTATCGCACCAACATCACTGTCTGGATCCTCCGCGTGTCCGTCAGAAAATGGAGCGGCGGGTGTTGAGCGTGTAGGTGAAGGCGACGAGCGTGGCAGTGAAAGCTCTCGCCGTTTTCGCTTTGAAGAACGCGTTAGCCTGGGTGGGCTGGCCTTCCTTATAGGTGACAATGGGGGTGATGAGCTGAGAAAGTCTAACAGAGTTTTCTGCTTAAGATTCTCTGGTGATTGGTATAATTTTCGTCGAGGCATCTTGGAGAGAAACTTGAGCTGGCGTGTTGGATGTTCGAGCGTTATTACCAAATACGGAAGTCCCCTATTATTGCCTTGCGTACGTGTAAGGTAAGTTAGCGGTTAAGTACCAGCTCCAGTTCGCGATTCCTTCAAGTACAAGACTATTGTTCGCTATTCGCTCTCCCATCAAGCCGCGCGAAGTTTGGCTTTCTGAGCCTTTCTCCTCCTCTCCTTCATGATGGTAGATCCGATGAACCAGCTTATTCCGGAGAGACCAACAACCAGTAAAAGCGCGGGCAACCGGATGGCCCACTCGCGTGGGGGGAAATAATCATGGATGGGACTCGATGCGTCAAAGAAAGGCTGCGAACGAGAGACGTGAGTTGCGGGATGCATAGTAACGAAGAGGTACCGACCAGGAGGATAGCCCAAGTAGTGTAATAGACAAAGACGAATGCTGCGACGAGCAGCATAGAGCCTCCGAGTGCCTTGTCACTGAGTGCCTGTGATCGACGACTATTCTAACTGACGACTGTACTCCAAAGGTTGGACTGACCATCGTTAAGCTTGCCTTGACTGGAATGGGTGTGTTGGATGATTGTGGTCGAGCGTGACTGAGTCGCGAC
The DNA here is from genome assembly GCA_038089555.1 of Chalciporus chontae. Taxonomy (NCBI): domain Eukaryota; kingdom Fungi; phylum Basidiomycota; class Agaricomycetes; order Boletales; family Boletaceae; genus Chalciporus; species Chalciporus chontae. The sequence goes on from JBBPLD010000003.1 coordinate 435,719, forward strand.
TTTCACTGAGACTCAGAGTCACTCGTCGATGCTGGACAAGTAATCGACACAACGCCATACAACGACGACTTGCATGAACATTATCATCGTCTATTGAAACATCTCGAGGAGGAAGCTATCACTCAAATCCATGAACTCAAGTGCCTTCGCGTCCCTCGCTCACGTCCGAATCCTCTTCCTGCCCGTTGGCCCAATACCGAGGACTACATTTGACGCATATGCTGCAGAAATACGGACGTTTGAGTCATTACGTTTGGGCGATATCCCTGGAGATGCTAAGGATGAACGAGGTCGGTCAAGTCATGTTTCTACCCTTGCATGCTCATACAGCACGATCCAGCCCGTTTCATGCCGAGTCCGCTATCAAGTGGTTATCTCCACCTGAGTTTTCCCTCTCATCCCATTTCACAAGCCCACCTGCCATTGTCCCTCTTCCGTCCTTCACATTTCAACTTGGGAATCATTGGAATCGCTGCCTGTTCTTCCTCTTACACTCTGACATCTGCTTTGGAGCAATTCGAAAACAGCCTCATCGAGATCTCTCCTGAAGGCTCGACGTTCCCCCTAGCCAAAACTTGTTTTGCATTCCAAGATGACGAGGGTGCCAATATGGGCCCTGCCGATAATCCGCCTGGGATATCCATGATCCCGAATGTGATGGGGAACAAGAAATTGTACATTGGAACGTTACTCGCTGACTTGTGCTCCCAAATTCTTGCCGAGTTTGGACGTGTGGTGAGTTATATAGAAGATTGTCATATCCATGTCTCATTTAATCAGGTCCACATACTGGAAACGCCGATAGGGAACGAGTATCTAAACGCTAATATCTTCCCCATCCTACCTGCGGTCGCAGAAATGCCGCTCGCCCTGGAGTCGCACTCACACCTCTTTCAAACTGGGTTTCCCACTCATTCAAGTCAGCCAGAGCTCCACAGTCTGTCTGCCCCGGCGAACCAGATTGGAACACGTACTTCATCAATGGGGCCCGGAATTCTCCACGCGTCAAACGCTGGTTTGCAACGTCACTCTACTTTGGGTCCACCACAAGTGAAGAAACGCGTCAACGCAGTCGGAGCTGCTTCCTCGCATGCAAGGTTGTTCAAGTTGTATGGGGATTTCTTCCTATTGGCAGGAAGATTACAGGATGCCAAAATTTGGTCTGTTAGCCTGATACATCTGGATGGCGCTCCATGAATGACAACCACGAAGGTACCAGGAAGCACTTAACTTGTTTAAGACCGGAATTGACCCGGTCTGGCAAGCATCAGCCATGGAAGGCTTGGCGGTCATCTCCGCTCTTGATTCTTGGGCCGCTGGGCAAGGACTGGTAAGTTGCACTGTCACTACAAGCATAAGTTCGGCGGTCACAGGTATCTACAGCAGTCATCGATCAGCGACGCCAAAGACCCTTGGGTGGAGATAAACGAACAACTCTCGCAAGCTATCGCCATCTATCTTAAAGCAAGCGTTACGTCGGAGACCGACCAAGATTATTCCTTGCTCGCCTTCGTCTACACTTCGGCTGTCCTGCGACAGACATCCTTGTTATTCTGCGTGTGGTCATCGAAAGGATGGGGGGCGTTAGCTTTGGCTTCGATGCTACAACCAGGCGCGGCGTCCTTCTGGCAGAGGGTCATCTCCGATAATTCTTGGGTTAACCTCGAACGCCTCAGCGCAATAACGGGGATCACTCGCTCCCAAATCGCCACGACAGTCTCGCAGGCGCATGGGCCTTGGCTATTGCACCTCGGTCCACAAGAGCGTCTTGTCGTCTTACAATCCATGGCAAGCATCTACAACTGTCTGGGTTACATGCGTAAAGAAGCATACATCCTCCGGGAAGTCATCAGCTGCATCATGGATCTGGTCGTCTGCGGCCGTGACGAAGACGAGCAACTACGAAAGTCGGATGTTGGAAGTGGTGGCTTGGTCATACGCACCGCTGGTCTCGAGAATGGAGACGGTACCCCTTTTACAGGGAAAGGTAGTTTAGGTGTTCGGCGAAATGAGAACTTGCAGGGTAACAAGAGTATACTTAAACTCCTCACATATACTTGCAAATCCCTCGGGGTCGATTTGGAGGCCGTTAATTTAGCCGCACCGCCGAAGGCGGAGGGTGACGAGGAGGACTCCCATGTCCCACCTGAAGCCGCGGGTTTGGCAGAGTCTCTAAACGCCTCGTTTGGATGGCCGGAACTTCAAGTGGGGGTTGTGCGCGAGGCCATTGCGGTGGCTGAAGCACTTCCAGGTGAGTAAACACCATTACTGTCGACCAAAGCTGACGGATGAAATAGATCAAATGGCCGTGGCTCGGTTTGCACTATCCGCACTGAAGACCATGCATTCCATTCTCACCACCAGTGATCAACACCATTTGTACCAAACCGCTGCGAGGGCATTTTCTATAACCCGGCGGCGGGGTGATGCACGGATGATCGAGCACTGGGCTGGACATCCCGTCCAAAGTCTCGCTGTGCTACCGTGAGCACCCTGGTTTGGAACCATTCACAGGCAGCTGATGTTGTCACAAGCCTCCCTCTCCAGCGTGTTCCTGTTGAGAAGCCAACGTCACTTTTGCCGTCAAGCCATTCCGCCCCGCGTCCGGTGAATATCATATCAGGCTCAACTGACCCGTTTTTATACAACCCTCGAAAATCCGTCTCCACACAAGTCAGCTGAACGAATATCTGATTCTCTCCACAAATTATTGACTGTGTTCTGATGCAGGGTAAACCTGTCGTCGTTCAAAACGAGCTGATTGAGGTGGTTATCACTCTGCGTAACCCCTTCGTGTTTGAACTCGAACTTCAGAGTGTAACGTTGATGTAAGTTATGTTTCTCAAAATCGCATGCTTCGGCTGATTTGCTCTAGCACAACCGGAGTCGAACTAGAGTGCAATCCCATCTCTTCGATCGTAATTCTTCCAGGCTCCGTATATCCAGTGACAATGTCCGCGATAGCAAAACAACCGGGCGTCTTGGTTATCAAAGGATGTACCGCTCAATTCCCTAACAGCGCTTCAAAGAAATTCTTCATCCCAGTATCAACGGAAACTGACGAGGAGCAACAAATGCGGAGACGAAGCATGATGATGTGTGAAGGGGGGCGGACAAAGTACTCGGGTCTCGAATCGCGGTCATGGGACAAGGGCGGCAAACATTTCACTGCCTTCCTCTCCCCTTCGAAAGTGAAACCACGGTTCTTGGAATGTGTGGTTGTTCCAGAACAACCCCTACTCCGTCTCAGGTGGACATCTCTAACGCATGGGGCTGTGATGCTCTACAATGGCGAGAAGTACGTCATCACGAACGGCAATTCTTCTCTGCTTACGTTTGAGTTCAGGTCTACTATTCGACTAACACTTGAAAACGTCTCCGCTCTGCCGATTGACTTCTTGACGCTGTCGTTCGAAGATTCTACTATTGCTCCTGCGCGAGAAGCTCTTTCCGAAGGACAACTCGGCGTCTCTGAGATATACGAGACGGAATACGACCTCATTCATCGACAAGCTTTCTCGTGGAACAAAGCTAGGGAAGTCAAACTCATAAATCCCGGCCAAAAGGTCGTGGTATCGGTAACGTGCTTCGGGAAGACAGGATGGTAAGCTCGTTCGATCCCTGTGTTTCAAGTTCTTACCTCTCCTTCAAGCACCAGTGGTGCTGTCCATGTATCGTATGCATATGTTCATCGAAGCAAGAAGTCCGAAAACCTCTCAGACATCTTCCATGCAAGACAGCTCACCTACCCGATGACTGTCACCGTGTATCACATGCTGGAATGCCACCACATGAATGTCATGCCTTTGGACACGCGTAGTAGTTGCAGTTTCGATTCGCTCGGGGAAGTCGGCGACTCGAATGGATGGTGTCTGTTCTCCATCGAAGTACGGAACACGTATGGTTTACCTTTCGAAGTGATGTTCACTCGAATCGGACAAAGTGAGGGCGTTTTCCCACTATCTCCAGGAGGCTCGTTCATCGAAGCAGATGCGCCAGACGCCACGACAGTCTCGGTTGTCCCCCCTGGCTCCATGTCTCGGTAAGCCTTTCGTAGATTTCCTGGACAGCCCAGGCTAACATACTTGCAGAGTCATACTTCCTATCAAAAGGTTCCATCTTCCCGACGATATTACTTCGCGTCCTATTCCTACTCTTTCCGATCGTCAATTCGTCGTCTCCAAATCCGGTTTGACTGATGCGGAAGAGAAAGCACAACGAGAACTGTTTTGGTACCGTGAAGAACTTTTGAAAATCGTCCACGGGCGATGGAAAGAGGTCAATCTTTTAGATAGTTCGTGGGCGATTAATCTCGTTGCTAACCCATTGCAGGCAAACGGTAGTCGCTGTGGAGACCTGTCACTGCGGCAACAGCGCATGACCATGCATATGTTAAAAGCGATCAAGTTGGATGTCACCCGAATCGATTTGTCACTGATGCAATATGGTTCCGAAGCCGACTCACCAACTACTATCCAAGTTTCTGGAGGGAAATTCATTGTGACAGCAAACACGGTCGTGAATGTGATGATTGAGGTCACCAATACCGGTCGTACGTGGACCAGCCGCGCGTTTTAGTGCCGTACTGATTTCCTTGTAGCTTCCACTCTGCCAATCATGCTGCATTTCTCCACGAATCCGGAGGAGCAGGTGCTTCTACAAGGCTCGTTGAGCGACGTCGCATTGGGTCACGTCAAGAGTGGGGAGTCAAAGGCAGTAGAGGTACCCGCTTGCTTCCTCTGTGCCGGTCACTTTGAGGTAGCGGTCGAAGCACGCCAGTTGGGTGTCGCGGGCGAGGCTGGTCGAACGGGAGTTGGTCATTTGTGGGCAATCGTCAGGGAGGACGATTCAAGGCTACGCGCATCCTCAGATATTAGATAGATCTCATTGACTTTAGGAAAATGAGAGTGTACCACTGCGGCGTGAACGTTGGAACCCAACACTACAGCTACTTAATTAGTACTTGGTCTCCCGTAGGCCCGTAAGGATTTCCTAAGACCATCCGTATTATGAGCAGTGTTGACAGCGTTGGCACAGCATCTTTTTCGCATGATTGGATTTAATCTTCGATTAAAAATCTAGTCCCACCGAGGATTGAACTCGGGACCCTTGCATTGATGTAACCTCATAAGTACAACGCTCTGACCACTGAGCTATGGGACTAGCAATAGCTACTGCGCCAGCGTACTACGTGAGGCTTTCATCGTTTATCATACATCAGAAATAACTTCTAACAAGTTCCGAAATATTGGATCAGTCCTGACTCCTGAGTGAGTCGTCTATAGCTATGGGTCAAGCAACCGTGGCCCTTCTTCGCATCCATTGTTAGAAATGCGTAAAAATCTCGTCCCAACTCTCCTTCCTTGTTCTTCTGAGTGAGTAATCCACAAGATGGCCTTGAGCTCGCTGTCCGGTGATCGCAACTCGCTTGTGATAAAGTTCTCTACCAGCAAAGTCGATTGAGCATCAAGTGCGGAAGTAGGTTCTAGAGGAAATCAGAACCACATCAACGTGCAACTTGAGGGGTGTGATGTAACTGACCATCCAATAAAAGCACTTCCGCTGTGTTGAGACCGAGGGCCGTGGCCAGCGCGATGCGTTGGCCCTCGCCTCCACTGAGGGTGGTCCAGCTTCGATCCCAAAGCTCCTCGTCGACTCCCCAAGCTTTCGCGATTTCGATTGGATATGTCACGACACTGCCGCCACGAACGGACTTGGGAACCTTGCGTGAGCCGAAAGCTGAGATTGCCGCAAGGAAGTCACGCGGTGTGCCCGGTAACAACGCGGGCCTCTGTGGGACATAGAATACTTTGGTTCTGAAGAGAGGAACACCTATGAATTGCACCGTGAGGATCGAGTATAGCCTATGGGTCCCTAACTTACCAATCGATTTGGCGGTCCTAGAAGCAAATTAGCCGTGACTCGGGGAAGTCTCGGAGACGTTTAAACGCCTACCTTCCTCTGTATAGTACCTGGCCATTATATACGTTAAGGTGAGCCGCACATTTCAGTAAGGTGGTTTTACTGTGGAAGTGGTCAGAGGAACATGGTTGCTAACAACGATGCGGCCTACCCCGAACCACTCTTCCCCTGGAGCACGATCAGATCGCCATCGTGGACGTCAAAGCTGATTTTACTGAAGATAGTGCTTTCTTCGTCCTTGGCACAACTGACATTCCAAAGTTGGAGGAGAGCCATTCTGGTGGTCGAATAAGTTAAGCAGCAGGAACTTGATGTCAACCTCGTGAAGAGGCTAAACTTCGCCTCGCTGTGACTGTTGTCCCACGGTAATGCACTTATTATAGCAGCTAAGGATTGTAGAGAGATGGATGTGGGTACCTATAATAGTGTTTGGTCTATGTAGCAGTAAATTACTTATATCTGGGGCGGAGGTACCATTCCCATCTCCTCAGGGGTCAAGGTCGTGCTCTCAATCATTACACCAACACCAACTTTGGCAGCGTTCTGGACTCATCGTGAGCAAAGATATCACGAACCACATTGGAACTCACCTTGAAGTGGTCAATCTCACCGGAGACCAAGAACGCAAACGTAGGGGCAAAGCGTTGCTCTATGAGTGCAGACACTTTACCAGTGGAATCCAACTGTGTCCTGAAGGTCGCCATACGCAGGTCATACTTGGCACCCAAAGTAGCTATCGCATCCCTTCTCTGAGGTCCCGCAATCACCTGAAGATCCGCTGCCACATCCACCTTCTCGCTCAGCTTTTGCCAGTACGTTGCTTGCAAGATACCAGACGGTTGTAGTTGTGCAGTGGCGATCCAGTTTTTGTTCGTGCTCGTGTACTTGGCAAGGTAGGAGGTTGCGAGCTCAGTCAACTCGGGTGTTTGTCGCTGGTACAGCGTCTCAAAACCTAGGGCCAGGTTCTTCGTGATCGACTGGAAATAGCTTCCGATATAGATACCGGTCAGGTCGATCGGTGATGGATTGACAACTTTGGCGTTGAGGGAATAGTCTAGACCTTGGTAGTCCTGTTCCAACTGCATCATGCTATGCCCAGCTTGTTGGGAGAGCTGCGTGTGACACGTAGCGGGTGAGGAAACAAATTGAGACGAGGGGAAAGCGCTCTCACCTGTGCTTGCATTTTTGTAACACAAGTCTCTGTCCAACCCTGGTTAACCCTAGCGTTCAGATTACCCTCATGATCCAGGCCCCCCTGCAACAACACCTAGAGACGCGTCAGACGACAGGATGCACTGAAAGACTTGAAAGTTACATTGTTTGTTGCATATATGGCACCGAAGTTATACGATGGTGGCGCGACTTGAGAGCCAAGAGTGAAAGAATGTGATATTTGGAACGCGGGGTTGACGGAAAAACTCTTGGTCAAGTCCGCCCGAGCACCATCGAACATGAAGTTCGTCAGGTGGGTCACTACCGAGAGCGAATTGTAGAATGTGCAAGGAAGTAAGAGACTGAAAGCACGCACACTTGACTTCCTTCTGGAGATTCTCGACCGCGCCGGGGTTTGGCATGTCCAACGACTTTCGCCATTCAGCAAAGCGGCCATAGAGAGTGGTTACAGGAGAGAAGACGGACAAGTAGGAGGGTGCTTGAGGGCGAGAGAACGACGGTGAAGGGTCATCAGGGAGTTTTTCGGAAGGAAATGGAGTGGACGCCATTGAGAACTTGTAGACGCGACAACACAACCGAAACCGCTTTCAATGAAAAAACAGCGTGGGTATCAACTACCAAATTCGTAGCCGTCATTCCACCTCCTAGGTACTCTCGTAGCTAGCCAGTCCGCGATACGTTCGTGTGCCAGCGATGTGAGCGCCATCGATTCAACTCGTTGATACGAAGAACCGTAGCATAACGTGTATCCCCATCAGACTGGCGCCTGTCGCCGAGGCAGTCCCGGGTTTACTGCGATCGATCGAGGAACATTGCAAAGGAACGGCCTACTGCCAATCTATCCTTTCACAAAATACATCTGTACGCGGGGTTTGAGATGGTTGCGCAGTCACATCAGTGATCACACCATAGCTCACGAGACTCCAACATGTGTCGGGGCGCGAAGGTTACCGCGTAATGAATCACTTGCGACATGCAAATCACTCAGTTGTCGCTCACACGTCGGAGCATCATACGGGCCGCCTAATCCCACTTACCCGGGTTCTAGTGGTCACCATCTGTGGAAACCGTTGACTGTGCCTCATTCCTGTTCAGTGGTGCAGCGCACAGGCTATGAAATTACTACCAACCGCAGGAACGACGACACCAGTGTTAGTGTATATCATCTCATGTGTGTCATTCCTTTACTGTCATTCAATATGTAACATGTCAAAACTTAACGGTTAGACGTATCTTCCCGTCTTTAAATAGGATCGCGTTTTTAAATAGCATCCCTGTGGAGTGGGTTTCGGAAGTGTCTTTCGTGGAACGTCGAGGCAACTAGGATTCAGGTGCGGGCAGTCAATCTCCAGAATCGTGATTGACTCAACTATCAGCAGTGCCAAGCCGACGCTCGGTGATTGGACGGTGAAGGCGATGTTGCTAGAGTCCCATCTAACCCTGCAACGGACAAGGAAAGGAATCCGATACTAAATGACTGCTGCGCATTAAGTTCCCGAATCCGGTTTGCCTGACGGGATCCGATTCACATCAAATCCGTGTCATGAATCGGGGATATTATTACGAATGTTCCTCTCAACTAGTGTCTTCGGATACGAAGGTTTTGAGCATATATAATCTGTGAAAACTTGTCCCGGTTCCGCTTTTTTCGTATCCACCTTCAAGCTGTGGCGCCCTGCGGTCTTTTGCCCTAGATGGCTTTTCCACTGACTGCTTCTCAGAAACGATCAATACTCCTTGCAGTCACCATTGTGGTGAGTCTATCTGCGTCGCTGGTTGTCGGTGCGCTAACGCCGACAGCTGGGGATATGCTTCCTTCTAGGTACAGGGCGCGGGAAAGGCACTGTCGACAAGTACTCAGCTCAATGGAGTGTCCAAGAAAGCGCCATCTACACTGACACAGCAGACTCTCCGTCACTCATCCTCCCCAATCTCCCCCCTGATTCTGAGACCCCCGTCTATACCGCTGAACAAAGCAGTCCAACCCCCCCTGCTCATTTGCGAGACAGTACAACCGCAGATATTAGCTCCCAGCCCCACCGTGCAAATGCAACGCTCCTGATTCTCGCCCGAAACGGCGATTTGGATGGAGTTATCGCGAGCATGGAACAGATGCAAACAAAGTTCAATAGAAAGTTCAAATACCCCTGGGTTTTGTTGAACGAAGTAGAATTCTCGGCTGAGTTCAAAAGGCAGGTGGGGGTGGTGGCTTGCGTGATACCATGTACTAACCCAGTTGCAGACGAGTTAGCGTGTTAACCGAATCGCCGATCTCTTTCGGTGTAATACCCCATGAACACTGGTTTCAGCCAGACTGGATCGACGAAAACAAAGCACGCGAAGGTCGCGACAGCCTGGTGATGCAGAACATCATATATGGCGGTGAGTTGGATTTTTCAGTCATTACCAACTCCATTTCGAACAGCCGATATCTTTAGGCAGTATATCGTAAGAAGGGTAACATGTCTCCATTAACAGGCTGATTCATTGCTCGACCAGCTACCGTAATATGTGCCGTTTTAACTCGGGGGTATGCATTCGTTTGCGAACGATGCGATTTTCAGCTGATGCTGATTCTGTCTGTGCAGTACTTTTTCAGACACGAACTGCTCCAACCATATAAGTGGTACTGGAGAGTAGAGTAAGAGAAGTTCGCGAAGTCAGATACCAAACATTTCCTGACCAAAGTTGTTCAGACCCGATGTCAAGTACTTCTGTCACATCGACGATGACCCCTTCTTATTTATGGAAGATAACAACAAACTATACGGTACGTGCCTGCGGGTCCAAGGATTAAGCCACACTTCTCACTCGTGCAACATCGATATCAGGCTTCACGCTATCCATGCCAGATTGGGAACCCACAATACCAACACTGTGGAGCTCGACAAAAGGTACGGAGGTAGCCACTCGTGGCACCATCAAAACCGTTAATCGTTCGCGATACAGAGTTCATTGCAGAGAATCCGCAATATCTGCATAGCGATAACTCCCTCGATTTTGTATCCGATAACGCTGGCGAAACTTATAACTTGTGCCATTGTAAGAAAAGTTCTCCTATGCAACTCCATGAACATTGACACGTTTGACAGTTTGGAGCAACTTCGAGATTGCCGACATGGATTTCTGGAGAAGCGAAGCTTACATGAAGTACTTTGAATTTTTGGATGCGAAGGGAGGCTTTTATTACGAGGTGAGACCCTCTCGGACGAGGTATACCCTGTTGGTGCTCATGAAGTACTTTAAAGCGTTGGGGGGATGCACCAGTCCACAGCATAGCCGTATCGTTGTTTGCCAGCAAGGAGCAAATCCACTTCTTTAAGAATATCGGTTACCGCCATAGTCCGTTCCAACATTGTCCGCAAGGGAAAGATTGGCGGAATGGGCATTGCTCATGTGACCCCAATGATAACTTTGGTAGGAGATTGCTCCTTAGTCTGCTCGTAGGGGCTTATCGTGAACTTGTTAGACTTTACCGCGAACTCGTGTTTGAAGCAATTTCTGCGTTTGCGATAGAAAGCCATCATAGATAGCATTATAGGCTTTTTTCACTGTGGATTTAGCAGTCTACACGGTCGTTTGTAAGAGTAAATACGGCAGGGAATGGTTGGTGGAACTGGCACGAGTCTGAAATGATACAAATCTGACATTCCTGTCTCCTGCGAACACGTGGCAGTGTTGGATACTGCGGCTAGCCCCTACTACTACGACTACGACTTTTAACCCTCTAGGGTCGTTCAATTATTCTGGACCGACTGTGTCCTTGCTAAAGATGATGACACCTATGCGTTATGTTCTCCTTGTCTTGGGCATAATCGCAAGTATTCTAGGCACGTCATTGTCGCTAAGTATCTGACTACCCTATCACTAGGTCGGCCTGCATTACATTCTCAGCTTCACACACGAACAATATGGCAAGGCCACATCCATGTCGCGCCTCACAGACTACGTCTCTGGTCCCAAGGCATCGTATCAACCCGTACCAGACCAGTATTACAAACCACCAGAGCCCGTTTACGAGCCAGATCGCAAAGCAAACGCTACTTTCGTCATGCTCGTGCGGAACAGTGATCTTGCTGGTATCATGAGTAGCATGAAGCAAATCGAGGACAGATTCAACAGGAAGTTTAATTATCCCTATGTCTTCCTCAACGACGAACCGTTCACCGACGACTTCAAGAAGTACGATCCGTATCTTATTGTCCATTACTTTTCACACTCATCACTGCCTAGACATGTCTCATCCCTTACTCATGCGACTCTCGAATTTGGCCTGATCCCTCGAGACCACTGGGTACAACCACCTTGGATTGACGAAGCAAAGGCCACCAAGGCTCGTGAAGACATGATAAACCGTAATGTCATCTATGGAGGCACGTTTCTCCCCTTTCAACTTGAGTATTCTTGATTAATCTCTACCACTTCTAGGAAGCGTGCCGTACGTCCTGAATCTTTTCTAGCGCCCATGCTTCTAACACTATCCCTCATCAGGTATCGAAACATGTGTCGGTTCAACTCAGGCGTACGTTTTCAGACGTATTCTATTGAACGGAATTAATGTCTTGCAGTTCTTCTACAGACAAGAATTGCTCCAGAAATACAGATATTACTGGCGAGTGGAGTAAGCATTGAGTTCCGGGCTATCTGCAGGCAATGACCGTGTTTCTGGTAGACCCGACGTCAAATTCTTCTGCGATATCGACTACGATCCATTCCTGTTGATGGAAGACCAAAAGAAAGTATACGGTGAGCTTTAATTGAAAAGAAGCACTCAGGCGGTTACTCAACACCATTTGCATGGATGTAGGGTTCACCGTTTCGCTCTTCGAGTACCCAGCTACTATCCCAACCTTGTGGGACCATGTGAAAAGTGCGCTCGCTAGCTGTGACTTCGTTGCACGGGAATAAGTAACCATATTATAGCTTTCCTCAAGGATAACCCCGGGTTGGTTACCCCCGATAACGCGATGGGCTTCCTCTCCGACAACGGAGGGGAAACCTATAACCTATGCCATTGTGAGCTTTCATTTTGGATTTCTTGATTCACCGCCCTCAACATTCTCCCGATTGTAGTCTGGAGTAACTTTGAGATCGCTGACATGGACTTTTGGAGAGGGGAAGCATACTCCAAGTTCTTCGACTATCTGGATCAACAAGGCGGTTTCTATTATGAAGTACGTATTAGACATGTCGTCCAGTTGAGAGATCCGACAGTTAATCCCCCGATAGCGTTGGGGCGATGCACCCGTGCATAGCTTAGGTGCAGCTCTTTTCGCACGGAAAGACCAGCTTCACTTCTTCCACGACATTGGCTATCGGCATGAACCTTTCCAACACTGTCCTCAAGGTGATATGCACTCGAAAGGCAAGTGCTGGTGCGACCCCGCTCAGAATTTTGGTGAGTTTGTCAATCATCTCTTGAAACGGAATTAATCCCTACTTCTCGAAAGACTACGACTGGTATTCGTGTTTGAACAAATACGAAAAGTTGCTTTGATGTTGGCGATTCTCTTGGTTTTTGAGTGGCGTGCGCCTGCCTTGACCCTACATAGAATAGCTTTTGGGCAGGTATCCACCGTCTGTGGAGTAGCAACTCATATTCTAGATGATGTCGGGTAATGTGTACAACGTCATCTAACGCATCATGATTGCGACCGAACGATCGATTCGCGTCGCGTTCATATGTAAATATCCGCTTCTGCAAGCGAACATAGATTCTTACTCGCGGATGGGTCACAGAATCGACTGGGAATAGTATTGGAACTGTAGGTATAGTAAGTATGCAAGGAACTGAATGTCGGCCGGGGATACTTGCCGAGTCGTAAAGCCGTGTCCAGTTGGAACCTAGCGAGCTATCGATGAGCCGATCCACGTACTCTCCGACAAGGGAGTGGGTGAGAGCCGGTTGGAAACGTTCTCTAAGTTCATTGGCCGTTTGATCGCCGAAGGCAGCGAAGCATGGAAGAGTGGAGTCTATTAAAAGTAGTGAACAAAAGTTCTGAGGGTTTGTCGTACAAACAAACCTTTCTGCATCAACTCCACCAAAACTATAAATGGTCGGTGTATTAAATATCGAAATCCAGTGCATCATGCCACTTACTGATGATCCTGTCGCAGTGCTTCCTGGCAGCTTCGAATCCTTCCCGGAACAGCCTTCTAAACTCCACGTACGCCTCACCATTGATACCCCCGAGGACTTGAACATACTCGGGTGGCAATTTAAAGGGCGCAGCTTCGAACCCAATGTTCCCAGGGGAATTTGATAGCATGAACCCAAAATCAATGTGGATGAGGTGTCCTTCGCGATCGAGTAAAATATTTCCATTATGTCGATCTTTAATTTGGAGGAGGTATGTTACAATTGAGTAGCCTTGACGGAGTGGGATGTAATTATGGACAGTTCGAAGGTTACTCGAGGAACAAACTCACCTGCAAGGGACTTTGCAAAATTGCGCTGCGCACGAGCAAACTTGGCTGTCGAGGGATCCCCATATGTGGATTTGAAGTGGTCCATCAGCGTTACGTATCCTAGTCGGCCTTCTGCCAAACGTCGTGCATACTCGGCCTTCTTGATAGAATGGATAGATACAGCGTCTGTGATCGTCTCGACTAAGCCTGAGGATGCCCCCGTGACGAGAATGCGGAAGCTGCGTCATTTGTCAGGTCCACGACAGAAAGCAAGCTGACCAGTTGATGCTCACTATCGAACCCAGCATTGACAACTTTCTTCTTGCCAGATCCGCTCGAATTCTCGAATAAGCTGGACAGCAACCTGCTCTTGTCGCAGATCGCCCCCGGTCTTCACGATGACAGAGACGCAGTCCCAATTTGCTATGCGCGTCCAAGATTACAAGAAGCCATACAGGAATATACAGGACTCCGCACCTAAATGCCCATATGACGACCCATGCCGTATTCGACTCTTTGGATGGGCATAAGCAACGATGAAAAGCACGAAGGAGTTACCCGAACCTTTTTGGCAACCCAAGACTCACTGAAAACCACTGCGGATGGATCGGCCTTGCTCAATTCCCTTCTGATAATCCCTTCGTCCTCGGCCGTCTTCAAGCCACTACTTGATCCAGAGTCACCAAAGCCGATTTCACCTTCACGCATACGTGCCATACGCTCTTCCTCGAGCGAGAGCATTTCCTGCATGATGCGATCCCTGATTGCCGCAGCTTCAGCATGTTGGACACGCATGCGTGTAACAGGGGCTGTGGTGACGATGTCTTGTGGCTTGGGATGACCACCAAGGGAAGGGTGAACAGGACCGCCTGTCGATCCACCCGAGGTGGTTCCAGTACCAAGCCAGCTCGAACCCGGTAGCCAGCTGAGGGGACCCGAAGAAGAAGGGATATCTTGTGATGCTCCGAGGGCCGCAACTGATCCACTTCCCGTTGGCCCAGGTAAGGGGGTTACAGTTTCGCGGACAAGACTGGAGCTTAGCTGTGCGAGCATAATTGCTGCCGTTCGCATTCGCTCCGAATAATCATCAAGGGTCAAAATTCGTTCCCCTCCACTCACACCCGTGCTGGCAGAGCTGAGGGGGTCTGGGGTCCGGGACCTTGGCTGAGGAATAGAGTAAGAGTTCGGCGAAGAGGTGTGTATAGGATTCTGTTCAACCGTGGGAGAGGATGGGAGCGGGGGAGTACGAGCCCAGGCAGCGAGCTCCAGTTCCCTATTCTTGGGCATAGGTGGTAGGACAATACTTTCCGTAAGATCGATTGGGCCGCGGAGTGACTGTCCCTCGCCATACAATTGCTCGACAAGATCGATTTCTTCCTCGTCTAAGACAGTTGGTGCGGGGTTACTCCCCCCGGTCGTGTTGGGTTCATTCGTTGTCCGTCTGTCCTCTAGCTCAGCGGTATCTTTCCCCAAGACGTGGTCGGACCCAGCGACCGCATCAACGACGACGGAGGGAGTTATCCTCGTGTTTCTAAATGTTATGAGTTCTTTCGAGGCACCTTTTCTCTCGTTCTCCTTCGAAACAATACGCTTGAGAATTTCCTTATTACCGCGCTTAGACGGGTCAAAATCGAGGTCATCGTTGAAAATTTCGATGAGGATAAGATAAGGTGCACGTTCAGCGGAGTTTAGAACCACGGCTTCACCAGGTGGAATGCGAACGATTTTGTGATGGCTTTGGGTGTTAATGGCGGTAGTGGATGGGGCAAGGCATGTATCCGATGAGGAGCACCACATTGGCATGCAAACCTAAAAAGTAGAAAAATTAGGGACAAGGTTAGGAATAAAGACAAGGAAAGGAATCACCTCCGCAGGAAGCTGATGATTCAGAGCAGTCAGCTCAGCACGTAGAGCACTAATCCGCGCTGGTTTGGGCACAACTAAGAGACGATTGGATATGGTCTCGAGTGTGAGAAGGAACTGAACCTAAACGAAGAAAGTATGGCTCTGGTTATGCCAAGCTGCAGGGGGGCATACCTCTGACCGGCAATAGTGGCTTCGAAGCAGACGAGATTGTGACTGGAGGTCATACCTTTGCAGCAAAGCATCAGCTGGAGCCACTCCATTCTGTCGGAGAGGGGATAACGATGAGGCTATCGAAGGGGAGGACTGATACGGGCTCGAAATGCGACCGCGAGGAACAGGGTCTTGTTGATCAAGGGGGTCTTCTGACAACCTCGAGCGATGTGTATGACGAAGGTGAACGAGCGCGGGACTTGTCTGCGCAGCGACTATGGTGCGCCGGCGATGTGGAAGCGATCGAGCTGCTGTTGTCTTCAAGGGTAGCTCATTCGCAGGAGTCGTCCCTGTTTCTCCTGTCTGTGCACTACCCGGCTGCTCGTCGGAAGGGTTGTCTTCGTCTTCACCCGAGTCTGGGTGAGTGGGCACGCCCTGTGCCAGCTCGTCGCCTGTCTCGACACTTCTCGGGTGCACACCGTCGTCATCTGCTCGGCCTTGCTGTAAAGCAACCTCTCCCATAACTTCGGTGAGCGGTGGCATAGCGGGGGCACCTGCTAAGAGAAGGCCGATGCCAACGATGGCAGGTTCCATGCGCGACTTGACCTTTCTTCGCGCAACAGACGGATCAGAGGACGAGCTTAAGCTTGAGTACGGACCTGAAGCAGGGGGAGGCAATTGAGCAAAGATTATTTCGTGGCAGCTATGCAGGGTTCTTTGACAGACGAGAAAGGACGGGGAATTCGGAGATGCCGAAAGGTCCTGGAGAGCAGCTTGCATGAACCATAATGTCTGTGTGCCAATGAGTCCGGTTGTCAGCTTGGAGGAGGTAAATTGGACTGACAAGCATGGCAATATGGGTGGAGCGATGGGCAATGTCGACCACGAAGCACTCAAGTGCTCGCGACTTTGACGGACGAGTGACGAGAAGGTGACTGGATGGAGCAGCATACTATGAGATCGCGAACAGTGGAATCGGCCGAGGTGGACACACCAAATGAAACCCCACACGTCTCGTAGTTCGTGTGTGTCAAGATCCCTGAGCCTGCGAGTGAGGTAGTATGTGATCCCGATGTTGTCTGCATAGAGCATGAGATATCGGAGCGCGACATGAACAGAGAAGAATGAAGGAGAGAGAAAAAGTCGTAGCAACAATGCATGAGACATTGCTGGCCACCACGACGAGACAGTGACTGTCCTCGTCGCCGTTGGAGACAGCGAGCAAGTGGGGAACTTGCTGAGGTCTTACTGAGCTGCCGGACATGCGGGTAGCCTGAGCTTCCCACGAAGTCAAGTCAAGTTGTACACGTCGACACCAACTTGGACTTTGTCTTCGCTGTCCAGCAGTTCAACTCCAACATGCTCTGGCCACTGCTCGCTCTTTTATACATCCCACTATCTCTCGCCGCAAAAAGCTCACCCCATGAAGAGCTAATACAACTCGCAGCCAAAGGAAACGGCGTCATTCGTCTCGATGAGCGCGTCTATGACTTGCTCACTTCTCCCAAGCGCACTTGGTCGGTTTCAATCCAGTTCACGGCCCTGAATCCTCAGCGCAGGTGTGCACCGTGCAAGTAAGATTTCTCGTGCCTTTTCGTCATTCGGCCAAGTGACCCCTGCCATAGGGAGTTTGATCCCTCCTTCAAGGCCGTCGCAAAGGCCTGGACTGCTGCGCCCAAAGAGCACCGGGATAATCACTTCTTCGCTACAGCCGAGTTCGAGGAGTCCATCAAGGTCTTCCAAAAGGTAAGAAATGACCCAAAGACTCGTCATGACACGCTGACATATGTGCGCAGCTTCAACTCAACTCTGCACCCGTAGTCCACGTCTATCCTGCTACGGAGGGTCCCAACGCGAAAACTGTGGCTAATCCCTTCAAGTATGATTTTTCAAAGTAATAATCTCCTCTTATTTTGCCGATGAGCCTTGCTGATTACCATTTTTGCATTAGTGGCTTCGAAGCCGGACCTCTGGCCGAACAGCTTTCCGTCCACACACCCATTCCAATTCCCTACAAGGCTCCCATCGACTGGTCAAGAATCGGCACACTCGTCTTCCTTATTCCCATTGTCACACTCATTTTCCGCTTCATCCGTCCTGTGATGTATAACCGTTGGATATGGGCTGCCGGAACAGTCATCGTATCGTTAGTCATGACCTCTGGATTCATGTTTACACGCATTCGTGGCATGCCGTACACCGCTCACGATGGCAGCTGGATCGCTGGTGGTTACCAGAACCAATATGGTCAGGAAGTACAGGTCGTGTCGATGATTTGTGAGGATCATTTATTCTTCTACCATGGAAGGGTCACTGATATACCGTCCTGTATAGACGGGATTCTTGGAGCCTCATTCCTGATGTTGACAATTGTCACACCTTACCAAAAGTCACCTGCTCGTCAACGGACCCAGGTATACCTCTGGACGGCAGTCAACTTCATCGTTTTCTCTATATTGGTGTCATTGTTCCGCATCAAGAACAGGGGTATGTCACGGTTTATATCCACCACCCTACAGTGCTAACCAGCAATCACAGGCTACCCATTCAAACTAGTGTTTTAGTGAATGTCGTCCCTGTGTGAATTCATTACTCCTTGAGCTTGCATCCAGTTCATAGTCTACTCAGTCTGCGCTCATGCACGGTACAAAGCTTTGCAGTGGAATGTGTGATAGATAAAGATCCAACAGGAACGTAATAATAGAGGAGATATAATGAAAACGCGAGTGAAAAGCGTAGAGACTGTCTAGGTGAGGGGAATCCATCGGAAGTCAGTGCGTCATACACCACCTGCAGACCCATCTTGCTGGAACACATCTACATATCTACTTCTTGCGTTCTTTTTCGCTGCTTGTGATCGCGAACGTCCCATTGGTGGTGGTGGGGGTACGCCGGGCGAGCTGTCCGGTGCTCTCGTGTTTTGCATGGATGCAATTTCCGTAGGCACCAAGTTGGATCGTACGCGCATCGGAACTTTCGCGGTGGGAGATGTGGTCAAGTCAATCGCAGACGCAGTCCGCGGGGGAGGTGGCTGAGGTGGACCGGCCATCCCGTTGGGGATTCCATTGGGACGGGAGCTACATACGGTAGGAGAAGCAGTCTGGGCTCGTGAGGGTGGAGGTGGAGGAGCCTGTGCTTGCGGGGCTTCTGCGCCGGCCTAGAATTGGAAGGAGGGATGAACAAAGATGATGTTGCAGGAGCACAGGAGTGTTTACCTTGTTGTTCACCCAACGTTTAAGTTCCTTGTCATAGTAGAAACTGGTCTCTTCGCCGAGGCTGGCTTTAACTGGTCCTGGAGTATCGGATCGTTTCCAGAATCGGCTCAACCATGAGCCTCCGGAAGGGGCTGCGGGTTGAGCGTCTAAGAAGAACCGTTTAGTCTAAACCATGAAATATAAAGCCGCACTTAGATCACCTTGTTTCTCGGTACTCTTGGGAGGCTCCTGTGAGGATGCAGCTGGAGCTTGTGGCTTATCCTGGGTCGGCTTTGCAGGTTCTTCTTGTTTCTTCTTGAATGAACTATTCCCCAGTCCGAGGTCATCTTGCTCATGCTCATAGGAGGTTTCCATTCTCCGATAAGATGGTGAACTCGCGCTTGGTGTGACTGACAACGACGGATCATCCATCAAAGATATGAACCCATCTCCCAACTCCCTTGCGTCTTCGACCTGATGGAATTTGGTAGCTGTAGGTGTTGACACAGAATCGGCGTTACTGAGCGAGTTCCACCAAGCATCGGAATCCTGAGTGGCTTGGTTATCTTCCACATCTTCTGGCTCCTGCTGTTGTTCGGGCTCATCCTGACCAGTGCGCTGTGGTTCTGCAACCTCCTCGGTCGTCATCTCAAGTGAGGTTTTCCGCGAGCACGGTTCGCTCCCATATGCAGAGATGTATCCATTGGGCACATTGGAGGGCGTAGTTCTCTGAGCGGCATAGGGCGCGTAAGGATAACCTGTGGAGTAAAGCGGTGCAGTCTTGGGAGGTGCAGGTGATGCGTTCCTCACAGGGCGGTAGTACTCCATAGCAGAAGATGCCCTGTCAATCGGAGCGTGCATAGTGGTCGACGGGAGCTCCATTGCGGATCCACTACGCCTGGGTGGCTGTGTTGCCGACACGGAGCTGACAACTGTAGGGGGGGGAGATGGGCTGGCTGAGGTCGTCGCGGATGAAATAGAGCTGTAGCTTGAAAAGGGGCCCGAAAACTGAGCGTTCGAAGGTTCGCACGGGGAAGGCTCGCTCTCGTTGCCTTCGCCCGCAATGAACTTGGTGAGACGCACTTCAAGCCAACTACCGATGCTGTCAAGGGAAGGTTTATTTACTTTCCCGCCTATCCAAGACGAGGATTTGTACAGATGTGGAGAGCCAATTAGACGGTCGGCAAGGTTCTTTAGTCCATCAACCATCGTAGGGGTGAAATATGGCGAGGGCCGCGCCATGGCTGCTGTAATTGCTTCGCAGTACCTTGCGCGACTTAGTCAACGTGATATTCGGGAGCGGTGACAAAGTCAGACAATACCTGATAGCATTCTGAACGTGCCCAACATCGGCAAGAGAAGCAGCTCGGATGAGCTTGTAAGCCTGGAGATGAGGGAAACCATGGAAAGGGTCTTGACCTTTGGTTGGCGTCTTCAAGGAGAACGCAAACTCTGCGATCTCGGAGAATATAACGGGATCCGAATCCTTGAAGAAGGCAGGATTGGATGGCAGAGGCTGCGAGCCCAGGAGCACCATGCGGGTAGAAGGACCACCAATGCCTCCCATAGCCGAAGTCTGAGGCGAAAGAAGGTAACTGTCAAACAAGGTCATGCTTGGTCCTGAGAGACAAAACAGAATTCATCTACCAAACATGAGCCGCCTCCACGAGGTGGTGCGACGCCAGGGAATCTCCAAGAGCTGATAAAGCTGCAGAGCACTCTGGATTCAACGGGCTTGATACAATACTGGCTACGATCTCGGGCCAGTATGCGAGCGTTTCAGGAGGTATTTGTGGACCAGTTGTGGTCGACGGGAAACTGGGAGACATGGGAGTGGTCTGGGACAATATTGGTGCAGGAACATGTAGACCGGTCGTCGCCGTTCTTGAGAGCAAGTTAGGGGAGACAAGCTCTCGCACTGAAAAGAACACATGAGCGACTCGACCGTGAGTTCGAACGGGAGCATACCTGCAGTGGGCCCTTGACCTGAGAACACGCTATATGCAACTCGGAGCCACTCACGCCCATTTGTTTGCGGGGGTAATGCGTCCCTCCCACGAACATGAGGTATGGCAGGTTTGGCCTGCTGAGCACCCAGCTCAACTCTCAAGAATTCATTGACAACCTCTTTCCATGCCTCCTTGTCGATGCTGCTTGCAATGATCATCGCATGCGTCCATAATTTCTGATCTAGGGCATAGTGATAGGCCTGACGACGCTCTCCCCGAATTAGGTGCTCTTGTATCTTGTCAAGGGTAGCGGGAAGAAGGGTAGAGAGCGACATGGGGGCCTCATTGCTAGTGTGGTGCATTGACGAGAGGTCATACCCATTACGCATTGGAGATACAAACGTCGGCGGAGAAAGCGAAGCATCCTGACTTGGTTCTTCCAGAGTACCAGCGATACGTGGCAACAATGCTGTACGAACTGCGTTGTCAATGGAAGGGCTGACATGTATCGTCAGTAACCACCCCTCTCTGCTGTTCAACTTGATTACCTTCCTGATAACGACCCATCGTTTTCAACCATGATCCTCAGTAATTGCACTAGAGTCAGCTTCCCATCCAAACGTTGTCGCTCGAGATTGTCAGATATATACATCGTCCCGCGCGAGATTTCTTCGGCACGTTCTTCAAGATATTTGATCACGCGAGCTTTCTTCGTTTTGCCTTGAGATCCTGCACGCACAAGGCTTGTGACAGGAGAGCCAGGGTCAGAAAACAATGGCCCAGGATAATCCGCAACCTTCGTGTCGGACGCATATTCCGGCAGCATTTTGTGTAACACACGAATCGCAACGTTTGTCGTCCGGCGTGTTGAAAGCGCGACGTCGAACCCTGTATTCAAGTCTGAAGAACCATGGAAGCAAGTGAGAATCTTGCCTCCAAAGCCAAAACTGACGATGGGTGCCCGAGAGCCCGTTCGACCGAGGGTATCATTCGAACCCAACAGGGAAGGCGATGGAGCGTAGGGCAAGCGAGTAGTGGGTGGCGCAAGAACGTGCTGTTCCACGGGTTGCGCAGGCAGGCTTCCATACGAACTTGGCTCCCCAATATGAGCCCCAAACCCGAGACCATATTCTTTGCGTGGGGACTGAACATCACGGGTACTTGAAGAAGACATGGTAGAGCCATTCGACGCAGACCTGTTTCGGAACTGGGAGGTCGCGTAGGCAGGAACGCCCTTCGAAGGCGCGTAGGGATCGGAAACCGGTGAGGCCGAGCGGATAGAGCTGGGGGACATCGTCCTGGGAGGCCCAGACACAGACTTGACTTCATACGAGTTCATGGGAGGGTTTGTAAGAGGGGCATACGGGGTGTGAGAAGCGACGCCCTGCGGGGGCGCAAAGGAGCGGATCGAACTTGGTGACGCTGTTCTGTGCAACTTTGGTGGAGGGAGAGGTGGGTCATAGGCATTGGATATCTTTGGTCTAAATTCAGACGCAGTCCGAGTGGTGTGGTGTGGTGTTCCGTTCGATATAGGTGGTTTCGAAGTGACAGGGAATGTGGGCGAGTATGGAGATGACACAGAGCGTGCCGCAGGTTGGCGATTGTCGTATATTTCTGGAGGTTGTGCAGGCATTATCGCAGGTTGTATCGTTGCTGGTTGCTGAGATGCGTGAGTACTTGACCCTGACGTGGCATTGGTGTTGGTAGGCTTATATGGTTCGTAAGAAGTCTGCGAGGCCGCATACTGCTGAGTGGGATATTGACTGGTGTTATATAGCTGATAACCAGTGGAAGGAGCGGGCCGATATGGCTCATAAGTGGTGGAAGTATTCCCGTAAAGCGTCTGAGCAACTGTTCGGGGAACTGAGCGAACGACAAGTGAGTTATTCACGGTCGACTGACCTGGTTGGGGAACATATGCAGATTCGTATCCAGCAGACTCGGAATGATGGCCTTGGTGATTGTACGAAGACGAAACCCCGGTTTGGGGGTGGGATTGACCAGAAGCATTACGCTGTGCGGTCGGGATGGACCATGGGTCGTGTTGGTCTTGCTGAGCGTCTGGATACACTTGTTCGGCGAAGAGAGACGAAGCGTCCTGGCCCATTTGGAATGGATAAGAGGAAGTCGGGGACAGTTGCTCAGCATGCTTGGGAGCATCCTGGGGTGGTGTCGTGTCATTGACCTCGTTCCCGATGACCGCAAAAGGGTCGGGTCCAGAATCAGCGTCCGAACCAAAGAGCGAGGCTGCGGCTTCGACAGTGCTCATGGCTTCAACGTGTCTGGCCTGCAAGGTGTCAGTTCTGGTTTTTTCGACACGAACAGAACAGAACGCTGAGGTTTCGATTTGCCGAGCCACGCACTTGACCGGTCAACGCATTCCGCCTAATCTCACCATGTTTGGCCACGCTTGCTGCACCAGGACGGTCACTAAGAAAACAAATCCATGACCATTACGTGTATGTGATGTACCAATAAAAGTGTATAGTCGCAACAGAACAAAGGCAACGACTATTTAACTAACGACGAGCAAGTGAGATGTTCACAAATTGATGTAGCGACAGGAATATTGACAGCGAACGGTAATGCGACTATCCAACGCCGTGATGGGTGAATGTGAAATAGAACGAGACTTGGCTGTGAGTATGCATTACGAATGTTCATTGCGAGGGTAATGGATGTGAGTGCAGAGAGTGGGACTTGATGCGATTGTACCATAGCATTGCGAACAAAAGTGTGAGAGCGAGAAATGGGATAACAACGCGATGATTCGCGACAGTGAACACGCAGCCTCAGGCCACATATCCTTAGTTTGACTGCTTTTGGGATAGGGTGGGATAATCGGCTGGCTTGTCCGACGATGTCTTCGAAGCATTGACAGTGCGTTCCAAGAGACGTTCGACTGCGAAAATAGTGAGTGAAAAGTCTCACTGTGAAGACGAATATCATACTGGAAATCAAATGCTTGCTATAAGCACTCGAATACCGCCGCATGCTCACGAGTTGGGGTCGGATTTTGCTCACCAGCAAATCTTTCTGATCTTGATCTGCGACCGTCAACGCGCGTTGCAACACATAGTCTTAAAGCAACGATTCAGTCACGGATCGTGATTTGCTCCCCAAGCGACTTACTGGCAAACTGATCCTTCATCATAGACACAATGGGACTGACTCCGTCAGCCTTCGGTGCGATGACCTCGTCGATTAGCGCTCGTCGTTCCTCCGTGGTGGCGGTGACAAGTGCTTTCTCGCAAACATTCGATGCAAACTTATGTCTTGCCATGTTCAGCATCTGACCGCGGAGCTTGGCAGTGACTTGACAACGATCGTGCGGCTTCCCTTGTTCCAAGACGAATTGAACGACATAGTTCTAGCCAAGAATGTCAGCATCGCCACACATTCAAAAGCGAAGGTTCTGACTCCAAACTGATCTTGCATCAAGTTGATCATGTACTTGTGCAATTCATCCATCAAAGGACGAGTCTGTTCCTCTGGAAGGTGCTCGAAGCACCGCTGGAGTACTCGACAGCCATACGGATGCGTGGACAAGTCATAAACATTGCCCCGGAATGATTGCACAAAGCCAAGGCGGTCAGGGGAGACACGCTCAATCAATTTTTGGATGACATGGTTGCCGTTCGCATCCTTGACACACTTGAGCACATGAGGATCCAGCTCTTTCACAAAGGATCCTTGCTGTTCCGGGAGAATGAATTCGACAGCCTAAAAGAATGTTCAGGCATGCTGTAGCCGAGGAAAGCCCGTCAGGGTTACCTTCTGTACAACGCGACAGCCATACATCTGCATGGACAAAGGCAGTATATGGCCTTCCATGGTGTTGGCCAGTACCGTTTTCTGTACCTGGGTTCCGTGCTCGAACAATTTTTGGACGACCTGATTGCACTCGCGTCAGCTGCGAATAACTTGATGGCATGAAACCCACGTAGTTGCCAAATACATCCTGGATCAGCTGCAGTGCATTATCTGGAACAATCTCATCAAAGACAATTTGTTTTTCCTCAGACGTCGCCGTTTCAAGCTTCTGTTGGATAAATCGGGAACCGTGCTGATCACCACTGAATTCCACGATATAACCAAAGATATCCTTTACACCACCTGAGTTGTTGTCCAAGGGAGAGTATAAGAACGTACCCTGAGTTCCCACTTTCGCGACTTGTTAGCCCTGAATTCATCAAGTAGAGGGCTGCGAAGTGCTAGTGTGGCATCGTTATCATGACGACGTCCGGTGCGCACAGGTTGATGGTAGAACGGTATCCCGTGTGTATTTAGGCCAGTATGTCCGTAAAGTGCGCCATTAGGAAGCATGAAAGAAAGCTGTGTGCCATATTCCATTGCTGTTGCATAAGCCTAACCAACGGGAAACATCAGCCGCGTCCTCAAGGATGGTTTGACCATCATGCCTACCTGTCGCTGAAGACCAAACTAACCACCACGTTAGCGGGAACAGCTGAATGAGGTCAGATGAGTACATACTTGTTTCTTGTCCTGGATACCGGTTGGTACCGCAGCACCAAGTTGAGGGGTTGGCATAGGAGAAAGTGAGGGAATAGAAGGGTAAATCATCGGTTGATGCGTAGGATAGTAATATTGCGAGGGAGACCGAGTGGGAGCGGAGTAGTCGTAGTATATTCCAGATTGCTGACCAGCAGAGGCATTAGGGTGTAGTGTCTGGGGGGACACACCTGGGTATACACTTGGGGCAGAGGAGCTGTTCATGCCAGCTGCGGATGGATATACCGAAGGGTCGCTTGGGGTACTGTATCCATATCCATAATCCATATAAGGGTCGCGTGGTGCGCCATTGGTATAGTAGGAAGAATAATCTGCTTGAGGATAACCCCCATACGGTGAACGGCCCTGCACCATAGGGGTAGGTCGCACTTGGGGAGAAACGGAAGAAGTATGAGAGACGCCGTTTGCTTGCGAAGAGACAGACTGCTGACGGTATTGGCTGTTGATATGGTCGTCCTCTACAGCCATTCCTCTGAGGCCCAGTGACAGTTCATTTTCGACCATGGAGGTGACATCGAATGTTCCATTTTGCCCCGAGAATGCAGAGGCTCCGAAGGTAGCCGTGGACGGCGAAGAAGGATACCTGCTAGACACATGAGCATCCTTCCCTTGTCCATTATCGAACCTCTGCGGAGAAAACTGTCCGGCCTTTGCCGAAGAACGATCGTCCTCGAAAGAAGAATAAGCCTCCGCATCAATGCATTTTTCGTAATAACGGAGAATACATACAATTCTAGGTCCCGATAGTGCAGTCGCTTGCCTCTGTCGTGCGTGATGCAACGAAATCGGCGAATTTGGATCCTATCATCATATAAGCGATACGGTCACACATCTATGGCGTGACTGACCAACTGAGAGAACTCCTTCTTCTGCGGACTGACACTGAGCTCGTCCCATGTGCCGCTGGACGGTCTCGGCGCACTCCAGCTTTCTCCGATATTGGGACGGTACGCATTCTCGCCTTGTGAAGGGGAGAGGTCATTTACACTTGCTGCAGAGGAAATTGATGCATTTCTCGTCGAGGACGGCGTGGTTGATCCCCACACCTGACAAGACATGTAAGCGTACACGTGCTGAAGCGGCAAGGGTTTAACGCACCTGCCAACCAGAGTTAAGGCTCTTGAGTGCGGGCCCTGCACCCATCCCGACACCAAACATATTGCCAGGCGTCGCTGCCAACTTTCCCTGTTGATATGTCTTCGCGATGCATCAGTTAAGATTCTTCAGTTAGGGAATATGGGACTCACGTTACTTGGTGATGCAGACGGCGAATGACCCGAGGAGCGTGTAGACGAGCCCGAGGGTTTCCGAGACGTGTCTCCAGGATGCGATGACATTGCAAGCAGGTGGAATTAACGGTGCACTAGACGACAAGGTGAGGGACAAGGAGGACGGGAAGAGGGTGCAACGTACACGAATAAAAACAAGGAAAATTGGAGCAGTAGAGATTATAGTTTAAGACGGAGGATGTAAATCTATTAGCTGTGAACGAGAACAGGTGAGCAACAATGAACACGTTGAAACCGAGTCAGCTGTGGAGAATCGGCACGGGTACGCGGTTAAGAGCGCGTCGAAAATAGGGACGTAGGGTTATCGTAAATGGGCACGATGTACGCCAGTCGGAAGACAACGCGTGAATAATGAGAGAAATATGATAAAGACTCACCAGAGATGATGTACTGAGTTCAAGTATGCCGGGCAAGTAGTAATAGGGCGTTCTTCCCGGACACAGGACAGCGATACAAGGAACAACGCGCCTTGGGTCGACGGGTCGTAGCGAAGAAAATAAAAAATCGTAGGGAGGACGAGGGGAGAGATATTTCTACCACGATTATTGAACGGAATTGAGTCGCTAATAACAATGGTTCCGCAACACAAATGGTTCCGTCCGACGTACGGCACTTTGCCTGCGGACTACTGCAGTTGAGTAAATGAGTGGACGATCCTGGCAAAGGAAAGGATAAGCTAGCCGGCAGAAGCAGAGATCTGTCGCGTGGACTGCGGGTCTTCAAGTTCTGCAAAGCTAGCAGCCTGAGTGAGCCGGATACTATCATAGGCTCTTGGCGGCGCCAGAGCCTGAACCCTGTTAAACCTTGACTATTTGCCCCGAAAAGTCATCCTCATTAACACACAGCCATCACAGGTCCCCGCCCCTCGCGTATTTCCGGTGAAAATTTTCAGGTCTTGTGCAACGGCAGTGTTGATTGGCAGTTGCTGCTAAATGCAGAGGCTGTCAGGTCGCGAAAAAGGTTCTCGTTGGATGCTTCGGCCTTGCCAAATCGCTCCAGCAAGTACATACATGCCGCAGTTACAGCCTTTCGAATGGATAAGAAGGTCAAGGCCGCTTATCTCACGCTCCGATCCGTTGTTCGGCTCCGTGTGACTCTCCGGGATGGCTGGCTCAAACCATCCTGTCGACCCCTTCCAACAGTCTTCGTAACGCCATTGATCTGACGTTTCAGACCCTCTCCAACGGATCTCACTAGCCTCATCCAGGTGACACATAAAAGGGTCATTTTCCCTTCCGCACGCAAGCCTGGCCCCACCTCCCGAAAACGGGTAAGCCGGATTAGTATAGAATACATAATCTATCGTCGCGCCCAGGACATTGGCCTATCCTTGGTCGAGGGAAAGTGCATTAAAAGCGATGAGATGCGTAGATCAAGTCAATGCAGCGGAGATACGGGAAAGCCGGCGATCATAGCAGTATATCTATTCAACTTCCTCTGGAGTTGAAGAACCACGAAGCGCGCTTAGCTATGGTTGCCCGTCAGTAACACATCCTATCACACAACAAACCAATACGTACCACCTCTAATCATCACAATCGAAGGATTGATGAGATCAAAACAGCAAACTTGATTAGTCACGCTTCCATGGAGTCTAACCTAATCACTTACCCTCCTTCCTCGTTCTGAATCCTGGTCAGTGGATTAGCTGACGACGGAGTATTTCCTCCTGGCGCTTGCGCAGAAGCACCGGCAATTCCTGCAGCCGCGGGAGAACCACCTCCCCCGCGAAGAGGCTTAGCAATCCGACCGAAACTCAGCGTCGAAGTATTCGATGCCTTTTGGGCTGAAACACAAGGATTCGCATCAATTCAACTAAGTATATTGGAAGAGAAATCTTACCACGTGCTTGCTCGAGACGCTCCTTGACCGACTGAAGTTGCGCTTCGAATTTCTGGTTTTGGATGGCTAGCCGGCGATCAGCGTCTTGGAGCAGAGTCTCCAAATTTTGGATCCGCTCATTCCGTGCGAGTAATTTCCGCTCGGCGATTCCAGCTTCCTTCTTTAACGCTGAATTCTGGTCGACAAGCTACAGAACACCAAAATGAGATGATGATGATGATGATGATGATGATGATGATGATGATGATATAGCAAAAACCACCTACCTGCTTCTGGACGATCGTCAACTGCTCCAAATTGCGCTCAAGGAAGGCCATCTTCTTCTGTTGAGCTTTGCTGTTGCTGTTTCGGATGACATTGTTGTATTGTTCCTTGAGTTCATCGAGCTGGATCTCGAGCTCGACAACCTGCGACGTGGTTAATACTTTGATAACTCGCATAACAAAACAATCTCTAACCTTCTCACAGCGGTTTGACAGATCTCGCATGAGTGACTTCTTGACACCCTCAAATTCAGCGAGTTGTACGTTAATGGCTTTACGTGTTCGCTCAAGGTCTTGGGCACTTTCAGCCAAACTCTTGCCACCCTCGATGCCGGCAGATGTAACAGCGAATGCGCGCTACATGTCAAGTAAATCAATCGTTGGAACTGGGGTAACCTGAGTGGGGACATACCTTCAACTCTTCATTCACATTCTTCATACTATCAATCGTGGCATTGAGAGAGCGAATTTCGTTTGCTTTCAGTTCAAGTTGTTGCTTGAGATCGGCAACCTCTGCGATGCTGGCTTCACGTCGAGCGGCGTATTGAACTTCAAGTTTGTTCTGAAAGCAAGAATTCGTTTCCTGAGTAACTTGTACGAATTTTCAATCGGCGTACCTTGAACTCCGCCATTGAGTTTGCAATGTCAGCATTGCTCGTCTCCTCGTCATGAATAGTTTTCTCTGTCCAACAAATCAGAAGAATATATCAAGGTATAAAAAGTAATAGACTTGCCAAGGAGCTCTTCGTATTCGGCTTCGAGGGCAGAGAGGCGACCCTCCAGCTCGTCCCGGCGTCTAGTGATCATCTCATTTTCCTCTTGACTTTGACGTAGGCGCTCGAGAGTCTCGCGGACGAGCGATTGGGCTTCAGTGAGCTGCCTCCTGGCAGCAACGACATCATCAACCGTAAGCGATGAGATAGTTGCTTCAGAGTCAACAGAGTCAAGCTTGGCAATAAGTTGACGAAGCTGTTCGTCCTTTTCGGAGAATGCTCCTTGCTACACAGAGAGTCAGCCAATCCAACTTGTTCTGCTTGCGTGAAACGCACAGCATCAAATTTAGCCATCATAAGCGCCATCTTCTCTTGCTTGCGCTTCTCTTTGTCCTCCGCGGATGCATCCTTCTGAGCGCTACGAAGATCACTGATGATCTTCTTGAGCTCGTCTAACTCATTCTTAGCGTCCTGGTTTTGCTCTCTGAGGATGTCAATGGAGATGACGCTCTCTTTGTTGTCGTAATCGAGACGCTCGACTTGCAAGCGGAGCTCGTTCAACTGAGTAGACATCGCCTTGTTTTCCTGCAAGAATAGATGTAGGATAAGAATTCGATGAACGACAAGTTGTTACCTTGGAAATGGAAGCTTCTTGCTCTCTGAGGAAAGCAAGCTCTTCTCTGAGCTCCTTGACAAGCTTCTCCGCAGTAGCCAGTATACTCTCCTTCTCGGCCAACTGATCGCTGAGCTCGTTTTCCCTGCGCAAGAACTCCTCTCGTTCGTCCTTATCCATACCAATGACAGTGGGAGTTTGAGGCCGGCTATCGATCTCGGACCTAAGGCCCTCGAGGACGGGGTTGACAGGGGTCATGCTCCGAGTGCTTGATGGTGTGGGTGATGAAGTTGGCTTCTTGGAAGCAATGGCAGAAATAGGTTTGTCAGGTGTTGCCCATTCACTCTGTTCAACGGATCCTCCTGCACGCCACATCGCAAGTTCGGCTTCTAGAGCCTGTATATATGCTAGATGTCTTGTATTCGCGAGTTGAGCCTTGGAAAGTAGTCCCTTGAGTTCCAAGGGAGAGAGCTCTTGGTTAACACGAGCAGTGTTCTTGATCGACTTCGCACGGATACCAAAGCGGAGAGTGGACAACGTTTCGGCTTCGTTGTACGCTGACGGAGAACAATTGATGATGAGAGTCGTCCGTGAGTTACCACCTAGAGATTCTTGCAGAATTCGCGTTAGTTTCGAATCACGATATGGGATATGTTTCGCCTTAAAGGGAGTCGACGTCGACGTCATGATCACGATTTGCCAGCTGAGAACCAAGAGTCGCACCTTTGAGTCCGTTAGAGCATTGATGACCATCCCCAAGGCTGAGAGCGACTTGTTGATCTTCTTCGCTTCCTCGAGGGTTTGACCCGACGCGCCAGTCTTTCCAACCTTTTCGGAACCAGCAAGGTCGACTAAATAGAGATTACCGCTCTTTTGAGCGCCAGTCTCCGTGTTCCGTTGCTGGATCGTGATGAGGAAAATCGAATGAGAACGAGAACTCTCGGCGTTCATGTCTATCGCGTGAGTAAAATCAGTGCGTCAGACGACCGGGTGAGGCACGAAACTTACTCGTGGATGTTACTACTCGTGCTGCCCCTCCTTGACGCATGATCTCATAGACTTCGCGAGCACTGCTGACGTAGTAATCCGAAAGATTTTTGACGTACACACCCCTTGACTTTTCCTCATGCACCTGCAAATTGTCATTTTGAGCTAGAAGGCACATTGTAATTAGTCATAAAAAAACGAAGAGACAACCACACCACGTACGAGCCAGCAAGTCACGGATGCGTTCTAGATAAATTTCCATGTATGACACTTTGACCATATACTCTAAATGAGCGTCCGATTCCACGATTGATTGGAATATCTGTTCCGTGATACGGGGTATGATGCCTTTAAGGTCTTCTGAGTCTATATCTGCGCCCTGAGGGTGCGGATAAGTAAATGGGTAGATATAAATTTGCGAGCACTTGCCATCATGGTGAAAGTCTTCCCGCTACCAGTTTGACCGTAAGCAAACACGGTTCCATTGTAGCCGTCGAGGACATCTAAGCAGCTCGTCAGTAAGCAGAATTAGATCAGTGGGTGGTCAAAAACATCAAAGAGGGAGAAACTATGGTGTTTCCGTTCGAGTGACTGTTGTTGACTGAACGATTCTCACCTTTGACGATGCTGTTCAAGGCGCAGGATTGCGTCAATCGACATGAAGTAAGGTGAGCATGAGGGACAGACTTACTCCTTAACACCGTAATCGAACACTTCGTGTTGCTTCGTGCCCATCGGGAACACCCTGTCGAGCGTGAATCCGTCCTTCTCCGGTCCCGAGACAGTTTGCGAGTTGCGCATCATCACTGTCTGGAGATTATCATCGAAAGACACAATGATTTCACCGCCCTCTCGAAGCTCGAGAGCGTTGGGAGGACGAAATCTATGTATTGTGCATGAGCCCGACGGCTGAAGCTACGGGATCAACGGGATGTTAGTCCGTGTCTGGAACGCACCGACAGACGACTTTGATGTTAGTTGAGGACGCCATGATGGACGATCCGTCTAGGATGAAAGACAGAAACTAGGGAATGTGTAACGACCAGTGCGAGGGTATGTAGGTAGTTGTGGACTGTTTGAAAGGAGCTGGTCGGCTACCTGTGGCCAACTTGGTCGTGGGCTGAGTGGCTCTAAGTAAATGCGTGTCGCGACTCGCGTCTATATATTTCCAGCGGTGGCTGAACGTTGAACGTCTGAATACTCGGACGATTTCGCTAAGTACAACGGTGGGCAGGTTGCTATGGAACACGACGAGAATCGAGCTTGAAACAGGTCAGGACATACATACTAATGACGAGGAGACTAGCTACAGATCGTCAAGCACTCCGACTCGTCGCTCAGGTAGATCATTTCCATCCAAACTGGACCGCAGACTTTTCAGGTAAGACGGATCTTCAGGGTCATACTTGAAAGAATGCGAATAATCTTGGATTGCGGCGACTGTTGTACAAATGCAGAACTCAGGAAATGTGATAATTACTGTAAATGTCTACTTGTTCTGATACTCATCGTCCTCAGTCGTCATCACTCCCCACGGAAGGGGGTGCAGGTGCAGATCTACTTGACGAAGCCGCAGCACGGCGAGGGGGATGATCTTCCTTTTGGGCAGCATCAGCGGCATCTATCCATTCCGAGTAGATGTCGACGGGTTCGGTGAGATCTGGAGAATGGCATGGGTGAGGCAGGGCAGGAACACAGGTAGTCGCAGACTCACGATTAACTTTACTCTGATATCGCTGGTCGCATACTCTGCAGACGAGTCGCGCAATACCCTCCTTTCTGTCGAGTCGCACTGTGACGGACTTGTCGTGGTGACAGAAGAGGCATGTAAATGCTGTGTCTTCAATCAGAGAATTAGTGTAGCCCTTTTGCCCAGCTGAAGAGCATACCAAGTGGCTCTCTCCGTCTTGCAGCACTTGCAGCAGCAGGTTTTCTGGACGACTTTTTGCGTTTGCCCATCGTCGTTCAATTCAGGCGGTAGTACTGCACTGAACCTTACTGGTGACCACTAGCACGTGATCTCGACGCGTAGGTGGTTGTTCGAGTTTCAAGCTCTGACTGACGCGCCGCTGATGGCAACGACGACGAACAGAATGGCTGCCCGACGTCCACCGTCTACTCGGTCAAGACCAAACCCTGCGCCATCACAGGCAAATCTTAGGCCACGTACCGCCGCCCCCTCAACATCAACGCTCCCCTCTCAGAGCGTCCCGACCCCAGCAGAGGATCCCAATCACTTTGCAGCCTCAACTAAATCTTTGAAAAGCCAGGATGATGGGGAAACACACATCAAGGTCGTCATTCGATGCCGAAGACGCTCAGATCGCGAGATTCAAGAGAACTCGCCTATGATCGTCAGCTCGCAGGGTGCCAAGAGTCAGGAAGTCACCATCGAGACCTCCGCGCCGATATCCAGCTTGGGCGTTGTAACATTGCCACCAACACGGACCTATCCTTTTGATCTCGTGTTTGGTCCCGAAGCCGACCAAGCAATGATATACCATGAGGTCGTGGGTCCTATGCTGGACGAAGTACTCATGGGATACAATTGCACTTTATTCGCATATGGGCAGACGGGTACAGGAAAGACGTGCGTTCCGCAATGATATATCGTCTTTCTTAGCACTCATTGGACCAGATATACCATGCAAGGTGACTTGACACCTACCCCGATGGGAAACCCATCGGCTCAAGCAGGGATGATACCCAGAGCGTTGTTCCGCTTATTTCACCAACTCGAGACATCAGCAGCAGATTATAGCGTCAAAATATCATTCGTCGAGCTATATAACGAAGAGCTGCGCGATCTCTTGGCGAGTGAATTACCCGCCCCTGTGGGTTCAACTCAGCCTATGGGGAAAGGCGGTCCCGCAGATAACCAGGGTGGTTTAAAGATTTTCGATGATGCCACCAAGAAAGGCGTCTTCATCCAGGGTCTCGAGGAGATATCCGTCAAGGATGCTGCCGACGCACTTGCTCTTCTAACCAAGGGCAGCCATCGTCGA
Organism: Chalciporus chontae; assembly: GCA_038089555.1. Taxonomy (NCBI): domain Eukaryota; kingdom Fungi; phylum Basidiomycota; class Agaricomycetes; order Boletales; family Boletaceae; genus Chalciporus; species Chalciporus chontae. The sequence continues at coordinate 469,626 of JBBPLD010000003.1, forward strand.
CAAATTGCGGCGACCAAGTTCAACGACCATTCGAGTCGATCCCATTCCGTATTCTCCATAACTGTACACACCAAAGAAACCTCGACAATGGGGGACGACCTCCTCAAGGTCGGCAAACTCAATCTCGTTGATCTAGCGGGGTCGGAGAATATCGGTCGTTCGGGTGCCGAGAATAAACGGGCAAGAGAGGCTGGCATGATAAACCAAAGTCTCCTCACCCTTGGACGCGTCATCAATGCACTTGTCGATCGCTCGCCCCACGTACCCTATCGTGAATCCAAGCTCACTCGTCTTCTGCAAGACTCTTTGGGAGGTCGTACTAAAACTTGCATCATCGCCACTATATCACCGGCGCGGTCGAACATGGAAGAAACCCTCTCGACTCTCGACTACGCTATCAGAGCCAAGTCGATCCGCAACAAACCGGAGATCAACCAAAGGATGACGAGGAACGCTCTCCTTAAGGAATACGTTGCGGAGATTGAGAGGTTGAAGGCAGATGTCCTAGCGGCTCGCGAGAAGAATGGGATCTTCTTTTCCGAGGAGACGTGGAATCAGCTGAGCGCAGAGCAGGAACTCAGACAGACGGAGATGGAGGAAGCAAAGAAACAGGTAGAAATCGTGGAGAGTCAACTCAGGAGCGTGAGGGAGGAATTCGAGCAAAGTATAGCGTTGTTGATGAGGAGGGATGGGGAGCTAAAATCGACGAGAGAGAAGTTGAAGGGGACAGAAGGAGAGCTTGAAGTAAAGGAGGGACAGCTCAAGCTGGTGAAGACCGCGTTGGAAGAAGAGGCCGTCGTGCGGCAAGCGTTTCAGGTCAACGAGACTCGACTCGACAGCGTCGCTTGTGGATTGAAAGAGGTTGCTGCTGAGAGCATCGATGACATTAGTTCCCTATTCGACAAAATCCGTGAGCACACCTTCCCCTTTTGCAACCAGCTGCTGACTCCGCGAAGAGCGCAAGACCAAGATATTCAATTCCAATTTGAAGGTCGTCTCGTCTCACGGAAAGTCTATGGTGAACGAGGTTCAAGCCCTTGGGGTCAAACTCGACGAGTTCATGAAAACTACGGGTCATACCACTCAAAATCTCCGAGCCGAAGCGAAAGCCTACCATACCAGGGAGCTCGAGGTTCTTGCAAGCCATTCTGAGCGAGTCGACCAGCAGTTGCAACGCATCCATGACTCTTTGCGTCTGATCAATGCCAAAGACAACACGTCGACCGAAGCGCTAGGTATCATGCAAAGTGCCGTTCGTGACTCGCAAGAAACGCTCAAAAGCTCGTTTACTGCTTGGTCCAATAGCTTACGCACAAGCTCTCAAGCTCTGTGCAACGAGCTGTACTCCGCAAATTGCAACAATTTATCTGCTGTAGGCTTATCTATGACTAGTCTCAGTGCATATTAAACCCTGCTTCCAGATAGAAGACGCCCTCAAAGCGATGGGGTCCCTCATGGACACGATTGTCGATGATGCGCTTTCATCCGCTAAGACGGAAGGGGAATCCGCTCTCCAAGCTAAGGGGATTGTTGAAGAGATGGCCCGAGCCGAAATTTCCCATCTTCACGCCCAGAACGTACTCCTATCGAAGGCACTTGAAGCCGAGAAGATCAAGTCAGAGAAGGCAACAGAAAAGTTGGTCCAGCGCGTATCTGGGATTTTAGGCGAATTCGTGACCGCACGGCATCAAGAGCTATCCGAAGCGTTCGGCGTCATCGCAACAGGAAATGCAAGGGCGGGAGAAGAGGTCGGCAAGATCGGACAGCGGCACGACCGACTGGTAAACGATGCGACTGCACGTGGCGTTGAGGTCTCTGCATCGTTTGCGCGCAAGGGGGCGGAGGGCAAGCGGTTGCGCGATGGAGCTCTGAAGGTATTTCGTTGGCTTATTTACTTTCAGGGTGTCTCATTGTTTTCCAGGCCGTCGATTCAGTTCAGAACGCGTTCAAGGATGGGCTTTCGGCTGTGCAAATGTCCATGACCACCGCGACGACGACGTACTCTGGAGAACTTCAGAGACATAGTCAAACCCTCCAAACGTCGTTCGGAAGTGGTCTTGATCGCCATAATCGGGCTAAAAGAGCTCGAATCGAGACTACCGATGCTATGGTGGCGGACGTGCAAACTGACTTGCGCCATGTTCAACGAGGGATGGCATCCGGCATGAAGAACGTGGAAGGATTCTCCTCCCGTGTCGCATTAGACGTGTGTTATTTTTCTCTCATGAAGTTACGGCCTGCGTTAACTGCCCTTACAGTGTTCGAATATGATGGACTCGGTCGAAAACCACCACAAGACCGTTTCGCGTAATTTGGGTACTATGCAAGAGACTACACGCTCGCTTCTCGACCAAGCAACACGAGAGGATGTTTCTACGGGCATGACACCTCGCAAGCGCACATGGGAATATGTTGACAATTGGGAGTTGACAAAGAACCGCGAAGCCATTCTTCAGTCCTGGCGAGGCGGGACGAGCTCTCTACCGGAGGAATTGGAGGATATGCACTCCAACAATTTGCAAGCCGATGAAGAGGACTCAGCTGTGGCCAGTGACTTGGACGAGGATGTCACTGTCACCATCGCTCCCGCCGCTCTTCCAAGTGAGATTGTCCGGTCAGCGACGCCTCCAATCTTTTCATTGTCATCTTCGACATCCTCGTCAGCGACGCTTGCTGCTCCAGAACCTCCTTCTCCAATACCACCACCTGTCGTAGCGTTAAAGAAAGCACCTGCGACGAAGTCCATGTTGCCCACAGTGGGAGCGTTGGTGGATCGACCAACAAATATTCTCGGTCCACGGGGTTCACGCAGAGTCAGATGATCTTAGGGAGGGACGATACCTATCTTTATTGTATTGTATCATATGTAACGTGTTGAATACCAAATTGCTCGGTCAATACGGATTACCTAATGCACCAAAGCGAACACCGAGCGCAGCAGCGACCAACAGTTTGACTCTCAGATCTCACTGAGACTCTCAGTGTACACTTAGCACAATGGCAGCGGCAGGATTGAAAAGTGAGCCTTGCATCTCCACACCAGGATCAAGCTAATTCGTTGAAAAAAGCCGTCATTCTATTATCTTTTGTCCTCGCCGTCGGTTTCTTACTCATCATCCTCTCGTGCGCGCTTTGGGCCAACTGGCTGCCTCTCTTGGTCGGTGAGTCCACCAATTTCTCTGACAAAAGCATACAAAACAAACCGACCTCTGTAATACAGCGCTCACATTCGTATTGGCACCTCTACCAAACGCGTTGTTTGCACACTGCGGAGGGGATGAGTTCTCGTCATATGAGAGCAACTCCGGTCCTATTGATCTCGGACGGTTCATTACATCCGTGATCGTTGTCACTGGATTTGCTCTCCCCGTTGTCCTTACACACTCGGAGGTGATAAGGCCTGGTGCTTGTGTCATGTCGATAGTTGGTGGCGGGTGCGTGTCACTATACATCCATATCAGCGCTCCAGCCTCACAAATTCACTGTTGCAGACTTGTTTATGGCACAATTCTTGCTTACTCTGCAGCATTCAGACAGGACGACTCCGAGTTCGATTGATCTAACATCCCTTCGTCCGCAGTGTATACTGCGAATATGTGATTATTTATCTCAACTGATGCCCTTTCGTACATGTGCAACTGATGCGACGACTCGCTGGCGAGTTATAAATAACACAAGTGAAAGTCAAGTTGGCCAAGCAAAATACGGTACCCAAGCGAAAAGCATGGCGTACAGATTTGCAGTCGTCGGTGTGCTTAGTCGTTTATAGTACTAGTGTCCATGTCAGGCTTGCCGACCCGAGCTCTTATGAGGTTCACCATCTTGAGTAGCAACATGATTTTTGGTGAAATGGTATTCAGTGTGTGGTCGCGGCTTTCTTGAACCTTGTCAAAGACTTCTTGCTGAATTTTGACAAGCGTCGCGCAGAATTTCTCCCGGAAGAGACCATCAAGCTCGCTGTCCAGTGCCTCGATAATGTAGTCGGCGGATGGTAGGTCACCTGACGACTGGCTAGCGGGTGCTTGCGCAATATAAGCTTGTAGCGCTGCTGCTATCGCTTCGGTTTCTTTATCGAGGCGTGTCAACGCGTGTTCAGGGATCGCAAGTTTTGGCCCCTCCTGTTGGGACACAACATGAAATCTGCTGCGGGAGTGATATGATAAGGAATGAACCAGACCTGTGCGATTTTTTTCTTTATTTCTTCATTTTCGGCCTCCAACGCCTGGCACTTTGCCTCCAGGGCGCTCATTTTTGTAATCAGCTCTGCGACTTCCGTCGCCAGCGCCCCGATGTCATCGCCTGTTGCTGTGATGGCACGAGTAAGCTCCTTGTTCTTAGAATCGACGACAGCCTCGATATCGCTTCGAGGTACCTCTGACGGAGGCTTGATAGGTGGGTAAAGCGCGTCTTCCTCTTCCAATCGAGCGGTTATGAGCAGGTCGATCTCGTCCGAGATAATCCGGTCGCGTTGGGTAATGTCATTTTCGAGGTCGGAGATATGATGATCCATGATGCGGAGTTTATCACGGAACGTCTCCAATTCCTTAGCTGTCTCCTCGTTCAAAGTTTGCCGCGACGTATCTCCATCCCCCTCCAACTTCCTCCGTTTAGATGGCCGATCCGAATCCTGTGTCCAATCGGATGCGGAAACGCTTTCGCCTCTTGTCTTCAAAACTGCCGCATAGCTGGTCTTCAAGTCATCCATCACGCTCTTAACCTCCAACACGTGTTTCTTCACCTCACTCAACCCCATTTCCAGCTTCGCAACGTGTGGCGCTTTGAACACTGGCCAAAACTCGCTGCCGACGAGCTTGTGGATGGTATCGTTGATCTCTGTGCGCCTTTTCTCCATCTCCAGCTCCAGAGCTATCTTCTGTTCATGGATGCGTGCACGCATCGCTTCGGGCATGCTGTGGATGACGGAGGAGTCGGACAGCACACGAGTATGGGCTAGGTCTGATTCAAGCTTGGTGTAGTCGCGACGGGAGGTTATTGAGGTAAACATGAGGCTGAGACAGAACATGTGAGTTAGCGGACATGCAGCAGCATAAGATGAACCTACTCGATTCGTTCATGCCATACTTTCTTCTGCTCATCCAATGATAGCGCCTTCAAGCCTTTGGGTGGAGGGTCCAAACCAGTTCGCTGCTGAGCTAAAACAAACGAGGGTTCTTTAGGCACTTCGGGGATCTTTGATGGTGTTGGGGGAGGCTGCATGGGTGGTGCTTTCGAAGGTTCTGCGGGAGGAGCGGGAACGCGGCCATCAGTGACGGCATGGCTCTTGGCAGGTGAAGTATTTCTGGGAATATCCGCCCGCTCCTTCCCTTTGTCCCTTGAATGAGAGTGCGATCGCGGGGACGGATCGTAATCACGACGAGGCAGATAATCTCCTCGACGATACTTGTCTCTGTCTCTCCGTAGCCTCTCGAGTTGATCAGAAGCGGCTGAGGGAGAGCGAGACCTGGCTCTTGCGCTGCTCCTGTCCATAGCGCTGTCGAACGTTGACCTGCGAGAGCGTGGAGAAGTAGCCTTGCTTTCCTTTCGAAGTGGACTGGACTCGTGGTGAGGATCCGAGAAGGATTTCCCGCGTTTATCGGCCAGGATGTAGAAAAAGTCAGCGTCGTCGTCTGCCACTAGCTCGCGTCTCGGGGGTTTGGAAGGATGCGCATTCTTCCACTCTCGCTCGTGGGGGTGTGCGAAGAGGCAGACGGAGGCATCCCGGGAACACCCTTTCGTCCCGTTTACCAGACGTCTCGGCCAGCCCTTGTCATCGAACAGCTATCCAGTGAAATTAACATTATGGGATCGGCGTGACTCGCTGTAGCGATAAACATACATTACAGCGCCGTTCTTTGTATACCATGGCGAGGGACGAAGTTATTTAGCGTAGCTGAACCGAGTACGTGAAAATAAAGCAAAATTACTACGAATGGAAATCCAGGCCAAGTACAGTAGTAGATCTTGTCGACGTCAATCGATGTCACCTATGTAAACGATGAATGTTGCGCATTCTCGACAGGAGCAGTGAGTCCAAGCTCTCGAGAATCGAGCCACTGCGAAACACCCGCAACCGCGTTCATAACAGGCTGGATCTTGCCCCACAAAATAGCAATGGCAGCTTGCTGATGCTGGTCCGATGCCTCGCTTACGGCCTCCCCGAGAGCTTGGATGGCCGGTTGGACTTCGTGTCGATAGAACCTTTCCAAGGCTGCATCGAATGTAGGCCTGAGGTCCTCCATGAGCCTCTCTTGCGATAGGAGTGGTGCAGCAGGGCCCAGAGGTTGAGAAGCGGTCAGCTCCTCGAATGTGGTCTCTATCTTCTTGAGTTGTTCTTCTGTCCTCTGCCCAGTGGCCTGGATGGAAGCAACTCTCTCCTGCATCTGAAACAGTGTAAGCATCAGTGACCAAGGGTCTGAAAAGGTCACCAACCTCTCCGTAAATCTTTCGGTTTACGACCAGATCTACCTCGACCTTGATGAGTCGCTGGGTAACATCCCCAACGCGAAGAACTAGTTCTCGAACATCCTCAACCACCTGTGGAACCTTCGCGTCCAGCTCCTGAACACGTCGGGTGGTCTCTTCCATGCTTTTGAGAGCGCTAGATGGGATCACGATTTCAGGACGTGGCTGTGATGCAACACGCTCAACCTCTTCTTGGCGCTTTGCACGCATATCCGAAAGCTCTGCATCAAGCGCCTCATTAATTTCAGCCCTAATGTCGCGTCGATGACGAAGGGTGAGCTCCGTCATTGCTTCTTCGAGACGCTCATCGAGATCGCGGATCCAACACTGCAAGGATTTGGATGTCAATGGTTCTTCCCCTCTCAGCGAGGGGGTTTGGCGGTCGCCCGATGGTGCGTCATTCTGGGGTTCGAGAACCTGGGTAACAAGGAGGCCGCGAATTTGGTCAACGAAGGCCTTGGACTCCGAAATAAACTTGGTTGCTTCTTCGCCGATGTTGTAACGCTGACCCAAATCAAGATTAGATGAAATCGTGTCATGAAATCCAATCAAGGATGTAATGGCAGCAGAAAGCTTCTCTCGTTGCAATGTGACCTCCTTGTCGAGTTCGCGACGCCGATCGTCCAGCGTCTTGCGACCACCCTCACCGACGCGCTGATAGTTCGTGGACTTCTGGAGGCGGAAGAAACGGTCACGTTTGGTTTCGGCGTCTGCTACCATGAACCGTGCCCTAACCGCGCGCTCCCAGACCCTTGTGAAACAGATTGATGAGAGGACGTGCTCGAGACGAGTGCACAACTTACTTTACATATTCTTTGAATGTGTCAGCTTTGTCGTCGAAATCAGACTCGCGCTTGCGTTTGAGACGAGGGGGCTCGATGAGAGTCGACGTAGTCACGGGGGTTGCAGTAGGCGGGGTTGATGTCGTCGCAACGGCCGATCCAGATCCCCATTTGCTGCCTGATATTGGGACGTTGTTGGTCCCAGTAATCTTGAGGGGTCTCTCGGGATTGTGCTCGTTGCCAGGAATCCGGATACGTGGCGGGGCGAGAGTAGCCTTGCCTTTCCCCTTGTTCGATTCGGGAGGTTTCTCCGGCTGGTCCACATCCCTCGGCTCCGGAGCTGCCCGGGCGTTAGTCGAATCCTTCTTGTCCCCCGCACCGTCACCGCTACCCCACGCGTTGTCTCCCCGTGGATTGCTTGGAGAAGCCACTCCCCAATCCCCTTTCGCTCCCCATGCATCGTTACGTGGCGAACCCGACCCTCCCCAACCTCCTGCTCCCCATGCGTCATTGGGTGGCGAAACTCCCCAACCTCCTTTATCTCCCCACCCGCCCTCGCTGCCGCTCACCTTCCCACTTTCAGCCGACGCGGTATCCGCTCGATTCCATTCGTTAGCGGGAACAGATACGTTCCAAGATTCAGTGGATTTGGTAGCCGGTGAAGCCGAAGTCGATGCTCCTGTATTCCAACCTCCGCCCCCCGTATCCCATCCTCCTGTATCAGGGACGCTGCCGCCACTCGTACTCGTAATTGCGCCCAGATCCCACCCAGCGGGGCCAGGAGTCTTGCCCCAGTCACCTCCAGGCCCGAAGCCCGCCTAAACATAACGTCCCAAACCTGTCACCGTTCGACTTGGAAAGGTCATGAGAGAGGGACTCACCGGATCCTTGCCCTTTGGCCTGGTCTTGAAAGACGAAGCAGGGGCTTTGTGCCAGTCAGGATGATCTGGGTGGATGAATCTACATCCCGTATCTTTTCTATGACAGCCCCCTTTCCAGGGCTCGCCACTTTCGGTGTAGAACTAGTAATGGCGCTGAGACAGCTGAACGAACGTGTAGGTAGGGTAACGCACCCTGCATCTGACAAACGGTCCAGGCATTCCCTGCTGATAATGATGTTCGACGCGAGCTTCGAAAAGGGTCGAGATGGAAGGTTGTTGGACGGCAGAACAAGCGAAAGCTCGTAGATGTACTTGAACGGAATCAGCGTGTCGGTGGTGCCAGAAAGAAGAGCTTGGGCGGGTAGAAATAGGCTGAGGCGAGTAACAAGTTTGATCACAAGACTCGAGAACACAAAGATGTAATAAACTCGACATTGAACTCGTGTACAGCACCTCACCAACTTTTATTCGCAGGCAAGATAACAGAAGGAAAGCTACCGGTAACCTATCCTATTCTACAACTACTTGGGAATGAGAGCGGAAAGGATAATAGTCGTAACGAAGCCATGAACAAAACCAATCCGTACGTGCGTAACAAGAAGTCCGTGTACAGCCGTGAAGTGAGTCGTATCGCGTCGCGTCGTAGGTAAGGAGTACAAGGGGTCGTGGAGGAAGAAAGCACGCAGAACTAAAGAAGTGGCAATAATGATGAAGCAAGAACGCAAGCGGCATGTAAATATCAAGAGGTTAAGGTTGGGAGCAGACCCGACACTGGACAAAATCATCCCTTCACCACAGCCAACCATTGCTTCGAGGGGGAGGGGGTCTCCTGGCCGGCTTGTTCCTACGCACTGCGACGGCAGGTATAGCTTCCTCTTCATACTCCTCGACCTCGTATTCCTCAACTTCTTCAGTTATAAGAGATTCCTTGATAATCTCCTCTTCGAACGTGATAGCGGTTGTGCGAGGGATGGCAGTTGTGAAAGACGAAGATACGACATCAGGCGTTGGGAAAGCAGCACGGCGGGTATTGGCAGGTGGAGGGACAGTGACAGTTAAGGGAGGAAGAGTTTCATATTGGATGACTGTTTTAGTTTCGGTTTCTGCGACGATAATGGGCGGAAGTTCCTGTTGGATAGAATGCAATAGCCAGGTCAGCGCAATGTTCACGTCGTGTGAAGAGGAACACTAGTTGGCAGCGTGCAAATTCAAGGGAATAAAATTGAAAAATGAAACAAAATGGTTTTTGCCTTTGGCAATCACGTGGTGGATTTCGATCGCGTCGACAGGGGTTGTTACGCGTCGCGCAGCACGCCACCAACTAGTTTCCACTTCACCCCCAGAGACAAGGGGGACAGAAAGAAAACCGTTGTCCCCCAAGCCCGGATGAAGGAGGGGGAATACGGACTATACACAGGAATGGACGATCAATTTGTGTAAAACGGAAATGGAAAGCCCTCCTTCATCCTAGAGCTCGGGACGGCGCGAAATAGCGGGCGGTACCTTGAGTTTTCGCTTGGGTACAGGTTGCTCATAGTAGACCTCCTCCTCGACAGCAGCGTTGTCGCTGTTGATCAAACTACGGGAGAGAAGGTTATACCCTAGTTAACGTTTCAAGAAAAGAGACTTACACAAGCTGCTCCATGATCCATGCCTCGCGCCTAGACGCATCATGATCCCGTTTGTTGACGCTCTCTTCGCGACGAGTAATCTCGCGCTCGCGCTCAGCAACTCTGAGCTCACGGTCGAGAATGTCCTCAGCCCTGGAGCTAGCTTCCTTCCACCAACCAGGCGGGGCAAGCTCCTGTTCCTTAACAACCTCCTTGATGATCGTATGGGCAGGCGGGATATCGATGAAGGTCTGGGAAGGGCAGGAAGGGCAAGCGGGACAGGGGATGGGAGACTGAGTGGGAAGGACGCCACCGGGAGCACCAACGAGGAGCTCAGCCTCACGACGGGCGACTTCAGCTTCACGCATTGCAACGTCGCGCTCGCGTGTTACGAGGACTTGTCCACGCTTGGGGTTGAGATAACCCCAGATACCAGTTGCCACGGGGTCATCTTTTCCGGGCGAGGAAGTAGGATCCCGAGAAGCAGGAAGAGATAGCATGATGGCGAGGACGGCCAAGACAAGAGATAGGACAAGCAAGAGAGTGGTAGATGAGATAGTGCGGTGGTGGTGGTGGCGCTCGGCACGGTGACGGTGTTCGCGTTCACGCTCACGTTCACGTTCGCGATCACGGTCATGGTGGGAGGAGGATGGTACAGCCATTTTTGCTGGGGAGTTCCTGACGCTGATGGAGTGAGACGGCGACAAGGAAGCGGATGGATCTCGTGGACGGGACGTGGTGGATAAAGAGGGGAGAAAAAGAAATAAATTGGTTCAGTCTTCTGGTGAAGACGGAGAGGAGGAAGAAAAGAAAAGAAAGTGTAGAAAACGAACTTGATCTCTTTCCTTTTACGGGTCTCCTTATTTGCAGACCAAATAACATCATGTGACCGCGTCTATCACGTGCAAACAACGAGCTATTTCTGGTTAGTACTACTACTACTACCATGCCATCGACCCCCTCTCCCCTTCCACCATGGCTCAGATTCCTTGACGAGGTATGACCAAAACAGCCGTGCTTTCCTTCACTCCTTACACCGCCCATTCTACAGACATCCAAGATTGTTACGGTCTTGCATGCCACCGTCGGTCTCTACACACGTTCAGCAGGCGTCATTTACTTTGGAGCCGGTTCGCTCGCGTGCGTCCTGTCCGCCAAGTTGGCGAAAAATGCAATTAGGCAGCCACGGCCAACACACGGCCAGAAATCAGCTTCATATGGGTGTGTCCTGGCAAATCCCCCCCGAGTGTAGATTCTTAGCCCTCCTCCAGCATGCCTAGTACTCATGCCTCGGGGTGCACCTTCTTTGCGATTTATGCGCTCCTGGCGAGCGTGTACCTGCCACTGCACCCCACCCTGCACCCCTTGGCTGTTTATGCCCCAGTCGTGATGATGCCTTGGGCAAGCGTGATCATCCTTTCTCGAGTATGGCTCGGATACCACACTTGGCCGCAAGTTGCGGGAGGTGTTGCATTTGGTCTCTGCTTCGCGGGCGTGTGGTTCAAAATATGGACCGAGAATTTGGGTGGAGTTGGTACACTTGGTAGACAGATTGAAGGACACTTGGACCACCTAGTGAGATACCTCACGTGACTGACGCGTTACATGTAACGCGCCTGCTTGCAGTCACGCAGAATTGAATTGCCTTTGCCACACTCAACTTTGCTTGGAACGACGACATGAGTCTGCGCCGCTTCGCTCAAGCTAATGCAGCAAACATACCTACTTCACCCCACTCACCCTCGCCACGCCCCAACTCCGGCACACAGACACCACTTACAACTCGAACTCGCGTATCTTACCTTGACTCTCCCTCTGCCACCCCTTCCATATCATCCTCCACCCCGTTTGATTGGGAGGCTGCTCGCTCACGACGCCCACCACCCTATGCTACACCACTCAGCGTCAAACGCAAGGCTCGCATGAGCACTAACAATGGTGCCGCCTCACCGAGGAAAGGCATCATTCGGAAGAAAGGGTTTCTCGAACGGTCTGGGGTCATTTTCTGACATGGATCATAGAAAGCTAACGACAACCCCCTTTAAAGCATCTCAGATATACCTTCGCAAATCATGTTCGAGATCTCGCTCTTTCCTCACAATGTGCCTTTGCCGGCACCAAAAACGAGCGCATGGCTCGTTGGCACCTTCATGCACATCCTTCACTTCTTTGTTAGAGTTTCACAGGTCCGTGCTACGTCGGACTCTGATCTGGGTTGGGAAGACCTTTATTGGGAGCGCAACCAACACAGTTGGTTCGACTGGGTAACCACTCACGCGTGTCTCAGCCACCTCTCGCTCACGCACCTTGTACAGACTGTGCCTACGACATGCATTCTATTTGTCGCGTCTACCATGAATGCACTTCACCTCTTCACGCAGACTCGCACATATCGGCTCCACCGGCGAAGCAAAGCCGATCCAATCATTTCTGCGCACGCCACGTTTGTGCCTTCTCCTGGGCGCGACTCTGCCGCATTTTCTGATACTCCAGTCCCAAAATCGACCTTTGCCAGACGTATTCTCGGCTTGATCAAGTACATGCTCGTTATTTTCTGGCGTATCATCGCCACCGCCACGCGCTTTCTCCTTGGGTTCTCTTCAGCTAGTCCGTCAACGTCGTCTCCAGCACAAGGAGCACCAGCGGAGGAAGTTCAACAATTGGATATTTGGATCCCCGGAGAGCTTGAGCGCACATTGCTTGGCTTGTACTCTCCCGCGCATGCCATGCTCTGGATGTGCACTGGCAGCACCAACTGGGTGTTGATGTGTGTCGTGATGTGTGTGGTTAGTGTGCAGACGGGTACGCTGATACAGGCGTACGAAGGGCTGGTCAAGGACAGGGCGATCCTCGCAGCGGAGGTGATGCATGAGTATAATGAAGGGGTGAGTCTGATAATTTCTCGTGCTCAAAGGACGCTATTGAAAGAGAGTCGTAGTTTGTATACCCGCGGGTAAACCCAATTCGCCGAGACGTTGCGGTGATGACTCATGAGTCTGAGATGGTTAGCATATGGGATGATTAGGTAGACCGATATCATGAACGTTTCACTGTTGAATACGAGCAATGAATGTGATTGGTTGACGTTGTTCGGAAGGGTCGCCGAGATTATATTATTATATTAATTATTTATATCTGGATCACATGGCTGTCCAGCTTATTCACCCCCGGTGATCGAGCCGGGGCGTCAGTGAAAATCTTATCTCTTCCCGATACCTCGACTGTCCTGAATGGCTCCCTTCAACCTCCAAGGCCTCAACGTCGTCCAACCTGCACCGTCCCCAGCGATCCAAGACGGCAACGACTCGCTTGCTTCCCCATTTCCCGACTTTTCAGCCCATCTCGACCTCTGGACTAATCTCGCTTTCGAGTCTGATGAGCCTTTAGCTCCAAACAAGGGAAAGCGTAAGCTTGCAGACGAAGAAGACGAAAATCCCCTCCCTCTTGGTCTCCCTAACCAAGACAACCATGAAAATGTCGTTCATCCACGCCCTGCCCCTAATTCCACGACAGCACACATCCCCCCATTCGACATTAATGCTTTCTTTTCCGGTTTCCGCGTAGACCCCCTTTTGATGCCCGCAGCGCAAGCCGCTCCCATCCAGGGTAACATTTTAAATCACTCTCCCGTCCCATCCCTAGCTCAGCTCCTCGCGCTCCATGCTGCACATGGCGGTACACATACCGTCCCACCAACTATCCCCACCCAACTCCAACAAATACACGTAGCTCCTTCAGCTCCTAAGCGCGCTCGCACTCAAAAAGCATCCCCCTCTAGCGATAACTCCGAACTACACTCACCAGCCGTCACTTCCGCTCAATCACCTGAGGACTCTACCCAGGTAGATCCTGCTGCAACCACACTATTTGCCTCTGAGGACAAACGCCGTCGAAATACCGCGGCCAGCGCGCGCTTCCGTCTAAAGAAGAAAGAACGTGAGGCTGCTCTCGAGCGTCGTGCGAAAGAACTAGAGGAACGTGTCGTTGAGTTAGAACGCGAATGTGAAGGTCTCCGCCGTGAAAATGGCTGGTTGAAGGGCCTTGTGGTTGGCGTCACCGGTGCTGGTGCTGCTCAGCAGCAACAAGTGGCCGCAAAATGAGCTTAATCTACCGTTTTTTAACTTATCAGATTGTCGCTGGAATGGAAGGTGCGTTGACTTCTCAGCAGCTCTCGGGGGCTCTAGGAGACTGATGTCTTCCTCCCGCAGCCATGTCCCTCCGCGAGTTCTCCTCGCGATTATTTGGAGTGCTAAGATGCGGATCCGCGGTTGTTCATTACTATCCAATGTCTCGATGCCCCAGTTTGAAGCTTCTGATGTTTTCGGACGGTAATTCCTCAAGGCCAGATATATTCGTCGACAAGCATTTGTATTTTTATCCTATATAAGCCATAACCGGCTTATCTCTATTTCACTTGTCTCGATACGTTGAAGTCTCCCTCTCCGTCGAGTTTCGGCGTCGGTTTGCAAGCCGCCTTTCAACCCATCTGCTTTCCACAGGCAGGAAGGTAGGAAGCGGTATTCCGTTGTCTGCTCACCCCCATCCGAATAAATACATAGTGACACCGGCGCACGCAGATGGAGATGCTTGCCGAAGGCTTCCTGCCAGCCTCTTGATTAGAGCATATTCCGGATCAAACCGGCATGATGGCCGATAGCCCTTTGTCGTGATGACTTGGCATTTACGCCATCTGCGGCAAGTTTCTACTTCAGTACGGTGGGACAGTGCTCGGATAAGCACCTGGATGAAGATCAGGTATTATAACTTGCTCGCGTTCCCTCTGACATCTAAGTATACCTCCCTTGCCAACACGGCAGTGTTGGTCCTGATGCTAACTTGCACTTATATCTTCCACTTCAGTCTCAGTCTGTGTGGTTCTCAGGCACCTCATCAGAGTTGGACCTTGGTTGGGCCAAGTCATGATCATCGAAGTCATCTTGGAACTTGTTGGACATGCTTCCTGCAGCTTTACATTACACAACTAATTACAACGTTCTTGACTGTCCCCCATTCATCATACCGAACAGACTGGTTTGGCCGCATCAGCTTCGTAGAACTTCATCAAGTCCAAGACGTCGTCCCGACTACCCAGGAAGACCGGGCACCGTTCGTGGATGTTCTTGGGAACGAGGTCGAGAATACGCTTCGTTCCTGTGGTCGCAAGTCCACCGGCCTAAATTACACCATCACATTACCACCTGGGTACCCAGATATTCACGTGTATGCGGCTCACCTGCTCTGTAAGGAATGCCATCGGGAATGCCTCGTACAGCATACGAAGTTTACCAGACTTGCTCTTTTTGTCGTCCGGATAACCAAAGATACCACCGTACAGCAGCGTTCGGTGAACGTCTGCAACCATGGAACCTATGTATCGAGCCGAGTAGGGAGAGCCAGATTTGGGGAACTTGATGGAGTTCAAGTAGGCATTAACAGGGGGGTGGAAGTACATCGAGTTTCCTTCATTGAAGGAGTAGATCTTTCCTCGCGACGGTATTTTTATCTGCGAGTTATCGATGATACGTCAGGGGAACAAGTCGATCGGGAGGGGAGTGGAACGTACGTCAGGATGGGTCAAGATGAATTCGCCCAAAGCCGCGTCGAGGGTGTATCCGTTGACACCGAACCCCGTGGAGAGAACAAGATTGGCAGAGGAACCATACCTGGTGATGTCAGCGTTTCGTCGCTGTTGGCACTTGAAGCGACTTACATGGTGTATCCGGCGGCAACCATCTCGCTCCCGGGTCTCAGTACATCTTCCAACGTACCGGTCGAGTCTGGTCTCTGCAATACATGAGGCCACCGATCACAACCGGAACAACCAATCGACAGTCAACACACCAGAGCATAAATTCCAAAGATAGTCCCGATGTTGACACCGGCGTCTATGTTGCTACTACCGTCAAGGGGGTCAAAGACAACACAGTACTTCCCCTTGTTGCGATCTTCGATGATGATCGCCTCCTCGAGTTCTTCGGAAACGAGAACGGCCGTCTTGCCAGAAGCACGGAGAGCGTTCACCATGATGTCATTGGACAGAATATCCAATTTCTTCTGCTCCTCTCCCTGAACGTTGGTTTCGCCTGCAAGACCGACACTGTGGTGGGCCATGCGATCAGAAGATGACTGTATCGGACACGATATGGCGTACGTACAGATTGATGAGGCGCGCCCTTCGGACGTTGGTGGCAATGAATTTGGAAGTTACTTGGATGGCAGTCAGGAGCAATGTCAGATCACCGGTCGCAGCTGGGCCTAGCCTCAACTGGTCATGCAGAACATGCCTTCAGACGGGTTAGATGAGTGCACACCTCGCGTAGATAGTGGTATGTACCGACCGTGTCAGTGTGATGAGATCGGTGCTAGGAAGTTCCTCTGATATGCTGGCCATCGTATGGGTCTGAAGCCTATGCAAAACGGACAGTTGTGAGACTAGTTTCCTTGCCAGGCAGCCTATATCTGGGCTTGATTGGCGCGGATGAAAACGGGTTGCTAGAAACTGGATTGTCCGGCGGACACAGTTCAGAACGAGGACCTAACAGTCAACGGTGTCTCACGCTCCGGAACATATCGCACATCCGTCTCCAGATACCAGCTGATTATGTGCAACTAGACGAAGTACTTACAGTACACTAAATACCGAGCCAAAAAAAAGCACGAAAACGACCGTCCGCGCCCGAGAATCGATATGCATCACCTCTTCCTCTTAGTTCCAATAACTGAAGCAGGGTCTTTGCCCTTTCGTGTCCGTAGTGGGATAGGGAATGTGTCACTGTCCTCGTCTTCTTCCACGGTCCGGATGTCCTTCCCGCCAATGCCATCCGTGTCATTTTCACTACCACCACCGTCACCCCTGATCCCGCTCGTATTCGGCACAATGCTATCAGCGCCGCCAGTTTCGTTCCCGGAACCGGCTCCCCATCCCTCGCCGTCTTCTTCCTCGCTTCTGTCCTCCTCTCCGTCCTCCTCCCCGTCCTCCTCTACATCGAGGGATCGTGATGCCTGTGCAATCGCAGCGGCAATTTCCGCACTAATGCTTGTCACTCGACTCTCAAGCGGTCCGTCCGGCCCGTTGGTTTCTGTGGAGCGGGGTGCGATATCATAAGGGCCAGCCGTCGGCGAGAATAGAGCTGAAATCGTTCGCACTGACTCCTCAAGATCGAGGTCGACTGCTTCGTCAGACACTTTCTGCTTCTTAGGTTTGAAACTGTACTTGCTAGAATGACATATGAGAACGAGGAATATCTCAGATGAATCTGGAGACTTACATCGTCGGATCTGGCTCCCAGTTTGGATCGTGTGTTCGCATGTGTTGCGTGAGGGTTGTCCTGCGGGTAAACGTTTTTTCACATTCAGGGTCTTCGCACTTATACGGCCGCTTTCCTGTATGGGTGCGCCGATGTCTTGCAAGACTGCTAGAATCGCCAAACATCTTGCCACAGCCGGGATATTCACAGGAATGTGGCTTCTCGCCAGTGTGAACTCGTAGGTGTACATGAAGAGCGGATCTCTGTGTATAAGGTAGGATGAGGCGTCATGACGGTGAACAGGAAAAACTAACCTGTATGAATGTCTTTCCGCATCCGGCGTAACCACAGACAAACGGTCTTTCGCCGGTGTGGATTCGCATGTGACGGGCAAGGTCACTCCGTCGGGTGAATGACTTGCGACATTGGGGATCCTGACAGGTGTGGACGTTGGATACTTTGTCCCTTTCCTTCTCTTTCTCGCACTCAACCTCCTTTTCTTTGTCCTTTTTCTTCGACTTCTTCGCATCTGTCGCAGCTTTGCGAGGGGGCGATGAGGTAGAAGCGACAGGTTGAGGGACCAGACGGCTCGGACTGGATGGTGATTCGGTACGACCCACGGGTGACCGAGGTGATTGATCACCACGTGATCGAGAGACTGGGGAGGCCGTCTCCGCGGATGAGGGTAGAGGCTGACGATCCGACTCCGCGTCGGCTTCGAAATGCGAGGAGAGATGGTTGAGAAAGTCACTGATATCGTTGAATTCGCCTGGAACGCCAGCATCAGGATCTGGCAAAGGAGCTTCTGCGCGAGAGCGGTGATCAGGAGAATGTCTGTCTCTTTCCCTATCCCCCTCAACCTCGTTCTCTGGATACGACAGATCGAGGCCTTCGTTGCTGCTCTCTCGGGTGCTGTCGGTAGCATAGTTATCGGCGTGGCCTGCGGTCAGTGAATGAAAGGCAGGTGTCGTGCGTGTCGTGCGCTGTCCTCCCTCCACGCTTTCGCCGTTTCCTTTCGTAGATTCAGGGTGGCACCCATTAGACGCTGCGTGCGCATGCGCTGCCTGCAACATGGCTGCGATTCCACTCAAATTGAGCCCGAGTTCCGCAATCCCTGAGGCATCTGCATCGTGGGCATCCTCGTGACCAGACGCCTGTGGGTTACTGTTAGATTGTTCTGGAGTGTCATGGGACACAAGAGCTTGCTCCTGGCGTTGTTGGGCGGCAGCACTGAGGAGTGCAGCAGAAGCAGCCGAGGCGTTCTGATGCAAGAGAGTAGCGATTTCGCGCTCTAGCATTTCAACGGAGAAGTTCTCAGAGACGCCGGAAGGCCCCAGGGAAAGGGAAATGTCGTTGGGCTGGGGATGAGCGGAGTTTGCGAAAGAGGGGACTGAAGGTGAATCGGACACGTCGATGATGTCCTGGTCGTTGATGAGTTCGTCTTCTGAACCTAGTGGGTCGTCATGGACGACGTCCGAGAGGTCGAGCACGGGTTCGTGCTCATCGTGTTCCATTCCGGTGATCAAAGTCGATTGGAAAGTTGGTTTGTGAATAGAAGGGGGAGTATAGGGTCTGGATAGAGAGATTGTGATGCAGTTTCACTCACCGAACGGGTATGCACGCTGTGGGAGAGGATGAGCGCGTCGTGAGCTGTCGGGGTTGAGCCTGTTGGTCCAACAAGTCACTGTAGAACGGAATGGTCGTTTACCTCATTTCATGGACTCACGTGATCCTATCCCAATTAGGAAATCTACTTTTGTCGCAAATTCCGTTCGATTCGTCTCTTGACCGCTCTCGTTGATGGACAGCGATGCCCGCAGCAAAGACTAACAAACCACAGCTACCGAAAGCTAAACGTCACCACTTTTATGCTGTCTTGCTATTCATCCTCGGGACAATTCTCCCACCTCTCGGTTTGTTATCTCTCACCTCGAGATGGCCACTCACTCACTCACTCAACCACAGCCGTCGCCGCCAGATTCGGGATTGGAAAGGATTTCTGGCTCAATTTAATATTGACCATCGCTGGTTATATCCCTGGTATGCTCCCTCTCGTCCCCCTTTGTTCCATCGCCCTCACCGTGCTCCAGGACATGCACACAACTTCTACGTACAGGTAAACGCTCCACAGCGATTCCAAGACCATGATCCCTTTTTCTGACTTGTTCCTCTACACCAGAACATTCGGAATAACAAAACACACCACAGGACTCCAAAGTGGGCCCTTCGTTATGGCCTCGTTGACGACTCCACCATCCGACGCCATGAACAGCGCTCACAATGGGCCGGAAAATACAATGATCGCAATTTCACTTCTGACTACGACCAACAGCCTCTTGAAGATGGTCAAGTTGGACCTTCGCGACCACCCACACACAATTCCTCAGCTGACACTCGCGGAAACAGCGATGGACTGTGGAGACCTGATGACGAATCCTTCTATAGTGCTGAACATGATGGTACCTTAGAAACATCTGAATCGGGCGGACGCTGGCGCTACCCGACTAATTTCACCGACGCTGTTCCTGGGGGTGGGGATGCCATCAAGAAGAAGAAGAAGAAGAAAGACAGATGGACGAGGACAGAGGATGCATACAACGCACCAGATCAAAAGAAGAGGAAGAGGTCTAAGAATCGATCATCAGTCGGCGGTCCAGAGGTTGACTCCGCGTACTCTCATCGCACTAATTCTACGACGGAGCTGGAGGCTCCTGAGGATCCACACGGACGATCTTATGGGGGACGGAAGGAAGATAACACTGGAGGCAAGGGACGTGCAGTGGCTTCCCCAGAGGATGATTTAAATCACGAGTTCTGATGCCTGTGAACTCCCAGGCTCTGCTGGATTCGTGGCATCTCTATTTATGGTTGCTCTAGTCCTCTCTAGTCAGAGGTTTGTACAATTTATACCTGGAGGTTGATCTCATGGCAGGGCGAGTCTCAGGTTGGTCTCAGGCTAACATTGGACTGTTAGCATCCATGTAGTCCGGTGACCAGGTGACATGTGCGAGTGACAAAGGGAGCGTGGATCTTATCAGTTCCGGTGCATTCAAATCTTCGCTGTGGCCTCCCGCTCTATGAGACTCGGAGGTCGAGAGGTAGCAACCCAGGGGAATACATCCCTGATTTCAATAATAGTCGCCTATTCGCTAACCTCACATCTCCAGACCCGAGGATGTGATCGCAACTCTTCTATCGATCACTTCGTGTGTATTACTGTAAGTACTTCCTGGAATTGATGACCACATGGACAACAGACGGCACGTCTTGAGACCGTCCACATCGATGGAGCTCAGCAAGATCAAAAATATGTCAAGTCGAAGTTCACGCGCTAGTACCTGCGGGATACTCATTTACAGTCATACATAAACATCACGCTCTCACTCCCACTGGCCGGCCGGTTTCCCCTTCCGACCTTGGTGCCGCAATGGTGTCCCCGTTCAGAGCGCTCGCCCTGGTTGCTTTACTTGTCTGTGCCCGTGCACAGGTCTTGGTCGACTTCCAGGTTGCCGAACCCCCGCCCGTGCCCAGCAACGCGCAAACATGTACGACGATGATACTAGAGTAAGTGACTGGAGTAGGGAACCTTGGCGAGGTTGATTCGATATGTTTACCCAGGCGGACGTTTGCAAATTCTTACGGAGAGTAAGTGCTCCCACTCCCGAGATCATCACAGGCTGCGTGAATTTCATCGTCTTATCCGCCCTTTCAGCCCCGAGATTGTCCAGTATAGGCGAGTCGTCCATAGTACCCTCGATAATCATAGTTGACAGTCGTTCAGCCCGCCCACTGACTGTGGTGTACCTGGTTCATGGTCGGCGGTCACCCTGAACTTTTCTGTCACGTCAAATGGGACTCAGTATGATCGTCTCGGGATTTTCACCTTCCAGAACACTGAGAGTACGCACGGTCTCTCCCGTTCTCTATCATAAATCGCTTTAACTTTGCGCCCAGTCTGGCGGACTTCGACTCCCGAACCGACCTACGACGGAATCATTTGGACGTACACCAAGGATGTTACTCGTTACATCCCACTCTTCGCTAAACCAGGAACTTTCATCCTTGCACTGGACAATATTGTGACAACCAGTCTGAACGGAGAATATGCTGGTGTGTATACTCCCACCCTCTTCCAGATTAGTCCTCATCTGCCAACTGTTGGTCTATAGCAACGTTGTACGCGACTTTCTATGCAGCATCGGAGCGATATCCCACAGCGGGACAGTCAAGCCTCATCGTTCCAATCTCCACCATGTCGAATACCTCCGCCGACGAAGCTTCGGTCCCTCCCGCATTCTCTGTAAGTCAGCTAGGTCGTGTGCAGGTTGCATATACTAAATCCCTCATTTAGATGAGCGTAACGTTGCCTCAAAATACTGTGCAAATCTATGCTGAACTAGATGCGTCGGGTAACGGTGAAGAAGAATTCTGGGTGGGCTATCTCCTCGTCGTTCCTTCCCTCGAATGTTGAGTTGTCGGATCGTATAGTACTACAATGCCGCAGACGAGTATATCGGTGATCTCCCCGCCGGCACGACATACGGGGGCGGACCTTTCCGTGAAATGCGCCTCTTGGTCGACGGTCAGGTTGCTGGAGTTGCTTTCCCATATGCAGTCATCTTTACCGGAGGAATCAACCCATCCGTCTGGAGGTAAGCATCGCGTCCGTATGGGTTCTAATGTCGTCGCCTATCGTTCTCCGCTAGGCCCATCAGTTCGTACGGTGCACTCGACCTCCCTACCTACTTCCTCGACTTGACGCCGTTTGCCCCCATCTTCGCCGATGGTCTCCCTCACATCATCACCCTCGAGGTGGCTTCGGCGGAAGCGAACCATACTCTGAACCAGAACTGGTACGTGTCGGGGTTGCTTCAGGTCGTCACGGACCCTTCCGGAAAACCAACTACTGGCAAGATCACATCGTATGAAGTCCAGCCGTACGCAGTCACAGAGACATCGGCAAGTATCGGTGGAGCAGACGTTAACATCACCGTCCGGGCGCAACGCTCGTTACGCATCGAGGCCCTTGTCGTCAGCGGAAGCGGTCAACAAAACAACGTCGTTTTCCAGCAGAACCTGGACTTTACCAACACACAGTACTACCTTAACAATACGTATACTCAGGTAACTGTCTGACGGTGAATTTGATTCGTGTGCCGCTGAAATACGTCATGTTTCGCAGAATGTCGCACAAATTTCCTCCGGATCTGTCTTGTCCACTCATAATGGCGTGCCCACGGTGATGGACAACTTTGAATATCCATTGTATATCAACTTGGCTTACTTGGATGTCACAAACACGTCCCAGACATGTACGGCCATACCTTCAACTACGTTTGAGCGCACCTGTTGACGTATAACCCGGCAGTCTACACGACATTCGATCATTCCTATAATCGTCAGGTCGTACCTGCCCCTTTCATTCTGGGTTCAACTATTGCGGAGCGCCAGCAGACAGGTAAGCTCAGCAGCAGCAAGGGCTTGCCCAGCGACTCACTGGCCGTACAGCCGGATATTTCACGATATCCACCGCTGGCAACGCAGGAAACGGGACCAGCAAAAATACATTTGCATACATCGATATCAAAGGCAACACTTACAACCGGGACGTAGACGCAGCTTACGACGTGATCGTATTCAACCAGGAGAGCGGCTCTCTGGCATCCAACACGGTCACCCCCTCGTCGTCGCCGTTCGCAGTCAATGTGCAGAATGTCCCGGCAGCGAGACTGCCAGGAGGTCAGCACTTGAAGATTGTGGTAGGGTAGATGAGTCAGGATCGTCATATTCACATACACACACTATCCAATGTAGTATGAACAGATGGACATAGATATGACGAAGATGCGTAAGAGACTGCACGGTTCTAACGTCTATGCTCCCCACTACCGCGAACCTACATCACCTGAGGGCGGTAGAGTATGCACGTGTTGAAGCGCGAACAACACCGTGTTGAGACGGTGTCGTCATCGATAAAGCGAGTGAAGGATCTGATGAAGACCGAAGGCCTGAGATAGAGTAGCTTCATACGTTGCGCGTCCATTGAGAACGCTGGCGAGGGCCAGAATCTAGAAAAGACCGACAACGCGTCCAGTCTCAGCGTCAAGACCGACTTCCCAGAATCCTAGGGGTTAAGAAGGCGTCGTGAGGTGATGAATGAGAGAAAACATCGGATCGTATCGCTCACCTGGGCGCGTGCCCAGACCTGGCATCGTCTGCATGTCCCCAAGGATGGGGTACAAGAAGCCAGCACCAGCAGATAGGCGGACTTCACGGATAGGAATAGTGAACCCAGTCGGAGCATTCTTGAGCGAAGCATCGTGGGAGAACGAGTACTGGGTCTTTGCCATGCAAACTAGACATCCGGATAGGAAGATTAAAGCCAAACGAAATACCCAAGGAAATCACGCACTGGGGAGTTCGCTGTATCCTTGGCGGGTATAAGTATCCAATTGCTTACGAGCCAACTCGCTCAGCTCAATTCCGTCGGCACGGTAAATCTCCTTGCAGATGATGTCAATCTTCTTCTCGATGGGGAGGTCAAGGTCGTAAAGGAACTTGAAGTCGGACTCTCCTTCGCAAGTCGCGATGACTGCTTTAGCGAGCTCAAGAGCACCTTCTCCGCCCTTGGCCCAATGGTTACTGACAACAGCAGCATCTGCACCAGCAGCGAGAGCTTCCTGGCGAACAAGCCCGAGCTCAGCTTCGGTATCGGAGCTATACCAAATATCGTCAGATGCGACAAAAGGGAAAACGAGAGAAACAATTACGCGAATTGGTTGATGGCAACGATGACCTTGACACCGAACTTGCGCGAGTTCTCGATGTGTCGGGCGAGGTTTTGGCAGCCCACCTTGAGAGTGACAAGATCCTCCTTCGTGTAGGTGTCTGCAAGGGGTTTTCCGGGAGTAACCTCGGGTCCACCACCGTGCATCTTCAACGCACGAGTTGTTGCAACGATAACGGTGGCATCGGGTTTGAGACCAGAGACACGACACTTGATGTTGCAGAACTTCTCCATACCCATGTCAGCACCGAAACCACCCTCGGTGAGGACATAGCCAATGCGGTCAGATGAGTCTCCAGGTTCTGTTCCGGCAAGTTTGAGCGCAACGCGATCTGCGAGGATAGAGGAGTTGCCGTGTGCGATGTTGGCGAAGGGACCGGCATGGACAAAGACAGGGGTTCCCTCAAGCGTCTGCATCAAATTAGGCTTGACGGTATCCTTCATCAAGACCGCAAGAGCCCCTCCAACGCCAATATCATCGGCAGTGACCGGATCGCCTCGCTTACTCGTTGCTACAACCATTGCGCCAAGTCTCTCCCGTGTGTCATTGAGATCCGTGGTCAGTGCCAACACTGCCATGCATTCACTTGCAACGGCAATGTCGAAACCGCCCTCCCGCTCGTGGCCCTTTTCGGTGGGGTTGCGACCGAGGGTAATCTTGCGAAGGAAACGATCGTTGGTATCGAGAACACGGTTCCAGGTAATGGTTTCAGGGTCAATGTCCAGACGTGCAAAACGGTTAATTTCCTCGGGAGTGAGGTCATTGGGGTTCGTCTTGTTGATGCCGAGTTTCTGAAGTCGCTTGAACATTAGGGGAGCAAACTCGCGTTTACCCTTCTTGGTGGGGACAAGACGACTGTAAAGAGCCTTGTCAGACTGGGTCGCCTCGTGGAACATCCGGGCATCAAGCGCAGCAGCTGAGCGTTCGTCAGGGATGCCATTGGCGCATGGAACAAGAGGTACGAACCAAGCAAATTGTTAGCTGCCACCACAGCGTGAATATCACCCGTCAAGTGCAAGTTGAACTAGTCGACAAGGTCAGCGAAACGCTGTCTGCTAAGGCTCAGTGACAGTACCTCGTCCATAGGAATGACTTGACTGTAACCTCCACCGGCAGCACCACCCTTGATGCCAAAGGTAGGACCTTGACTGGGCTGACGAACGCAAGCGAACGCAGGACGATCGAGGTGTGCACCCAACGCCTGAGCAAGACCAATGGTTGTGGTTGATTTTCCTTCACCAAGAGGCGTAGGAGTGATGCTGAACTATCATGAGCTTTCTACTTTCATTGCGTCGCTGATCTACTCACCCGGAGATGACAATGTACTTGCCATCTTTGCGGTGTGCCAACCGATCCAGAACGGAAAGCTCGACCTTGGCCTTGTATTTTCCGTAACTCTCGAGTTCATCAGGGATCAACCCAATTTCGCGAGCAAGTTGGACGACAGGTTTAGGCGTGTGTGCCATGGCAATTTCGATGTCACTTGGGACCTTTTCCCTGATGTCGAGGGGAAGAGGCTTGATCTTACGGGCACGATTTTGTTCGAAACGGCGAATAGCAGAATTCAAGACGTTTTCCATCAAGAGCGCAACAGTCATCGGGCCAACACCTCCGGGAACAGGAGTGATGTGGGAAGCATGTTGAGCTGCTTCAGAGTATTCAACATCTCCAACAAGACGTTGACCTGACTTCTTGGTAGCATCTGAAGAGATGATGATAATGATTTAGTTTTGACGCCGAGCAGTCGTGGTGCTAAAAATACCTGGGATAGCGTTGATGCCGACGTCGATAACGACTGCACCGGGTTTGATCCAGGAACCTTTGACGAACTCGGCTCGTCCGATAGCGACAACCAGAATATCGGCTTGTTTGACCTGACTCGAAGCGATGGGTTGAGAGTATCTCATGGATGGGAACAGACACTCACGAGCTGCTCGAGGTTCTTGGTGCGGCTGTGACATTGGGTGACTGTCGCGTCCTTGTTTCTCAAGAGTGCGACGACGGGATTTCCAACGATATCACTGCGACCGAGGACGACAGCGTTGGCACCGGCGATGGTTACGCCGGTGGACTCGAGGAGACGGATGACGGCTGCCGGAGTGCAAGGAGTGAAAAGTGGTGACGATGCACGAGATGAGAGTAGACCAATGTTGTACGCGTGGAATCTGATAGGAGAGAGAGTGAGGGGTTGATTCCCACAGGGAGAAGAGCAATTACCCATCGACGTCTTTCTCCGGGGAAACGGCCTCGGTGACTGCGCGGACGCCGTCGGCGTCGACGTGAGGACCAAGAGGGAGCTGGACGAGGATACCACTGACAGCGTCATCGTCGTTGAGTTTGTTGACAACAGAGACAACTTCATCGATGGAAGCGGCTTCTGGGAGGGTGACGTGCGTGAACTGAATGCCAACCTGTTCGGCAGCCTTTTCCTTCATGCGGACATAGACGGTCGAATCTGGACGATCGCCGGCTTGAACGATGGCGAGCTGGGGACGAAAACGCGGGTATTGGTGTTTGAATGCCGCGATCTTGTCAGCGACGCCCTGACGAAGCGACCTAAGTACAAAGAGTCAGCGAAATGGGGAGGGGGTGAGGGTGAGAACGGTGTACTTGGCGAGGAGAGTTCCGTCGATGATTTGAGACTGGGACGAGGAGGACATGATGGTACGGAAGAAAGAGGGGGAAAGCGCCCACTGCTGCTGGTTGATAAACCGCGGACTGAGCCGACTAGAAGAGAGCCATCGCACGAGGCCCATCTCAGGGTTAAGTAGATCGATCAATGAAATCGATCAATAAATTTTTAACCTTTTATTCAATTAAAATAGAAGGTCACTTTCTCACCATCACGTGGATTGCATATACCCAAAAAATTTAAATTATTCGAGACACAGCGACGACGATGAACGCGACGACCAGGTTGTTCTCTTCCTCCACCGCTTCGCTTTCCAGAGCCATCGCCCGCTCATCGCAACACCGTCGTGTCCCACTCGCCGCGCGTCTCTACTCTGACCAAAAATACACCCAACAGTCTCCCGAGCAGTCAACCTCGTCAGCTGAACCCGCCCCGGAACCACAGTCCAATGAGATTTCAGTAGAGCATGAGGTCCTCGAAAAGCTCAAGAACAAGGAGGCAGAGGCCCTCGACCTCACCGTCAGTCATACTTCCCGCTCCTGTGTCTCTCCAATTGATCCGCACCTCCTCAGAGCCGGCTACGGTACTTGCAAGCAGACTTCCTGAACCTGCAGCGCAACGCTGCACGCGAAAAGGAGCAGCAGCGTGACTTTGCTATCACGCGCTTCGCAGGAGACCTCCTCGAAACAGTGGATGTCCTCGCACTCGCTCTCAAATCCGTCCCCCCTTCGGCGCTCCAACCGGAGCACTCATCGTCTTCGGAAGCAGTACCCTCCTCTGATCCATCCTCGACACCTCTAAAATCTGCCCAGGCGTATCTCGCAGAATTACACCAGGGTGTTGACATGACACACCGTCTCCTTCTCTCTACCCTTTTCAAGTATCACGTCAAATCATTTGATCCCACGGGCGAGAAGTTCGACCCTAACCGTCATGAAGCTCTATACCAGGCTCCAGTGCCCGGAAAAGAACCAGGAACTGTTCTCGAATGCCAGAAAACTGGTTACATGATCAAGGATCGCTTGTTACGCGCTGCCCAAGTTGGTGTCGTTCAGGAGAACAGTTCATGATATCCTATTTCGTATCCTCCTGAGCAGTCCAATCACGCATGTCGACTCGGAGCGGGGTAGAGCTGGGTACCATCCTTTGCTATATGGATTAGCGGACATTGGGTATGCTACTACTCTAGGTGTGGGTGGGGCTAGACAACATATACGCATCATCACGACAGATATAATCTAACACGCATACGTTTAATTCTAACGAATCTCAACTCCGAACTGATCCCGTAAACGGGATGTGACCTGGGCATGCAGGGTATTCGTCTCGTCATTTGTCAATGACCTGAGATCGGATCAATAGAATGCAACAGGAGGAAACGTCAGGGGTACCTGTCCATCGAGCGGTAATTGATTCTGTAACAAAGACTCTTACGATCCGTCTTGAGATGGGTGAAGCTATCCGTCTATGGCGCACATCAAACACATTCGGGAAAGATGGAAGAAACGCCCTTACCATCTTGACATCCTCCACAGTATCACCTGCTACGTCTCTTACGAGGTCGCAAAAGTCGTTGTCATGGAGGTTCATGTTGTCCGGTAACCAGAAACTGACATCCTTGAAGCAGGCAGGATATTTTGAATACGGTCGGAAAGATGTGATTTCTCCTTGTTTGAATTGCGTAAGGAACCGGTCATCCTGAGACCAGAACAGGCGAATGTCCGGGATGGAGTAAAGTATCATCGCAATACGCTCAAGGCCGAGGCCGAATGCCCATCCAAGCTTGTTTCGAACGTCTGCCAGATCATCAGGCCATTGTACGGAACTTCAGGATGAGAACACTTGCTAGCATTGTCCAGCGTTGGCTGATAGATGACACCGCACCCGAGAATCTCGAGCCATTTACCACGAAAGAAGACTTCGACCTCAAAACTCGGCGTTGTCCAAGGAAAGGTTGCTTCTATCCACCTCACTCTGAGGGGATTTTCGGGTGTTGCACCTACCCGACCACCAAAGAGAGTCAAAATCAGGCTGTTAAGCGAGAGTTTCAAATTTTTAGCAATGAGTTCGGTATGTTTTGGGTCGTGTGCGGGTTGGCAAGGGTTCGTGGGCGAAAGGTGTGGTACGTCTTCGATGAAGATATTCGACCGCTGGAGATGTGCTTCTAGCCTCGCGTTGTCGTCTTCGATATCCTTCATACCGCTGGCATCTGCAGAGACGATCCGTGCGCCTTCTGTCTGGTGGAAGACAGGATAGTGGGAACCATCTATTTCGTCGCGTCTGTAGACGTCGGCGGTAAGCAACCAGTTGGTCTCGCCTGTCCCAAATACCTCAACTTCGTGAGCAGAGGTGTGAGTACGGAGCATGAAATCTTTATTGACGTAGTAGCTGTCGGTGACAGAGCGACCTGGATGGTCTGCAGGGAAGGAGAGAAGGTCAAAATTTTGATACGGGGTGACGAGTGGGGAGAGTGAAGAAAGATGGGCATATGTCGGAAAGTGGGATTCGATGAGAGCACGGAGTGTGCTGAGTGGATGTGAGGGCTTGGTGTGAAGTCTGAGCGGAAGCTTTGAGATGATCGTCGGGGAAATGTTCGTCATGTGGTCCGTTGGGTACTCTGTCCCGAGCACATGGATAGTTGCTGGACGCGTTAACGGAGCGATGTTTGCATACGACCGGGAAAGAACTCGACCGCCATCACGGACCAGTGGATGCAAGAAATGCATCTTGGCAACAAGGACAACAACCGCGAGGATGACGATGACGGTGACGAGGACGAGGACAGCGAGCTCGACGACCGCGACGATGAGCGCGTTTGTTTGTCAGTGTTGTGCCCGCTCGACTTTGTATGAGGATCACGTGCTTCTCGGTACCCTTCAGTCCACTGTGCAGTGGGGCAATCCACTTATAGGTGTACGGGTCCCCAAGAAAACGCGAATAATTAATTAATTAATTCCCGCGTCAGCGGGGGACGAGACACGGAATACGACACAAACTAGACACGAACATTAAATACACCAGACCATACCTAGCAGTACAAGATAGTAGATGTAGACCAGAATGAATGCATGATCAATGAATATGTTACAAAGTGAGTCAAGAAACCAAGAACAGGAACAAGGCACGAGCCGACTCGACTCGGACTCGGAGATGGCACAGAACTTGAACACGACCGAGAGAACTTGAAGCTAACTTGAAAAATACGCGGGACCGGTGATGTGACTAGTGTGGA